>JAPMLY010000180.1:0-47500 GCA_026401115.1 Tetraselmis chui | reverse complement strand
ACCTCACCCCTTAATCACGATTATCAATGATGAACAAATCCCAAGCAAACAGCCGGCCACTAGAGCCGAAACGTGCTACGCACAGATACTGAGGAATGAGGTGGGTTATATCGTACACAAGCTTCTGCCTGGCTCTGCCACTCAGTCTCTGTTTGAGGCCATGAAATAGGGGAGGGGGTAAGTCTCGGATAGCGGAAGGCGAGCAGGTCGAGAAAGTGTGGATAGCGAATTGACACTTTCGATGCTGTGACTGGGTAGATTACCCCCCTCGTTTCTCGTTCCCTCGTTTGATTTCCACAAAGGGTGGTTGTGCTGCTTTGCCGTCTGTATTTAAATCTTATTGAGCGACTGCGTTAGTTGGACACGACAAACTTGTTGCAATGCGCGGCGCCGACGCGATTCTCGACAGAGCAGCACGAGACCGTGCTCGCGTCGTGGGCCTCACTACGTGCATCTCCAAGCCCTCTAACCAATACTCACCGCGTGCTGCTGCAGTATCTCCCGCTGCGCTGAGCTCAGGCGGTCGCTCCCAAACTGGAAGACGGGTGTGAAGCGGAGCGGGCCGCCTGGTGCCGTTGTGCCGCGCACGGCCTCCGCCTGCTGCCCGCTGACTGTCGACATCGCGAGCGACAGCAGCAGCGCAAGGGTGCTGCAGACCATCCTCGACGGCTGCATTTTGATTTTTCTCGGCCTGCTCGCCTTGTGGGAGCGCGACGCGGCGTGTGAACTGCTCAGCGCCTCCGCTGCTGCTGCTGGCACCGAGTAGTGGTAGTGGTAGTGGTGGTGGTGGTGGTTGGGAGCTGCGGCTTCACATGCCTCGCTCGTACCAGTACCGTGTACATGCACGGGCAGATTACTCCTCCTCGGGCCAGCGGCCCAGCAGCGCGCATCAAATAATATACTGAATTACATACGGGTACATGTATGTACCCGTAGCTCTACATACATAGGTACAATACCTGACACCGTACCAGCGTCCATATTGCAGTGTTCGCAGACATTGAGACCAGAGTACCGTCATGCATCTGTCGATCCATTAGTCACCCCATTTTATATGTATTTTCATGGAGATCCTGTTAGATGATGTTAGCCAAGCAGGCAGCCGTCTCTAAAGGGATGCATGTGGGCCTCTTGGCGTCGACAGGTCTCTTTCGCCGTCAATGTTGCTCACGCGGACAACGTCTGGCGCGATTTGTCCGCCCCCGCATACGGCGTGGAGGCCGTTTCTTCCTCGGTTGGGATGCCTTCTCATGTCATGGCGCTCTTCACCCGCGCCATGGGCCGCAAGCGTCGAAAGGTCTCTCTCGCCGCAAGTTGTTGGCCTCTTGGCGTCGAAAGGTCTCTCTCGCCGTCAATGTTGCTCACGCGGACAACGTCTGGCGCGATTTGTCCGCCCCCGCATACGGCGTGGAGGCCGTTTCTTCCTCGGTTGGGATGCCTTCTCATGCCACGGCGCCCTTCACCCGCGCCATGGGCCGCAAGCGTCCCCTTGCTTCCTCTGGCGGCGCGTGAGGCGCCGCTTATCGCCTCCACGTGTTGCATTCTCGGCGTGGCCTAGGAGTTTACTTAGTTTAATCTGTTAGGTTTGTGCATAGTGTAGTGCTTCCTTTTGCCGTGCTTTGGATTCCATTATCCTCTTGTCACTCTTGCCCTTAAGTTTCCCCTCCCATTTTCCATGTCCGTGCTCATCTTGTTCTTTTTGTAACCACATCTTTGATATTCTGTTAGATTATACAGGTTTAAATTACACGGGCGGTACAACGATCGGTTTTCACCAAAGCGAGCCACACACACCACTAGTATTTACAAAATAATCATTATTGCAATCTGCTAAGCTTGGAGTGGGAAACCGCCTTCAACAACATTTTCCCCCGGAGTTTGCTTGCGTTGCTCTATAAGAATCTTGACTTGCATACCATCATCCCGTTGGTTGAGATGATGTATGCATGGGACTCAACGTGCATTATTTCGACCCCATCGATGCTTCACTCTTGTATAACACGGTTTAGTTTCGCGCGTATGGGTGTGATAAGGACATCCTCTTGGCCCGCTTTTGCTCAACTTGGCGATCAGCACCCCTCTCAAGAATATTGAGGAATGGTGCAAGGATTCTTCGGCGAACCATGCCTTTTCTGATGATGGGAAGTAATTTATTACAACACCTTTTTCCCGTCTGTGATTGCGGTGGCCAAGGAGGAATTAGGGAAAGTTTGCTCGAGGGTTCGACCAATTAAAGCTTCGTGCATGGTTACCCCGGATACGGCCCATGGACTTGTTGAGGTGATACGGGCGATGGTCCCCGTTGTTACGGGTACTAGTACCATAGGAGCCCCTTTGGCGATGCATTTCTCGATGTCGGATGGCCCTCCGGCATCTCACAGTGAGAATTATGGTCCTTCTTGGCTACAAGATACCGTGGATGCTCATCAGCATGTATTGGATAAGACCGTATGCTTTTACTGCGGCGGTTTTTGTAGGAGCACGTTCAGCTTTCCGTCTGTTGATCACGTGTGCGGTACGCCGCCACGGGTTCTTGCTTCGCAACCTCCCGCATGGTATATGCCGACCGTACCATGCTACTTCAGATAGGGCCGATAGTATTGCATTTTCCCAAATCTTGGACGTGCAAACGCTCGATCAAGTGAATTGCGCTAAGCGCCGACTTTCCCTACGAGCGGAGTTTAGGGGGCTTAATGTACGGTCAATCGAGCTGGATGTTAAACATGCTCACTATGCTTCGTTCACTGCGACCCTCTCCAACATGATCACCGATCACGAGTCTGAGTTGATAAGTCATATGTACAGTCATATCCGTCATAAACTACCGCATGTTGCTACTTTTACTTTACCGTGGGCGGTCCAACTGCGCGATTGGTATGATACGATATCCAATATGAACGGGTTTTCGGAATCGTATATCTCGGTGTTGACTAACACACTAAACCAATGCCTTTCCGATTATGTTGGCCCCGATGTCGAGGTGGTGCTATCTCCGGTCGAAAATGTGGCGGCGTCCGCTACCCATTTGACTTGCTTACAATAACATCCGACTCCCGACACTCTCAACCGCTCGGGAGGTTCTGGGGACCATATTCAGCGGGGCATTTCGCATTCTTCGTGCAACGGGGCATTTCGCTCAATCTTCGACCTCTTGGTGTTTTGCAAACCTTCCCCACTATATTATATGCGGGTGATTTCGGGTACATGTCGTGGTGCTTTGGTTCTCTTTTTCGCTTCACACGAGTCAAATTTTATGGTGCCGTCCGATTGCTATTCGATGCCAGCGCACCGTGTGTTGGGCAATCCTGTGGAGTGCGCGTTTCTTGTTCGGAAGCAGTATCCATGGGGCAATGTACCTCCCACAGTCTCGCGGGTCTCGATCTTCGTCGATGGTATCGGGTGCCTCAACGTCAGGTGAGCGCTCGATATTTGCTATCCTTATAGACCACATCTCCGGTGCACGTGCTCTTGGTATGCCATCCATCTCCACGATCGGGTTGTCCACGTGCTTGAAGAGTTCATGCTTGAAGCGGGGATACTAAGGGGCAGGATCCGCCGTATCCTTTCAGAAGCTTCTCTAGATCGACATGGGGATGTGGTGTGGTTGGACTTAAGGGCCCCACACTGTCATCTTGTTATTGATGTGACGGTGACAAGTCCCTCTCCGCAGTCACATGTCACTCCCCGCCCGAACACGCACGAATACAAATGTCCCTTTGATAGGCGCTCGCCTCCCATTCCCGGCCAGTCTTGCCTTGGGAGCTCAACAACGCAAACTCGATGCTTCACACCTCCCACATCGCACCTCTAGATCTTCAATTCAGTCGGTCCATGACTACAATCCCTTCGTTCTAGAGGATGAGCGCCGGTTGGCGCTCGAGTTGGTTGATCGCCTAGCAATTTTGGTGGCAGCTCGTCGCTTCCATGGCACGGGTGTAGCGAATTCTCGTTTATTGCGTTTAGACGGTTATGTCCGCATGGAACATTTCGTTCGTCGATCTACGTGTATTACCTTTCGGCGGTTTTGGGGGGATGTGCCACGATAATTCTTGCAATGTCGTTCTGGTGCTCTTCGTGGTACTTTTGATTCTTATATTCGCGATGCGTTGCAAGAGGGCAGTGTTGATGATGTGGCATGCCTTCATGCTCCTCAGGCTTAGGTATGTTGGGGTTTTTCCCCCTTTTTCCTTTTGGCTTGGTGGTTTCCACTTTCTTCATTGTAAGAAAATGTATTTGAATTACACGGGGGCTCGATTAGCAAGCGTTGCATTGGTTGCAACGACGCTTTGCAAGCCAAACCGTCAAAGTTGGCTTTTACATGCGTCGCCTTAGTAAAACTCACCCATATACATGACGCGCCGCACACAACGTTAGACCACTTTCTCCCATTTGCATGAGCACAGCTCACGCAAACGACATTTAGACTCTAGTAGCCCAGCTAGGTATACCCGATCTCTTCTAGTTCGTATCTACCCACCAACTATGTAAGATTACCTACGACACAAACATGCCATACTTAGTGTTTGACCATTTGTATAATGTTGTCGACGTCCCGGAAGTCGAGTCCTCCGTCTCTGCACAAGTCGCACAATTATTAACATTTTTATATCAACAACTTATTTGGCATCCCGGTGATGGCCACGCTAACCAACTCCAGTCAAACAACAACTCCCAACAAAGCAATTTTGAGCCGACCTCCAAATCGACACGGACGCTCACTGTTATTTTCTGCCGCTCTACCCGACAACGCTTCCCTCGACCCACGCGATTGGATAGACGACTTGCCGACGGCATACTCAGACTCTCTACCGCCGTTAAATGTCATCCTCCCGTGCCTTTGGCGACCACGCCATTACGAAGGCGACGATTTTCAAAACCGAGGAACGCCGTATTACCTCTCGCGACGAGTACTCACACCTTGCATGCTATGGTACTTATCACGCCACCATTTACACGGCAAACGAGACAGTTATGGGCGCGATTTGTCCGAAAACCAATTCCGCACAAGCCGAAGCGGACACTTTGGGTCCATTCGACGCGACCGCGAGGGCGCATATGGCATGCAACGCCGCCCACTAGGAAAGGCTTTCTTACATATAGCGCTTCAAGTGCAAGAAGCTCTTCATCGGACAAGAGCGCGTCGCCGAACGACTTGTCTACTCCCGCTTCTTCGACACCCACATCGGCGAGTGTGACACCAATGGAGTCGAAGGACTCCTCGCCGCTCTCGAAGATAAGCGCCTCGAAGTCAACATGCACGCCGCATCAAATCAAGGGGCAATGGGGCAAGCGTCAGTAAATTCCGACACTAGGCACGAGGAGGAGGCAGCCCCTACCCATGCGTCACCAACACGGGTAACACGGCCGGAGGAAAGCCCAAGGAGAAGAGAAGGGCAGCCGACAAGGTAAAAATGGACACCAAACAAGATAAGACCGAGCCTCGCCCACATACACCCGAAAGCCGAAGTCGAACACGAGACACAAAGACGACGGGGTAAACCACCGGGCCGATTCCAGCAAACCTGACTCCGCCTCCATGCGTCATCGCGTGAAGTTGGAAAGAATGGGGGAATATCGGCGCGAGCAGGCAAGTCCTACATGGATCAGGGAGGCATGGGGTGTCTATTCCCTTTCGACACAACCGAACCCCCCTCCCCCCCCTCACCACCACCACCATTCAACCAAGGCGTGTCACGATTGGACGCCATACTGGAGCAACTTGTGCTTGTTGGCGCGGAACTAGCGAGGTTCGTCGAGACAAGAGCGTGGGAGCGCACTACGAGCAACATTCTTACAATGAAATTGTGACCAATTTCATCATTGTGTGTAGTCCTTTCGGTACGGGTATTTCTGTTTTGGTGCTCGTCTCCCACTCCCGGGCAGTCTTACATTGGGAGCTCAGCATGGCAAAGTCGATGCGGACCTCCGCACTTCCGCTTTGCTTGGCACGCCTTCGGCTTAGTGGGTCCATGACTACTATCCCTTCGCTCTAGAGGATGGGGGCCGGTTGGCGCCTATGGCGGCTGAGTTGTTTGATCGCCTGTCTATTTTGGTGGCACTTCGTTGCTTCCCTCGCATGGGTGCTACTGACTCTCATTCTTTGCGCTATGTCCGTATGCAACATTTCGTTCGTCTACCTACTTGTGTTCCTTTTCGGCGTGTTTGGGGGGATGTGCGGCGAGAATTCATGCAACGTCTTTCTGCTCCTTTTCATGATACTTTGGGTTCCTAACTCCGCGACGCTTTGCAGGAGGGCAGTGCTGATGCTGTGGCTTGCCCTCCTGTTCCTCGGGCTTGGGTTTTTTCCCTCTTTTCTTCTTTTTGCTTGGTGGTCTCCGCTGCTTTTTCTTGCAAGAAATCTTTTCAGTACGGGTAGCAAACTCACAAACTTGCAGTACTTTACCAGGTATAGCGGGTACGGGTACGGGTAGTGTCGTTGCGAGTATACAAAAGGACACCAACACATGAAGCCAAAGCAGAAATCGGATGAAGAAGACGAGCGCGCCCTGTGTAATCAATGAGCGCCTGGCGCCTGATGAAGACATAAAACATGAAAATGAAAAAGACGAGCGCCTGGTGCTCACTCGCCCCTCAAACGATCCCGAATATTTCAGCCCCAAACGCCCCCCAACGCTGTAGTGATTCCAGCGCCATTAAGTGCATCGGTCACCTGTGGCTCCCAAGGCTTTGATCGACGCGCTGCCGGAGCAGCTCCCCCCCCGGCTCTCACTCCAGTTCCGCCCCATCCCTACAACAACCCCAACCCAAGCACATCGTGAACATGCCCTAGCCAGCCGCTGCCGTCACGACTGTCCGCATCAAGCAAGACGTATGGCCACACCGCACACTGACTCAATCCCCACTGGTCTTGTTTTGATCCAGGAGGTTTTTCTACGTTCGTGAACACAACACCTGGTCGGCGACTCGCCGGGTCTTCGTCTCAACTTCGTCTCGCGATGTTAGCCTATCGGCCCGTCTCCCAGGTTACCGACCTCATCTTCTTCAGGTAACGGGCCCTTCCTCGCTGCAGAGCCTGATGCACCCGCTAGACATCCCCTGTAAATTCAGCCCCAACAGCTACTAGCAAGTCCGTGGTATAGTAAACGGGTGTTCCGCCGCAACGCCGTTCGTATCGCAAAGCCGGAAATACTGAAACCACCACTGACGCCTTCTGTTTTGGCGGCGTCGTCACAGGCCGGCCACCACCGGAGACTTGGACAGAATCACAACCCTTGAGGTAAGCGAGTCTCCTCCCATGCTAAAGGAGGAGGCCTGTGGTGTTGCTTCAATAAGGTGTATGTGATGTATGTTTTAGACCACTCACGGCAGTGTATTGTAAACATGAAGTGATTTCATTGCCGCCATTATTCATTATTATCCAATTTTACTTGCGAAACAAGGAATATTGTACTCAAGCTTACTGATAGCAATGACAAGCATGTGCTCCTGTTTATTTTGCCGGTTTCAATGCAGAGTTGGTTGGTTAGCTCGGCTGCTGCATTTATCGAACTGCCTTAGAAATTCAGGAATGACGTTTGTCGAAAGATCTTATTCACTGAAACGGTCATTGATTGTCGCATATATATCGGCTGTCGGTGTAGATTGCGAGCTACCCGGCTGATGAGGCAGCAGACAGGGCGAAAATGAAGTACAGGTTGGAGAAGGCAGGGGGGCTGTTCCTGTTGGCCGTCTCTGCCCACAGCGACGCCATCATCGGCTACACCTGCTCCACCGCATCCACACAGGAACAGCTGCAGGAGGAGAGCATGTCTCTGCACGAACCAGGCGGCAGCACCGTCTGCATCCACTCCGTCTGCGTGGCCCAGGAGGAACGCCGCAAGGGGGTGGCCACCCGCATGCTCAAGTCCTACATCCAGTGGGTTCAGCAGACGTGTCCGGAGGTGACCAACATGCAGCTCATCTGCAAGGAGCACATGGTAACACAGTGACGCCGCACACCTCCCTGCACGCTTCATATGCACCCACAGACTAAACCACCCCCTTCCTCCTCTCACCATCACCCACATTATGACTGCGGTGTGTGTGGCTATGCAGAAGAAGCTGTACGCTGGGGTGGGCTTTCAGCTGGTGGGGCCGTCTAAGGTTGTGCACGGCGCGGACCCCTGGCTCGACATGAAGCTCACGTTTTGACGGGCAGAGCTGCGCGGGCGGGTCACATGCTGCAGGGAGAGGAGGTAGAGGGGGAGAGTGCAATCCAACAACGTGCCAGCCTGTGGCCACCTCTCAACTGTGCTTTGCCTACGAAAAACTGTATTTGGGAAACAGATTGCTTCGAGATTCAACAGTTGGAAAGTTTTGGTTATAGAGCTCTAAGCGTAAATCTCTTTACTTAATGAAATGTCTTTATAACAATCATGGGAAGTAGGACGAGGAGACGGTATTCGTTGTTGCGCCCGCCATTCCGTTCTTCGTCAGCAGTCGCCACCGCCCACTGCTCCATTATTGCACCCCCCCATTGACTACAACACATTCACCAGCCCCGGCCCGCTGCCGTTGTGAAACTGCCCCGCCCACTCGTGACCTTGCGCGTCCGTGTACACCCCCGCGCCGTGGAAGGCATTGTTCTCCCAAAGTCCCTGCGCACGCGCAATTGTCCATCGTCAACAGCTCAAACACACGCCAGCTCGAGCACAAGCAACCACGCTAAGCTAAAGAAGTGCCCCAGCGCGCCGCGAAGGTCGAACCAACCACGCTGTCGGCCCCGTCGCACCTCGTATTTGCTGCCGTTCGGAAAGGTGAACGTCCCTCGTCCGTGATACTGGTTGTTGCTCCAGTCGCCCTCGTAAACGGCACCGCTTGCAAAGTAGAAAGTCCCTTTGCCGTGACACATGTCCTCCTTCCACTCCCCCTTGAACCTGTTGCCGCCTGGCTCAACATACTCGCCCGTCCCCTGAGACAGTCGCAGCTCGGCCCACTTACTTTCAGACTGACACGCTCCTCTCACTACCCCTATCTACACCGCACTACACAGCGCTCACCTGCCGGATCTTCGGCGGCGGTGGGTCGCCTTCCGCTGGTGTGACGGGGTTGCCGGCGTCGTCCAGGACGGCTTTGAAACCATACTCGCCTTCGTATGTAGCACCATTTTTGTAATAAAACTTCCCGACCGGGGGCGGAGGAGGCGGCTCGTCCTGAGGCGCAGATCAAGTGCAGGGGTCGAGTCACCAGTGAAAAGATAGGATAAAAGATCCATGACGCGGCGTGGCAACTGGGACGTGGCTGGGATGGGAGCGCACCGGCGGAGGCTCTGCTGGCTTTGCGCCCTTCTTCGGAGCCATGTCTAAATTATAACGACCAACGGTGTGTCGAACTCCTGTCGGGGAAACGTCATGGCGGGTGAGAGTCAGACCGTCAGGGCCGCCATCTTTTATAAACCATCATAAGAGGAAAGGCCATAGTACAATCTAACAGCAGCAAGACTTCCGCTGGCGTATTTGTGTCGCAGCCTCTGTAGTGGCGGGCGAAGTGGCGGAAAGGGTGCTGGGCTGGGAGTCGCTAACGACAAATACATGACTTCTTGACATGGCGTGCAGGTGGCCGGCTGCTGACAGTGAAGTACACTTACCTATTCAGTAGCGACCTTAGCCCCGGCAGTGCCGTATATTCATGAGCTGGGAAAACGAGTCGCTACCTATGGGCATGCGAGAACGGGCCGTAACGGTACAGGTTGAGGTGACTGGTTGGGCGTGATCCAGTGGTCTGGGCCAAAATAAGCAGCGACGTTTCGGCATGTGGGCATGTGCCGTAGACGCTGCTGGTCCATGCATACTGCAGGCGCGCGAAGGCGCGCGCGGAATTAGAAGAGCGGAGTAGTTCCCATAAGGGACGCATCGGAGAAAGTTTTTTTACAAGAAAAAATCAAGGTGTGCACGGGGAGGGAGACGGGGAGAGAGCGAGGAGGGAGAGGGAAAGAGAAAGAGAAAGGAGAGCGAGAGGCGCGCGGGGGGGGGGGGGGGGGGGGGGGGGGGGGGTAGAGAAGGAGAGAGGCCGAGGGAGAAGCGGGAGGGGAAGGGGAGAGATAGAGGGGAGAGGGAGGGAGAAAGATAGTAGGGAAGTAAGTTAATGTGGCGGTTAGCCTCTGAAAGCTAAACGCTAGCACAAATATGTTCTAGTCTGTCTAGTTCTGTAGTTGCAAGATGGCAAAAGATGTTGTCGAAAGGCAATTGTTGAGAGATGTTTCACTGCTGTACATAGGCAGTAGATGTTGTAAGTGAACAAAGGAATTGTTAAATGGTTCTGTCACCTCCCTCTAATGCACTGGGCTTAAATAGGTTTCAGCCCAGACTAGTTACGCCTGCAAGCTACGCTTACGTGTCAGGCATCAGGGCTGTCTAACCGTCGCCATCTGCCTCGAGACGCGGCCTGCCTAGCATTGGGTTTCACGACGCGGCTCCTTCTGCATCGAAGAGCTCGTTCTGGCGCGTCATATGGCTGGTTAGATTAATTATGCATATCTGTACGTACCGGGAGGTACTGGTCGTACTGTAGCATCAGCACCATTACAATATTGCAGTAGCGACGTACCCACGAGTATACGTCCGTCCTGTGGAAAAGCACGATTAGGTATCCGTAACGAGTACATGTACAATGTCATGCAATGTACTGTTGCAGGACTGTACTCGTCACACTCGTACCCTCCCCCTCTTGACAGATCAATGAGGCCGCCGCGAGGCAAACCTCCGTGGTTTTGGCTCCTTTACTGAAGCAATTACTGGGACTCAGGAATGCGCGCTGGGTGAGCGTGCATGAAGTCAGTGTACGCCTGAGTCTTAGCAAATTTGTGCCATTGGGGCGTCTCCAAGAATTCTTGTAACGCAATTGTTCGATGCACCTCATTCAAACGGTGCCAGACAGGTGGAACATCGTCATCACTGAAGTGCGTCATGAAGAGCAAATATTTGCCTCGTCGCCAGGTAGCGACTTGATGCACACAGCAGAGATGTGCGACACGTCAAACTCGTCGTCGTCTCCTTCGGGTACATTCACCGGGACAGCTGGTCGTAGCGGAGCGGTAGAGCACGGTCGTAAGTTGTTAACATGGAACACAAGATGTAAGCGTACTGTTGCTGGTAGTTTCAATATGTAACTGTGTTTCCCAATTTGCTCTTCCACTGGAAAAGGGCCGAGCTGTTTGTCTCTGAGTTTCCGGTTCGGTTGTCCTCGTAGAAAAAGATTTGTTGTAACGACTGACACCTTGTCTCCCTTAGCGAAGTGTGGCGTTGTAGACGGTTCTGTGCGCGCCTGCATCTCGTCCTTATGTAGCTGTAACACTGAGCGTACCAGGATGTGCACTTCCTGTAACAATCTCAACCGTTCTGTTGCGTCTTGCGAAATTGGAATTGACGGTCGCATGCTGAAGAGCAGGTCAGGAGGCTCCTCAGGAGAAAAACCAAAGTTAGCCTCGAACGGTGTGTGCTCAATTCCGAGTGCACGCGAAGCGTTGTACGCAAACTCCACTTGCGGTAGAAGTGTCGACCAATCAGAGCCATCATAGCAACAGAAGCAACGAAGAAGCTGCTGAATGTTCACGCGGTCTGTCAAGCCGTCTGTTTCTGGGTGTCGGCTGGAAGAAATGTTCAGACGTGTTCCAAGGCGTCTCCAGAGTGTCTGCCAGAAAGCGCTGACAAATTTCGGGTCGCGGTCGCTGATTAGCACACGGGGAAGTCCATATAAGCGGTAGACTCCCTGTAAAAACAAAGTGGCAGTTTCTTCGGCAGTAATCGACTCTGTACACGGCAGAAAATGGGCCATTCGAGTTAGATGGTCTACCACAATCAACACACTGTTAAAGCCGTTGCTTTCAGGCAAGTGTGTCAAGTAGTCAAGACCAACTGTGTGCCACGGTCTGGGTGGAAAAGGTAATGGGTAAAGAGTCGCAGCCATCTGCGGTCGAATCTTCGCTCGTCGGCACACGACGCAGCGTTCACAAAAATCTTTCACGTCTTGGCGGATTCGTTTCCACCAGAATCTGTCGAGTGCTTTAGCAAGAGTGCTAGCAACTCCTCTGTGACCAGCTGACGAACTTTCGTGCAGCTCTGTGATCAATCTCGGTCGGAGCTCAGAGTTCCGCGGAATACAGAGGCGATTGAGACGCCAAAAGTACCCGTCTCTGGCTTCTATCCGGCTGTCTCTTGTCCACTCACCCTCGTCCCCATAAAACGAATCTTGTGAGAACCCCTCGCGAATGAGATCAGCGAACTCAGGGCTCAGCTGCAGCGCGTCAACAGTAAGTGAATTTAATTGTGCGTCTTCAAACAGATATTGGGACTTCCGTCGTAATTCTCGATCTGACGGAACCTCGCCATCCCAAAATAATGGAACTGTGGCCTGAGGTACGAAGTCTGGACGCCGGCTTAACGGGTCAGCTTCGTTCAGAGCTCCTTTGCGATATGCAAGTGTCATCGAGCCCACAAACGTTTGCAAATCCCGCAGGTGTCTTGCTTGCCGCTTGTTCAGCCTGTTGTTCGGTTGCCTGAGCAGATGTCGCAGTGTGTCGTGGTCTGTTACGACAAGGAACTTAGAGAACCCTTCAAGATAACACCTCCAATGTTTGACAGCTTCGCATACGGCCAAAGCTTCTAAGTCGTACGCAGAGTAAGTGTTACCACGCTCAGCTGGATTCAGCTTGCGCGCCCAGTAAGAGACTGGTTGAAGACCTCCCCCTTGGTCTTGCAACAGGACTGCTGCAATCCCCACTGTTGAAGCATCTGTAGCCACGGTGAACGTCGCGTCCGAGCCGACCTCCGGAAGGATCAGGCATGGCGCGGAAATGAGCCGTAACTTGAGAGTCTCGAAGGCTTCCAAACAGGCAAGCGTCACCGTAACCTTCTGTGGCTGGGACTTCCGCAGTAAGTCCGTCAATGGAGCCGTAAGGTCGCTGACATGATGTATAAATCTGGCATAGAAGTTGCAGAACTGTACGAAACTGCGAACCTCCTTCTGCGTCTTGGGCACGGGCCAGTTTGCAACGGCTTCGACTTTCTTTGTGGAAACCGAAATTTTGCCGGCTGACACAGTGTTGCCCAGGTACTCCTCTAGAGTTCGACTGTAGATACAGACGTCATCCAGGTAGACTGTCACGAACTTATGTAAAAAGTCGCGAAGAATGTCGTTCATCATCCTTTGAAATGTAGCTGGTGCGTTCCACAGCCCAAACGGCATGGCGACCCATTCTATTAAGCCATCAGGGGTCTGAAAAGCCGTTTTGTGAACGTCCTGATCACGCACTCGAACTTGCCAGAATCCCGAAGCGAGGTCGAGGTGTGTGTAAAAATTCGCGTCCTTAAGTTCGTCCAGAGTATCGTCCACACGCGGTAGCGGGTAAGCATCTTTACGCGTAACCTCGTTAAGACCACGGTAGTCAATGCACAGACGTAGCGAGCCATCAGCTTTTCGCACAAAAAGAATATTGGCGAGCCGAACTCACTGTAGCTGGGGCGTACTAAACCAGCTTCCACTGCGTCTTTGAGCTGTCGATTAAGCTCAGCGCGCTCTGCGGGTGACAGTCTATTCAAACGTTGACGTCGCATTGGGCCAATTGTTTCAATGGGATGATCCCACTGTCGGCTTACTGGTGGAGAGTCGACAGGTTGCAGTAACTCCGGGAAGTCATCGAAGAGTAACGACCGGAAGTTGTCACGTTGTTCTGCTGTTAGCTCCTCTCCAGTATGGAAGTCTGTCGATTGTTCGGCAGCTGACGTGAGTTCAATGACGTAAAAATCAGCATGACGTCCCCTGCTGCGGCGCGTCTTGCGCATAAGCTTCTGAACTTTCGTAGACGAAAGGAGTAGACACTCAGGGCGTCGTTCTTCAAGCGTAGTCTCCACTGTTGTGCCATCCATTAGTGTAAAAATTCTGGTTGTACCAAATTGTAAAGAGGCATGTTCGTCATCAAGCCATGGTAAACCCAGGATTAAATCAGTTGTGCGTAAATCACGTAAGACGTTGAAAGTCCGTTGAAACTCGTGTCGAGCCAGCTCAAAAGTGACGTCACAGACTGTCGTAGAAGTCACTCGTTGTCCGTTAGCGAGTCGAACTGGAGTCTTACTTGCAGACTTCCGAGTCTGTAAAGCAAAGCGTCGTACAAAGTCCTTTGACACAAAATCAAGTGTCGCAGCGCAGTCCACTAATCCAGAAATTTGGTGTCCGCCATCAGGAGTTTTCACAGTCAGCTCAGTTCGAATTAACGGGCGAGCTTCCGTGAGGTCAGTCAGTAGTGCTGTAGCTGGCGAGGAAAATTGTTGCAGCGTAGCGATGGACTGTTCCTCGTTGTCTGGAGGTACATGTACCGAGTTGGGTTGTTCAGGTGTTGTAGGTTCTGTTGAGTCGTTAAACGCACAATCTGCGTCGACTAACCACAGTTGTACAAGCCAAGGAGCTGGAGCAACCACCTCCTGTTGCGCTGGGTTCTCCAGTGACTGACGTGTAAAAAGCTGTGTCCTTGCTGGGAATTCTTGGTAGAGTTTCCAGTGCTTAGTCACTCGAGTAAATTTTGCCCACTTCGGTAGTACAAATACAGCCATCAAGGATGTCGGAGATGTTCGACGACAATCCTCAAAATACTGCGCAATCTGCTCAGCTAACTCCCAGGGTGGGTTGATGAACACCCGTTCTCCTGACAAATCTCTGTCTAGAATCGAGTCACTCGGCGAACAGTGAGGTAAGTCACTGTGCGAGTTCAGACCTTCATCATCAGCACATCCCTCCAACGTGAAGTTGAATCGTGCATGCAGAGGGTCAAAGACTGAGTCAACCAGTTTCCAATCAATTGAACGTCTGGTTACAGGTTTACGACTCTGTCTCTGCTTAGTCTGACGACGACGTTTTGCTACTAGCGTTACAGGTGTCGCGACTGTAGTCGATGGAGATGCCGAAGGTGTTTCGACGACCTCTGTCGCTAACAGTGTCTCAGAATGAACAGTAGATGTAGCCGGCTGCTCCAGTTCATTTGTAGAGCAGCCTTGCCACCATCATTGCTTCTTAGGTTCCATCGGTGCCTTGCCTTTGAACTCCGGACATTGGAACAAACGGTGTCCCTTCTTGTGGCACTTGAAGCAGAGTCCCTCGTCCATGTGTCGCTTACGCTCCTCAGCCGTCATCGCATTTGCGAGTGTGTTAAAATCGTCGCGGCCAGATGTCTGACCACGTCCACCATTGTTGCCACCACGACCACCATTGTTGCCACCACCACGTCCACGTCCGCGGCCACGACCACGGCCACCTTTATTACGTTTCCATACGTTAGCGGCTTCCTCGAGAGGGTCATCAAAGTTGCGCTTGCGTGAAGGCTGGGCAGATGGTCCAGCAGCAGACCTCGTATTGCTGAGTTCCGGGGAGTCTGTCACGACGTCATTCAAAAAGTTTTGAAGCTCCACCAGCGTAGTCTGGTATCCCTTCTGAGCTCGGTGTGACTTAGCCAGATTCTTGAGCGAAATGTTCGCTAGGCCATTAATGAAGCGTACACACTGTACATCAACTGTCAGGTGTTGACGAGACCGACGGAAGTAGTCGTTGTACTGTTTAGTGTAGACCGCGTAGCTCATCGTGCTGCTCTGCGTAAAGCTTAGCAAAGCGTTAATTGCGTCGTCCTTGATGTTCGGAAGAAACATTGACTTGCGTAACTCCGTAACAAGCTCGTCGTACGTAGATGGAATTGGGGGCTGATTTTTCCGGTTCAACCACCACCCACCCAGGTGTCCAGAAAACTGTGAAGTAACCCAGAACACTGCGTCGTACGAGTCAGCCGTAATCCCAAGCATAACAAAACGCTGAGGCTGTGCTTCGAGCCAATCCTCTAGTACATGAGGTACCAGACCAGTCTGGTATGGTGAAGTAATTGCAGCCTTACGCTGAGTCTCCGTGAGGGTCACAGATAGTCCAGCCAAGTTGTGGGTAGGCATCGGCATTCCCACTCGTAAATCCGTAGGTCCCTCACCAATTAGTCGATTAATGTGTCCACGAATCAGCAGCCAGACGGAACCAGAGTCGACTGTTGTAAATCGGCAGTACATGTGGAACTGTTTCGGGATAGACGCGTCATCAAACAGGACTGGAACGTGTTGACGTATTGCACGGAAAAAGAGTTCCCATTGAGTCACGTAACCAAAGTGAAGTAACTCACTCTTGTGCTTCTCGGCACGAAGTAATCCTTTCTGTGCGGGCGTAAGTGTCAGACCGTCGATGTTGATGGTTTCCGAGACGACGTAAGTGCCATCCGGACAAACTGTCGACTGTGCTAAAACAGCCTGCTCGACATGAGCAGGATTTCGTAAGTTGTTCGTAGCAAACAGGACAGGAATAGACGCCGAGTACACGTAGACAAGCTGTCGTCCTTGAGGTAGAGTAACAACAACAGGTTCACCACTCAACAGCGTCAAATCATCCGGTGTCAAAACAAGACCGGTCTCCTCGTGTAACTCGCGAATAGCAGCGTCGACAGGCTCTTCGTTAGGTAAGACAGAGCCAGCTGGGAACCAAGTTTTACCAGAACGAGGCTCACGCTGAAACACCAACTTCAAGTCCGACGGTTTAGTTCCTCCAACGTGAATTACTAACACCACGTAATGTCCAGCTCCTAGAGAAGCCATCTCAACACAATCAAACAACGTCGAGCAGATCAACGAGCAACGAAAGCGTGCGTCGACCAAAGAGCTCCGAAACCAGTGTGGCGGTTAGCCTCTGAAAGCTAAACGCTAGCACAAATATGTTCTTGTCTGTCTAGTTCTGTAGTTGCAAGATGGCAAAAGATGTTGTCGAAAGGCAATTGTTGAGAGATGTTTCAATGCTGTACATAGGCAGTAGATGTTGTAAGTGAACAAAGGAATTGTTAAATGGTTCTGTCACCTCCCTCTACTGCACTGGGCTTAAATAGGTTTCAGCCCAGACTAGTTACGCCTGCAAGCTACGCTTACGTGTCAGGCATCAGGGCTGTCTAACCGTCGCCATCTGCCTCGAGACGCGGCCTGCCTAGCATTGGGTTTCACGACGCGGCTCCTTCTGCATCGAAGAGCTCGTTCTGGCGCGTCATCTGGCTGGTTAGATTAATTATGCATATATGTACGTACCGGGAGGTACTGGTCGTACTGTAGCATCAGCACCATTACAATATTGCAGTAGCGACGTACCCACGAGTATACGTCCGTCCTGTGGAAAAGCACGATTTGGTATCCGTAACGAGTACATGTACAATGTCCTGCAATGTACTGTTGCAGGACTGTACTCGTCACATTAAGGGGGTGAGAGAGATAGAGGAGGGGGGAAGCGAGAGGGAGTGGGAGGGAAAGGGGGGGGGTAGACAAGGGGAGAGGGAGAGGGGGACGGAGGTAGGGGTGGCGAGAAGGAAGAGAGAGAAAGGAGGAGGGAGAGGGAGTGGGAGTGAGGAGAAGGGGAAGGGGAGAGAAGGGGGGAGGGAGAGGACGGGAGATAACGACACTAAGAGAGAGAGCGGGGGGGGGAGGGAGAGAGAGAGAGAGAGAGAGAGAGAGAGAGAGAGAGAGAAAGTTGCTTTAAAGGGGAAAGAGAGAGAGAGAGAGAAGGGGGTGAGAGGCAGGGGAGAGGAGGGGGTGAAAGGAGGGGGGAGAGAACGGGAGAGGGGAGGTGGACGGCGGAAGGGGAGGGGGACTAGGGGAGAGGGGGAGGAGCAACGGAGATGTTTTTCTTATTGGTACATAAGCAAGTAGTGTAAGAAAGTATGTCATTATAATATAGTATCGGAAATATGTGCGATACTATATGCATTTGAACCACCAGCACCAAACACAACCGCTTCCCCCCTAATTGAAATTAAAATTGTTTACAACAATACCACTATAAACCGGCTGCTGTCTCTGCCCCCCTCGTTCAACGCCAATTATTTGTGGACTTATATGCTAGAGTGAGGTAGACCGTAAACCACTAATCCCAACCTCTCCATTGGCAGTGACGATACCGTCCAAAACATACAATAACCATGTATTTATTAGTTTTGATCTATACGTGTTTCTTTTTGGATACATTATGAAATAAAAAAGTGTCGCTAGTCTCCACAATACGCGGCATGCTCCAACCGCTGCGGGGTCGTTGATCAGCAAGGCTGTTCAGCTTGAGCAGGTCGAGTCGAACCTGCCTGACCTCGGCTCATGTGCGACTCCGGTCGTGCCGGAGCCAGGGGGGAAAGGCAAGTGAAAAACTCCCCTCGCCCAGGTCGTCATCGGTCCCGTCTCGATCCGTGCTCAACCCCCCCCCGAGGTTTTAGCTGCTCCTCCCGACGCAGCGCGCCACCTAGCGGAGTCTTCTCTCCTCCTTCGGGGGCTGAGAAGAGAAAATAACTAGGCTGCAGACGGTGTCCGGCTGGCTCTCCTGCCTCCGAGCCAGATTTTCTCATGTCCCATGTCCTTGTTCCGTCTGTTTCCAACACCTATATGATCGCGATGTGGTCGTCCTTACCCTCCCCCGGTGGTTTACGTTGTTTGGGGGGCGCCTTTATGAGCAGTGTCCCGTTACGATAACCCTAGGCACATTGCCTGAGGCATCCTATCGATAACCGGGTACCGTATAGGGCAGGGGTTGGAAGAACACAAGGATCGAGTCGCCGGTCCTCAAAAGATAGTGGGTATGGGATTTTTTCCAAAAACCCCCCGTACCGGGCTTTTCCGGCGGCGGGTGATCCTAAGGACTGCCGCCGCCAGACCGTGCCGCTCCTCCGGCTGCGACCCACCTCCGTCCTGCGTAGCATCATGCCTTGCCCCTAGGAAAGACTTAATGCTCTCGCAGAGCTGGCGACTGCTAGCGAGCGCCGTGCCCTAGCGCTGCTTCCCAATTGTCCGCCGCCAGCTCCAACACCCTCGTCCCTCCGCCGATCCGTCCGTACCCTTCCTCGCAAAAAATATTTCGCAAACGCCGCCCCCGCCCCATCGTCGGGAGATTATCTGCGAGTATTTAGTCGCGGAAAAGACATATCGGACTGACCGAGCGGGAGATCCATGTGCCGGTGTACGGATATTGTGTTTTTCCAAAACCCTCCGTACCGGGCTTTCCGACAGCTGTTGATCCCGCGGATCGCAGCTCTCGGTACCTCGTTTAGCCCCCTACCGTGCAAGGCCTAGCACGGATATAGGGTTACCCGCGCCCGCCGGGTGGAGGTAGAGGTAGGTGCCGACGAGCCTGCGAGCGCACCCCTCTCCGGGGCCGCCGCCGCTGCGCCGCCGGCGGGCGCCCTTCCCCCCTAAACCCATGCAAGCTCCTACCCAAAGGCCACCACACTCTCACACCCCTCTTGGATCCCAAAGATCACCCTGTATATACCACCCCAAACCTCCAGCCTCTTTTTATACATGAAACGCTAACGAAACACCCAACCCTCCACCACCCAAGATCCAACATACATCGATGCAAAGTACCTCATCATCAACGATACAAAATACCCTCCTTGCGACGTCATGGATATACTCTTCACAGACGAAGACCCATAGAACAGTCGTAGAATTGTAAGAACCAGATGTTCGATTGATTGGAAATTGGTTTACTTTGTCTTCGACCCTCTGCACGTACGAATGGACTTCACTTTGGAAAGTTGTGCAGACGATGAAGGTCTGAATTCGCATTGTGACTTACCTCACTCTTCGCCGAGTGATTCAGTCGTTAAGAGAGACCTGAGTGGAGAGGTGTGTTCTTCAATCCACCATGGGAGTAAGCAAAAACATGTGGCATGCCATTTCGAGAGATGTAGACGTACATGTCCCGCTGCTACGATGGATGTGTTTGCTCTTCCCAAGTGGGCTAAGCTCAACACTATGACTCGTCGCTGGAAATTGCACCAAGAGTTACCTACTAGGACGCAATTGTTTACTCGCTAGTAGGTTGCAAACTCGACTTAGCAAGAGGTTGTCGCGCCTTCTTCATGGCATGTTAAACTTTGGTAAGTTGACGCTCATTGTGATTTTTACGATTCAGCCCCGAATGCAAGTCCCGAGCTACCTACTTCGGTACATGTACCACAAAGAGATCTTACAGCTTCCATCGGTACGCTACGACAATTCTCTTCGGACTACGCTACCGCCATGCTAGAGCACCTCACCGAAGCTCGCCCCTTGATTCGAATGGAGCTAAACGTGAAAGTTGTGATGGCGGACAGATACTTTTCGGATTAATCGAGTGCGCTGCGACACTTGAATTTTCCTTATAGGATTTCGTATGACGTTTCTCTCTGCCGACTCACAAGTCCAAGGTCATGACACCAGCTCGACTAGCCAAAAGACAAAGTGTGACGTCTTCGACAATCTGTGACATCACTTTCGACCTCGCTCGTCATGAGTTTCAACGGACTATGTACGTCTTACGTTATTTGCACGCTGCTAATTTGGTACTCTATTAACCATTGTTGGACGATGAACAAGCCTCTTTGCAATTCGGCACGACGCGTATTTTCCCCTTGATGGACGGTATAGCATTGGACACTCCGACAGAGGAGCGCTGACTAGAATATCTATTGATGTAATGTAGCAAGATTCAGAAGCTCTTGCGCAAGAAGCGCCGAAGCAAGGGACGTAACGCTTACTTTTACTTGATTCGCGTCTCGCCAAAAGCATAACAACCGGTGGAATTTCACATTGGAGAGGAGTTAAGTGCAAAGCAAGATGAGAACTTCCGGTCCATTACTTACGATGACTTCCCGGAGCTGCTGCGTCTAGTGGATTCGCGCTTGTAAGCCGACAGAGGGATCACCCAATCGAGACTACTCGACCCAATAAACGCCAACGTCTCAACCGATTGTCGCACACGGAGCTTGCTAAACTCAACCGTCATCTCAAAGACGTCATCTCAAAGATTCGCAAGACGTCTCTGCCGCCAAACATCCGGGAAGACGCAATTAATTCCATAATTGGACTTACATACGGCTCGCTAAGTAACACCGACTAATCTCAGCAGTTAATCGATTTCCTTCGGGGGTCTCGACAACAATTTACGGACGAGTTCAAGTGCAGTCGCTTCATAAATGGATTTACGAAGTTCCAGAAGCAGCCAAGTCTCACCGTTTCCAACAAGAGGGGTACAACATGCCCATCTTGGAGATACAGAATTTTCTGAACGACATCGTAGCTAATTCGCCCCATCTAGGCCGTGCGAGGAATGCAACGCCGCCTACTGAAAGCCCATGAGGCAAACGACTCACTAAGATGCGCCCGTTTGACAACCCCGACGCCTAAGTCTATTAGCGACATCAGCGTGGTAGCAGCTTCGGTTGAGGACGTGGCCGTGGGAATCGAGGAGTCATAGGACAATCTTCTTCAAACAATGGCCGAGTGGATTTCAGCACCATCGCCGGAGCTTCAACTTCTCAAGAGCGTAAACGACACCATGGGGAGGGACTTTGCTTCAAGTGCTATAAGAAGGGTCATCGTGTGTTCCAATGCCCGGAACTGAAGGGCAAGGAGTCGGTCGACACGTATGCTAAGCAAAATTATGGTGGCATGGTTGCTCTTCGGATGAGCTCGAGCAGCTTATCAATTTTTCCTGCCATTCAAAGATATTGTTAGCGACAAAGGTACAAGGTACAACCTTTATACCTCCATCAACTTCAGTTCCGACACCTACGACCCGTGTTGTATGCCGTCGCCAACGTATCAAGCAGCGAAACAATCGTAGACATGTAACAACCATACGTTTGTTGATTGGAAGTTGGTTAGCTATGTTTTAGAGCCTCTGCTCTCATGGTCTAGCTTCACGTTGGAGGGGGGCGCAAACGACGCGGGTATTAATTCGCATGGTGACTTACCTCATTGTTCGTCGAGTGACTCTATTCTAGAAATGGACTTAAGTGGAGAGAGAGTGTGTGTTCTTAAATCCACCTTGGGAGTTGACGAAATTGAACGCAATTTCGAGTGCTATAGGCGTACATCTCCAACATCTACGCTGGGTGGGCCGTGTTTGTTCCCCCGAAATGGGCTAAATTCAACGAGACTGCTCGATGTTGGAAGTTGTACAAGGAGTTTCTAGTGAGGACACATGCGTTTACTCGCCAATCAATGGACGACCCGACCAAGCAAGAGGTCGTGGGGCCAATTCAACTTTGGTTAGTCGACGTTGATTGCGACTTTTACGATTCTGCCCCGACTACAACTCCTATTTTACATTATCAACCCCCATCGGTACGTGTGCCAGCAAGTACACCTACAAAGTCCATCGGTACGCTTCGAGATTTTCCCCGGACGCTTCCACCATGTGAACGGATCTTACCGAAACTCGCTCGCTAGTTCGAACCGAGCCGAACGTGAGAACTCAAAATGATGGACATCTTATTTATGTATTAGTCGATTAGTCGATTGTGGCGGTTAGCCTTCTACAGCTAATTGCTAGCACAAATCGGTTATGTTCTAGTCATTTCAATCGTTGCTCGATGTCAATGTGGTGGTTTAGACGGGAGATGATGAGAGGATGTCTCGCTACTTGTACTCTAGCAATATATATTGTAAGTGAACAAAGGAATTGTTAAATGGTTATATCACCTCCCTGTACTGCACCGGGCTTACATAGTTTTCCGACGAGATAGATTACTCCTGCTTGCACTCGCTTACGTGTCAGGCGTTAGGGCTTTCCAACCGTCGTCAACAGTCTAGTGACGCGGTTCGTCTAGCATGGAGAATCACAACGCGGCTCATTCTGCATCGGAAACCTCGCTTAGGTGCGTCTTCTAGCTAGTTAGATTATTGGTGCGTACATGTACGTACCGGGAGGTACTGGTCGTACAGTGCGCATCAGAACCCTTGCTAATAGTGCAGTAGCGACGTACCCACGTTGTACGTCCGTCCGATGGAAAAACACGAATTGGAATTAGTAACGAGTACATGTTCAATGTCCCGCAATGTATTGTTGCAGGAATGTAGTCGTCACACTCGTACCCTCCCCCTCTTGACAGATCTTTGAGGCCGTCGTGAGGCAGACCTCCGTGGTCTAAGCTCCTTTACTTAAGCAATTACTGGGATTCAAGAATGCGCGATGGGTGAGCGTACATGAAATCGATGCACGCTTGAGTCTTTGCAAATGTGTGCCATTGGGGCGTCTCCAAGAAATCTTGTAACGCCGTTGTTCGGTGTACCTCGCTTAACCGGTGCCAGCCAAGTGGAATGTCGTCGGCACGGAAGTGCGTCATGAAGAGCAAATATTTGCCCCGTCGTCAAGGTAACGACTTGATGCACATAGCAGAGATGTGTAAGATGTCGAACTCCTCGTCGTCTCCTTGAGGAACAGTCACCGGGACAGCTGGTCGTAGTGGAGCGGTAGAGCACGGTCGTAAATGGTTCACATGGAACACATGATGTAAGCGTACTGTCGATGGAAGTTTCAATCTGTAAATGTGTTTTCCAATTTGCGCCTCCACTGAAAAGGGTCCAAGTTGTCTATCTCTGAGTTTTATGTTAGATTGTCCGCGCAGAAAAAGGTTTGTTGTACTGACTGCTACCTTGTCTCCTATGACGAAGTGTGGTGTTGTAGACGGTTCTTTGCGCGCTTGCATCTCGTCCTTGTGTAGCTGTAATACAGAGCGTACCATGGTATGTATTTCCTGTAACAATCGTAACCGCTTTGTTGCGTCTTGCGAAACTGTAATTGATGGTCGCATGCTAAGCAACAGGTCTAGAGGCTCCTCATGAAAGAATCCAAAATTAGCCTCAAATGGGGTGTGTTCAATTCCGAGTGCTCGAGAGGCGTTGTACGCAAATTCCACTTGTGGTAGTAGAGTCGTCCAATCAGAGCCGTCATAGCAGTAGAAGCAACGAAGAAGCTACTGAAATGTGTTGTTCACTCGTTCTGTCCATCCGTTTGTCTCAGGGTGTCGACCGGAAGACATGTTCAAGCGCGTTCCAAGGCGTCGCCAAAGTGTTTGCCAGAAGCCACTCGCGAATTTCGGGTCGCAGTCACTGACTAGCACACGGGGTAATCCATGTAAACGGTAGACTCCCTGTAAAAGCAAAGTTGCAGTTTCTTCTAAAGTAACGGTCTCTATACACGGCAGAAAATGGGCCATTCGACTTAGATGGTCTACTACAGTCAACA
Source organism: Tetraselmis chui (assembly GCA_026401115.1). NCBI lineage: Eukaryota > Viridiplantae > Chlorophyta > Chlorodendrophyceae > Chlorodendrales > Chlorodendraceae > Tetraselmis > Tetraselmis chui. The sequence continues at coordinate 23,452 of JAPMLY010000180.1, read as the reverse complement.
CACTGTTAAAGCCATTGCTCTCATGCAAGTGTGTCAAGTAGTCAAGACCAACTGTGTGCCACGGTCTGGGTGGAACAGGCAATGGGTAAAGAGTCGCAGCCATCTGTGGTTGAATCTTTGCTCGTCGACATACGACGCAGCGCTCACAAAATTCTTTCACATCTTGGCGAAGTCGTTTCCACCAGAATCTGTCGAGTTCTTTAGCAAGAGTGCTAGCAACTCCTATGTGACCAACTGACAAACTTGCGTGCAACTATGTGATCAATCTCGGTCGGAGCTCAGAGTTCCGCAGAATACATAGGCGATCGAGGCGCCAAAAATATCCAGCTCTGGCTTCTATCCGGCTGTCTTTCGTCCACTCACCCTCGTCCCCATAAAACGAGTCTTGGAAGTACCCCTCGCGAATGAGATCAGCGAACTCATGGCTCAGCTGCAACGCGTTAACTATCAATAAGTTTAATTGTGTGTCTTCAAACAGCTATTGGGACTTCCGTCGTAATTCTCGATGTGACGGAACCTCGCCATCCCAAAATAATGGAACTGTGGCCTGAGGTACGAAGTCTGACGCCGACTTAACGGGTCAACTTCATTTAGAGCTCCCTTGCGATATGCAAGTGTCATCGAGCCCACAAACGGTTACAAATCCCGCAGGTATCTTGCTTGCCGCTTGTTCAGCCTGTTGTTCGGTTGCCTTAGCAGATGTCGAAGTGTGTCGTGGTCTGTTACGACAAGGAACTTAGAGAACCCTTCAAGATAGCACCTCCAATGCTTGACAGCTTCGCATACGGCCAAAGCTTCTAAGTCGTACGCAGAGTAAGTGTTACCACGCTCATCTGAATTCAGCTTACGCACCCAGTAAGAGACTGGTTGAAGGCCTCCTCCTTGGTCTTGCAACAAGCGTGTTGCAATCCCCATTGTTGAAGCATATGTAGCTATTGTGAACGTTGCGTCCGAGCCGACCTCCGGAAGGATTTGGCATGGCGCGGAAATGAGCCGTAACTTGAGAGTTTCAAAGGCTTCCAAACATGTAGGCGTCAGCGTAACCTTCTGTGGCTGGGACTTCTTCAGTAAGTCCGTCAATGGAGCTGTAAGGTCGCTGAAATGATGAATAAATCTGGCATAGAAGTTGCAGAAATGTACGAAACTGCGAATCTCCTTTTGCGTAGTGGGCACTGGCCAGTTTGCAACGTCTTCGACCTTCTTTGTGGAGACCCCTAATTGGCTTGACGATTGTGTTGCGACGCTTGACTTCGTGTCAGAGGACTTCGACGACCCTTTTCACTTTCCACACGCAAATCCAAAGTTAAGGCCCCAATTCGACTCTCCAGCGGACGTCTGGCGTCTTTGATAGTTTGCGGGATTTCATGCGGGCTAGATCGACACGAGTTTCAATGGACTTTTACATCTTACGTGATTTACGCTACCGATAATGTGCTCGACTTGCCATGGCTAGATGATGAGCAAAGTTTTTTAGGGCTCGGCACAACGCGTAATTTCACTCTGCGGGACGGTACTCATGTGGACACCCGAATTGAAGAACGACGTCCAAAGTGTCTTTTAATGTCATCATATAAGTCCAAAAGGTCTCGCGCAAGACGAATTGTCTCGACAAGCCCGCCCAAAGCCTCGCGATGTCCCCACAATGAAGCCGTTGAGGCACGCCTGTGGCTTTGGCCTCAATGCGCCGCCCAAAATCGCGGCGGGGCAATCCCGTTTGTCAATTGCAGAATTGCGGCGACGCGTGCTTCAAAGGCAAATATGCAACGGGCGCCCCGATTATACAACCGGTGTGCGCGACTCGCATGCGCATGTCACGCCATGCCTTATGCATGGACGGCTCAGCCCATAATCACACCCCTTTGAATCATGGGAACGCGCCCGGCTAACGTGTGCCAATGTGACAATGTGTGCGCGTCACCAAGTGCGGCAACCAAATTTGTTGGTTCGTTTGTTGGGACCGCCGTCGGGCTTGATGGCTGACGCGGCGCGGAACATACGGTTCATGGAAGAGTATACGGACGGGCGCGCATTTCAGACACAAGCAAGGGGTGCGAGCTAATCGCTCGCTCACGGAGAGCCCCCACCTCGCGCACCTCCGCATTGTGACATTGGAGTGGCCTGATGGCACGTGTTCCAACGATAATGACATGCATCGCCAAGTCGGAGGCGCGTGCCTATCTAAATAGGCATATCAATCGACGTTTTTGATGTGTCAATTTCTAATGATACGCGGAGGCAGGGCGAGGGATCCACAAATCACCCCGAGATATTTCTACAAGCAAGCGGGGGCGCGATGATTTTGTCGACGCCCGCCCATGCTTTCTTGTCATTTCTGCGTGTTTTCGAGCTTTTGCCTTTGAGTGTAAGTAAGTTTTCCTTACAAGAGAAAATATTAGAAACCATCAATCGATCATGAAGAAAAAGGAGGAAGAACCCCCACCGGCCTTATACGCCCGAGGAAAAGGGAGGCATGCCACCGCATCGGCATTGCCCTCCTAGAAAGCATCGCGAAGATAGTAACCCAAAGTACCATACATGTGTAAGCAAAATGCACTCATGGCAATTTTCTGAGTATAAATTAAAATATAGTAACTTTTTAAGAGGTGGATTCCATTGCTTTCTTTCTAACATATATTTTTTGGAATTAACTATATTGGGTTTCTTGAGTTGGTGCACAATGTAGTGCTCCACTTTGCCGTGCCATAGATTCGATTACATTTTTGTCACTCTTGCTCTCTTGCCCCCCCCCCCCCCCTTCCTTTTCTCTGTACATGTTCCTACCGTGGTTCGCGTAATCAAATTCTCATTTATCCGCCGTATCATACGTTTACCCTAGGGCACGCTTTGCCAAAGATGTCAGCTTGCTTACAAATTGGCCAAAAGACACCAACAAGCAGGGCATGGGGGTCGATTAGCGCAGGATTATAGGGTTGGGTGGGTGGGTTCGCGCGAAGCCTAGATTGGCTGAGCGCGAAAGCAGAGAGTGCCTAGGCTCGTGGCTAGCTACGGCTTATAAGGCACGGGCTAGCTAGAGCTGACCGTTGGGGAAGTCGTTGGTCGTTGGTTGCGCCTAACTGCTCGGGCAAGGCGGTTGCCCTGCAGGTGAGACGCGCCGATATTAACGGTAACAGTAACCGCTAGAGTTACTGTCCCGTACACATGGAATTGGATATGCAAACCTCTAGATTCAAATCAATCTGACCATTTACCCAAGGGCACGTTTTGCCAGTAACCTAAAGCCAAAGGCTTGCACAGCCAAAATTAGTGTAGCGGGGGGGACGGAGTGAGCCAGCCGAAGAACCGCCAAGCAGCATGTGTTGGGGTCATGGTCGGGTCAATATATTTTCCTTCGGTCACAGAGCTGTTCTTGGCCTAGCCACCCATATATTTGATTACGGGGAGGGGCGCGCCGATGCAGCTGGCAGCGGACGCCGCGCCTTTCCTTAGGCTGTGCGATGTCCACTTAAAACCGGCGGGCGCGGACGAGTTGACTGTGAGGAGGGGGAGGGCGAGCCAGGCGGAGATGGTGGACGCGGCACCCCAATCGGCGGACGGTTCGGAAGGTGAAAAGCTCCAGAAGGCGAGCGGGGGTGGCTTGTTGTAGAATTTAGTGCAGAATGCCGCGCGGTGCTCCGTGTAGTAGTCGAGTAGGTCTGCGAGGACCGGGTTGGCGGCCACATGGATAGCGATAACCGGTTTGTCGTTGGCGTCGCGGCGCTGGTCGCCTTTAGATTTTCGTACGAACAGACAGATGTGTTGCGAAGATTTGTCGACAACTAGGTCGCCCGTCTGGCAGCGGGCGCCGGTTTCCGCTCGGCAGAAAAAGGTGTAATTGACGCAAATCGCGAGGCAAGCTCTGAAACGTTGCAGCTGGGGAAGCGTAGCAGGTGTCCACGGAAGGGTGCGGCGTAGTGTGTCGGCGGCCAGTAATATGGTGAGGGCGACGGGAGCCGGTAACGGGAGGCGCGTGGCGGCGGGGATGAGGCGGTGTTGTAGCATTTCGAGGCCACGTCCGGCGTCCGCCAGTAGGTCGCCCACGGTAATAGGTTGGCGTTGGTGGTCTCGAAAGAACTTGTTGACTGCCGAGAAGTAGGGTTGCAGCGAGCTAGCGGCGACCGTGCCGAGCAGGGCTAACCACGCTGTGTAGCGTACCATGGTGGCCGGAGTGGCCTGTAGCGGGGCGATATTTTCCCGTGTACAGGAAATAAAAATTGCCGCAGCGCGCTATCGTAGCTCGCGTACGTAGAGGGCGCTAGCGAGTGGCTAAGCAAAGCGACCGCCGTAACCCCTAGCTTGTCGGTTCCTAGAAGGTCTTGGAAAGTTTCAGCCAGATCGGCGGACCAGGGCGCCGGTGCTGTTTCGAGGCGCAAGCCGTAGCGGGGCGGTCATGTACGCAGAGGCGGCACGCGAGGTACAAGAGTATTTAATCGTTCCGGGCGAAGCGCCCGGCCAATCGCTCCGCGTCGGGTGTAGAGCCACGAAGGGGTTAGAGCCGAAAGGCCACGATGCTCCACGCGGGAGGCCCGATCCCTTCGGGCTTGCCGAGCCTGCCGGGAAGAATAGGTCGCGGGTCGCTGGGAAGTGTAGAGTTTCGGTGGCCAACCGAGCGAACGCGTGGTACCATGGTTTGTTTGGCCAGAAGGGCGCAATGACAGTAGCCGCGGCTTGAGCTTGGGCGAGTTTTGCGGCGCGGGCTGAGAGGGCAGACCAGGGGGGGTTGCAGTAGTTGTTCTCGCGGCGCCATGCGTCGTCGGAAAGGTGTAAGCTGTCGACGTCCTCGCACCGGGGGTCCCGCCAGCGGGCGTTGAAGCGGGGCAGCTGTGCGTTGAGCATAGATGCGAAACGGTCGATTGTGTGAGGTCCCCACCGGCGCTGAAGGTGGGCGAAGATTCGGGGAATGAGCTGCCAGTCTTCGCAGTCCAACTCGCGGCTTAGTGTGTCGGCCAAAATGTTGGCCGCCGAGCGGATGTAGCGCGGCCGTATGTTGATGTCGTTGCTGTCGAGGAGGAACCATAGGCGTCGGAGTTCGGACATCATGATGGGCGATCGTGAGGTTAGCTTGGTGAGGGCGGCGACCACCGCCGTGTTGTCCTCGTGTAGGAGGACTTGCCGGCCTCGGAGCTGCGGTAAGAAAGATTCCACCGCGTGTCGCACCGCTCGAAGTTCCTTCCACGTAATGTGTTGATGGCGGTCGGTAGCGGTCCAAAAACCGCGGGCTTGGTAGTTAGAGTCCTCGTTCAGAACGGCACCCCAACCGTAGTCGCTCGAGTCGGCGTGGAGGTAGGCGGTCTCGATTGGCTTGTAGATCGACCGGCCGTTGTGTTGCGTGGGGACCGTGCGCCACCACTCGAGGTCCCGGCGTAGTTGGTGGGTGAGGCGGACGCGTCCCCCCCACCCAACCCGTGTGGCTAACACGTTGTGGAGCTCGCGCAAAAAGAAGCGTGCGGGGGCGATGGCGAGGTAGAGGAACTGAACCTTCCCGGCGAAAGCCGCTAGCTGTCGTGCGGGCAGCCACCGGGCGTTTGACGCAGCTCGCCTGAGCAGGGATGAGGCTTGTTGCGCGAGCTGTTGAAGTTTCGCGGGAGGGGCGCGAAACATTCCGTGATGGAGGTCTACCGTTAAGCCCAAATGGTCGCCCACTTGAGTAGGTGTCCAAACGCCTTTCTTGGGGTTGCGTTCGAGGCCGAGGCTATCGAGAAGGGCCTGGACGCGTTGTCGGAGTAGTAGGGCGACATCGTAAGAGTCGGCTAAAAATAGGAAGTCGTCCATGTAGGGGAGGAGTCGGGTCCCACGCCATCGTACGTTTCGGAGGAAGCGCTGGGTAGGTCGGCGACTGTGGGGAGGCATAGCCGCTGACACGGGAGGCGGGGGGCGACGTAGGTGGTTTGTGAACACCTGTGTGAGCTTGCAAAAGTAGTAAGCCGAGCCCGACCAGCCCATTGGAAGGCATGCGAGGCGCCATAGCGTGCCGCGGTAGTTGACCGTGAAGACGTCTCGGTCTTCCTCCCGGATGCCAAGGGTGTAGTACCCGTCGGCGAGGTCGAGGGAGGCGAAGTAGTCGCCCGGACGCGAGAGGTGACGTAGGTGCTTGAGCGTCTCGCACGTCATGTTGAAAGTCGAGCAACAACGGTTGAGTTCTCGAAGGTCGATAATCAAACGCCATTGGTTGCATCCGGGTTTTGGGACCAAAAACATCCGGGAAACGTAGCGAGGGTTGTCCGCTCGCTCCCAAGCACCGCATGCCTTGAAGCGGGGGAGCTCCGAGTTTAGAAACTCGAGTTGGGCCGGTGTCGCGTCTAGCATAGAGATGCCGTGGTTGAAGGGCTTGGGGCGTAGGCCGTGCTTGAACTTCACCCGGACGCCATGGCGGATCCAACTTAGGACTTGGCCGCTCGCGCCGATGCGCTCCCACTCCCGCCATCTTCGACGTACGCGGTGGCGCATGAAGGAAGATGTCGGGGAGCAAGAGTCGGCGCGGCGGGCCACACCGTCATTTCTTGGCCGAGGGTTTAGCCGAATCGGTCGGCTTGAGCGGAGGGGTACTGCGGGCTGCTGCTGCGGCTGCTGCGGCGGCTTTGCGTTTGTCGGCAACGGCCTTGCGGGCCCGCGCGTCGGGGCCGGTAGGCTTGTCCGGTGTGACTTTAGCGAAGGCGGCTCCGGTGGCTGCCTTGCTGGCGGCGTGTAGGTTGACTTCCAGCGTGCGGTCGACGAACGCTTGGCGGAGCGCACCCAATGGGCCGGAGACCGCGGTAGGGCGCGGTCGGCAGAAACGCTCGTGGGCCAATTCGGCAAAGACGCGGTCCGCATCCGTGCTCGTTTGTCTGCCCTTGGTGAGGCGGAGGAAGCCCAATCGAGTACGGGCGGCCTCCTCCGTCGCTGTGTGGGTGCGATGACCCGCTCGGATGAGGGCAATCGCTGCCGCCTGCTCTGTCGGTAGAGGTGGGCCGTGCGACAACGTGTCCAAAGCCTCGCCAATTGCCGCGTTGGCGCAACTGTCGAAGAAGGCATAGCACCCGATGTGTAGGTACTCGTCGTACGCCGCTTGGGTGCGTTTGTCGCTTAGAGCTCGGGCGGTGTCGTCCGTGAGAGTCCACAGACGTGGCTCCTCGACGTCGCGAGGCGGACGTTCGAGGCCGGCCGGGATGACTTCGCCGTAGTAGGTGAAGTCGACGAAATCGGCCGCGGAGGGGTCGGGTTCGTCGTCAAGCAGGTCGATCGGTGGCTCAGGGGCCGCCTTACCACCCTCCGCCGCTGTCGCGTTGGCGGGAATGGACTGATGTTGATCAGTAGTAACATGTGTAGCTGTCGTCTGCAGGAGCTGGGCGAGCAAGGCAGCGTTAGCCGCCAAAAACTGCTCAGTGATCCGTTGTTCCGATGCTAAAACTGCCGTACGGATCTTTTCGGCTGTGCGTTGTTCGAGTGAGGTAGCGTGAGGGTCGGCCGCTGCGGCGGATGTCGACTGCTCAGGCTGCATGTTGAGGAACTGCGTAGCTGAACGAGGGGAAGTGTCGCGTGACGCTCGAGTGCGCATGGGACGAAAAGGTAAAACTGACACCCTGCTCGACTACGAGAGTCGAGATTGCATTCGCGCGAAGCCTAGATTGGCTGAACGCGAAAGCAGCGAGTGCCTAGGCTCGTGGCTAGCTACGGCTTATAAGGCACGGGCTAGGTAGAGCTGACCGTTGGGGAAGTCGTTGGTCGTTGGTTGCGCCTAACTGCTCGGGCAAGGCGGTTGCCATGTAGGTGAGACGCGCCGATATTAACGGTAACAGTAACCGCTAGAGTTACTGTCCCGTACACATGGAATTGGATATGCAAACCTCTAGATTCAAATCAATCTGACCAAATATATACATGTATGTTGAGACGCGGCAGATGAAAACCGCCGATTGCGCATAATCGGCGCCGATTATGCATAATCGAAATGCTATTTTTGGTTATTCATAATCGGCGCCGATTATGCGTGCGTGGCGTCAGGTGAACGACAACGACGATTATGCATAACCGCCGTCCATATATGGTAAATCTCTATAAAATCCGAAAACAATTAGGGCTTCACAAAACGGGCAGCGATTTTTACATAATCGGCAACGATCATGCGATTTTGCATAATCCTTAATCGGTATTGACACACTTGCCTATTATGGATAATCGTTGAATAGTATACAAAACCTGTGATCGATTATGCCTGCACGATAACCGCAGCACCGATTTTGTACAACTGTTCGCCGATTTCGCATAACCGATAAACAGTAGATTTCCGATTATGGATAATCTGTGTTCTCCATATTACCTTGTACCTATGTAAAAAGGGGACTCTTCCCGCAAAATTGACGTCTCCAACACGCGACGCGGTGCTTGGTGTGCCGGCTTTCGCTGCAAGCTCGGCGCGTTCTGTAGCGACAGGTATGGCCAATGTTGGCGGTACGGCGGTAGTGGTAGCAATAACAGCACTGCGCGGCGCCGCGCCGCGCGTGATGTACCAGTACTGGAAAGCGGCGCGACGTTGGATGAGAGACTCACACGGGAGCTCATCAGACTGAAACCCTAGAAAAACAGACATTTGTAATTTCACGCATAATCAAAAATGGAATTTGGATTATGCATAATCGGCACCGATTTTTCATAATCGGCGTTTTTACGTCTGCGTCTCAACATAAATACATTAAATTACCCCCTTTTTAAGACCGAAAATGGATATTCGCCTGATCATTAGAGCATCATCATTCTATTGCTATTTTAGTCAACGGGCTATACGAGGAAAATTCCCTTTTAAGACCGAAAATGGATATTCCGATTGTCTCCGTTTATTTATTTACGTGTAGGAGCGGCGCTAGCGATGCGCGCTAATTGGCCGCTACTTCGAAATACCGAAATCTTCCCGAATTAAGAACGAATCGAGTTTTAAAATCGGTCGATATTATTAAAGCTGTGATGACCCCCCCTCGGCGAATATCTGGTGGAATATCCAAATATTCCCTCGTGTCGGCACTGATTTTGCATAATCGGCGTTTTTACGTCTGCGTCTCAACATAAATACATGTAATTAAGCGATACGCGGAATAAAATAAGAAGCGCTCAAAAGTCAGCGGCTCATCAACTGCGAATCAATTTGAGCAGCCACCGCCCAACGATCCGCCCTCCATCACCCGACAGCACCGACCGCAGCACGCCGTCGTCATACCCATCAGCACGCCGCAAGAATCCGCCTCATCAAACTCCATCTCCCCGGTCTCCATCGCAAAGCCTCCATTCCTACCCTTCCCGATCCGGCCCTCCCCACCGTATAATAGCTCTTTCCGCGATGGCCACCGCTGTCCGCCTCGTCACCCGTCAGCACCGACCGTCACCGTCACCGTCACGCTCCGCCGCCCTCCGATCTCGCCGCGTCACCCATGGTAAGACCACACATACAGCCCTTATTCTCAAATTATATCTCTTAGGCACACATCCAGCCACATATTTCAAAATGCGGGCTGATGACTCTGCTCGGTCATAATCCGTATATATTTTGTGCTTCATTTTAAGTATTGCTGCAAATAATGTGCGGCGACTGCAGTTGTGCTGCCTGCGAGATGGCGAGTTTTGGCCGGCGATGAAACGACGGCACGGCACAAAAGCTCTCTGAACGCGCTGCCCAAGCATGAATGGTTTACTCAGGGTGTGTCTCACACGCGGAGCCCTCCCGGGCGCACGTTCACCTGCAGGTGTGGACAATCCTCCCCAACCGCATTCTGTACCGCGAAATTTAACCGGACAACACCGGATTCCCCCGAACGACTCCGTACTACTGACTGCGTTATTGTTGGCTTTTGTCAGGTCGCAGCACGTTATCAGGAGCGCTGCCACCGCGGAGACCTCTAGCGTGGCGGCGGGGAGCGGCGAGGTGAAGGACGTTGTGGTGGTTGGTGCGGGTCCTGCGGGGTCAGCGGCGGCTATGCTGCTCTCAAAGGAAGGGTACAACGTGCAGGTGGCCTCCCTCCTCGCCTCCCAAACAAATTGCGTAAAATTTGCGCACACTTCCAGAGTGACACAGACACACATACACACACAGACGCCCACCCGTCTAGAGACGGAAGCACACACACAATGACACACACACGAACAAGAATAAACTCAGACACTCTAACATTTCCACACACAAACAGACGCACACACATTCACTCATATATAACTATAAGCGCGCACACACACACACACACACATGCGCACCCACGCACACATAAACAAGCACACACACACACACACACACACACACACACACACACACACACAGGCACGTGCGGTCAATTAGTTTTGTTTATATGAAAGAGCGGAACAGCACCTGATAGAGTGACAGGGAGAGGTTGGAGGTTGGGCTGATAGGCCACGAGAAAAATAAGCAAAAGGAATGAAAACGCAGGAGGGAGAATTCGATGAGAGAAATAGAGAGCGCGTATTCTATGTGTCTGGCGTAGATGTATACGTTTACTTGTGTGTGTGTGGGTGTGTGGGTGGGTGTGTGGGTGTGTGTGTGTGTGTGTGTGTAGAGAGGGAATGGGCAGGTGGCGGTCAGGTCAGGGCATGGCTGAGGTTGTAGCGGCTATTGCGGAATCGTTGGTGTCGGGTGGGAGGTATGGGTCTTGAGTAGGTATGGGAGGCTATGGGATGTGTTTTGAAACTAAATAAATGGTTTCTCTATGGGGATGAGCGATAAGGGAACCGCAGGGAGAGGCGATGTCAGTTGCGACGGAGTGCGCGGCAGGGATGTGGGGGTGTTTGGATGAGGGTCGCACAGGATGCATGGAGCCGTATAGCGAGAGTTTGAGGGGACAGAAAGACAGCTGTGGGAATGGAAGTGAGGTTGAAGGCAGTGGGCATCGTTTTCAGGGGCTTGAGGGGTAGACACTGCGCCACAGTTGGAGACTGAATTGAGAGCGCCGACGAGAATATTGGGGAGAGGCGCATTGCGGCAGTAATTGCCAACAGAGGAGAGATGGGACGAGACTAGGTTGAATTAGTTGCGTATTTGGGGATGCTGTGTGATGCAATTACATCGGTTGTCTTAGGGCGACTCTATGTTCTTAATGTTCTCGGTATCTTGTTTTTTTTTTTTCCTTTTTTGACATTTTCAATGGGATGGAGTCTGGTGTCTCAGTCGATGGGGTGATTGGTATCCTTGGATAAAAATCAACACGCATCCGGGTTGGCGCTCACAGCGTATGAGCATATTGTTGCAATGCCCTGGGCGAGCATGATGGGGGACGCGATGCCGGCGCAGGTGTTCGAGCGGCGTGGGGACCCGACCGTGGAGTCCGCCTCTCAGGCGCGCGGCTTTGGCATCGCTGTGAATCCCCGCGGGCAGCACGCACTGAAGCAGGTGCAAGCTCAAACCCCAGACACTGTCACAAACCATCTCATATACATATACATTCTCTCTCTCTCTCTCTCTCTCTCTCTCTCTCTCTCTCTCTGTCTCTCTCACCCACACACCCATATACGCGCGCGCGCTCGCACACGCGCTCTGTCACATTGTCGCATATACGCTCACACTCAAACACAAATACCCACGTTCAAACACACGGATAAAAACACACACTCACACACGCTCGCGCGCGCGAACTTGCGCACGGACTCTGTCACACTGTCGCATATACACGCTCGCATTCACGCACACACAAACACGCCCGTTCATACCCACGCACAGAAACACACGCACGCACACACACCCACACACACACGCATAGAAGATTGGCCAGAGACTTGTACGTATGATTTACTATTTCCTGCAAACATGCACATATACGCAAGAATATGAATATAAGCTGACGCACGCATACCAGCAAAATTCACTGCGATACACAGCTGAGTGCACATTATAATGAGTCCATTGGAGGTCCCCCTCACATTCCATCTAATCAACCATTTCCACTCATTAAGCATTTACGCTCAGCCCTAATTCACTCCATTTTTCAGTTATTTTTAACCGTACCTTAAGCTGGCGTGTCTAAGTCTGACTGTGCTTCGTGTGTTTGATTGGCAGTTGGGCATTTCACTGCCTTCTGACGATTGCGGTGTGAAGTTTGAGGGATCGCTGCGGCACACCAACAAGGCACGTCCCAACCCCAAATTTTCAGGCATTCAGCCCGAAGCTTGTCTAACCTGCGAATAATTCCAATTGCTGGTATGGATTTTGCCAGGTATGGAAGTTGTATTATAGTAATATGCTTGTGTGTGTGTGTGTGTGTGTGTGTGTGTGTGTGTGTGTGTGTGTGTGTGTGTGTGTGTGTGTGTGTGTGTGTGTGTGTGTGTGCGTGTGTGTGTGTGTGTGTGTGTGTGTGCTTTTGTCATCATGTTGCACTCCATATGTTTGAGTACCTGTATCAGCGAAATCCATTTACTCGCCCCCGCGAGCGCGCGCTCGTGTGTGTGTGTGTGTGTGTGATTGAATATACAATGATGAATACGGAATTGGGCGCACCGCTTCCCAGCTGTGGTTGGATCCACCAGTTCTTGTTTGGGGTTTCGATTGCTGCGCGTGCTTATGCGTTCGCACGGTTGGCTTCAGGGCACCTCAATGACGCCCAATTCGGACGGCGTGGTGTGCGTGGACCGCGGGGCGCTGGCGAGGCATATGGTGGTGCAGGCGCAAGCCAACTACCCTGACGTAAACTTCAAGTTTGGGATGACCTGCAAGGTGAGTGGGCTTTTGGCATGTGGGTGGGGTGGGCGAGAGGGGTTGATGTACGGGGCAGGAGAGGGGGGTGGATCAGTTAGACAGAGCGAAGGGTTTAGTGTGCGGGAGAGTGAACACTGACACTGAGCATCTGAAGGTGAGAAAGCTGAGCGAGGGAGGGAGAGAATAGACGAAACGGGTTAAGTATGAATTGACAGTGTCCAGTCAATGCATTATTTGTGCAGTGTGGGTTGGTATGTGTGGGCTTAGGGCAGTGTGGGTTGGTATGCAGTGTGCAGTTTGGGTTTAGGGCAGTATGAGTTGGTATGTGGTGTCGAGTGTGGTATCACTGTGCTTCCAGTTTCCTGAAAATAACAATTTCTGTGGGTGTGAGAATTTCTCCAAAACGGAAAGATTCGAGGTCGAATTATTATTATTTGCTCTGTGAAATGCATTCTACTCTCGCCATGGTTTGTTTTGTCTTTAGGTGCCTCATACAACCAAATACACAACTGTGCCACAGAAAATTAAAATTCGTGAGCTGCGTGACTTGCGGGTTGCTTGGGTTTCCAGCTGCCATGCATGACTGAATGGGTACTCTACTCTTTAGTTTGAGAAGAGCGGAACGAGTGCAATTTGGCATATACATTATTTCAGCAACCCAATTGTTTTATCATGCACGTGAATTGCTTGACAGTCTGTTTTCGGGCTTTGGGCTTCGCATGCATTGTCACATTCACTTTCACTGCTCTGCCAAGGATTGTAAATCGTGCTATTCGGTACGCAATTCATTTTGCACATTTTATTGCCTCTTCATGATCAACAGGCACACTCATCATTGAAGCTGATCAAGGAGGTTATTCAACGAGTATTGAAAGGAAATGCTGGTTCTCTCCTTTTCTGTGTCTTTAGGGTTTCACTGAATTGCCCAAGGATTGAATCTGTGTTGTTTTGGTAAAAAAATTTCACACGATGTAAACACATTTTGTCGCTGGTGGCGAGGATGTATGCAAGTTGAAACCGAGTGCGTTTGAGTGATGCGTATTTCAGCATGTGTAGCATTTGTGTTGATTTGGGGTTTAAAGTGTTTCCATTTTGCATTGGATGTCTGAATAATGGTTTGCAATCGAAATGCGAGTAACGTGAATGTGATATGCAGCTACAGGCGAGTCTTTGGGGCGATATATGCGCGTGTTCGATATTATTTGGTGTTTCCTTGTGACTGGTCGTTGCTGATCTGTGTCGTGTGGTGCAGGCTGTGGATATTTCGGGGCGCATTGTGTGGTTTCAGACCGCCGGGGGCGACGACCTGTGCGTCAAGTACGATTTGCTGGTGGCGGCGGATGGCGCCAACAGTGCGGTCCGGGAGGCGCTCGCCACAGCGGGGGCTATCTCTTACACGAGGGTATACCCCCGATGCCCACTCCCTTTCTCAAGATTATTTAGATGCATACAAAGCTCAAATGGCTTGAATGGTTTTGGTGGATTGATTACCGACTCGAAGTTGTTTTAGCGAAGCTGGTATGTTCGTGTGTGTGTTGTTTGCTTGTTTGCGTGTGTGTGTGTGTGTGTGTGTGTGTGTGTGTGTGTGTGTGTGTGTGTTTGTGTGTTTGTTTGTTTGTGTGTGTAAATGTTGATATGTGTGTGGATGTACGTTTGTGTATATTTGTGTGTCGTCGTCTGTGCGTATGTTGATATCTATGTGTGCGTGTTTGTGTGTTTTGTGTATGTATGTGTGTGTGTGTGTGTGTGTGTGCCTGTGTCCGTTTGTATATGTTGGTTTCTATGTGTGTGTGTGTGTGTGTGTGTGTTCATGTGCATGTCTTGATATGTGTGTGTGTGTGTGTTTTAATGTTTGTGCGTGTGTGTGCGGTCTCGCGCACGTGTGTGTGTGGATGTGCATTTTTGCGATTGTGAATGTTTGTCTGTCGTCGTTTGTGCGTATGTTGACATCTGTGCGTATTTATGTGTGCGTGCGCGTGCGTGAGAGAGTGTCTGTGTATGGGTGTCCGTGTGTATATTATTGTATGTGTGTGTGTGTGTATGTCTGTGTCTGTTTGTGTGTATGTATGTGTATGTTGGTATCTGTGTGTTTGAGCGTGTGCGCGCTTGTGTGTGTGTGTGTGTGTGTGTGTGTGTGTGTGTGTGTGTGTTTATATGTTTGTGTGTGGATGTGCTTTGTGTGTGTGTGTGTATGTTTTTGTGTCGTCATCTATGCGTATCCTTTGTGTGTGTGAGAGAGAGAGAGAGAGAGTGTTTGTTTGTTTGTGCGTGTGTATGTCAGTTTGTGTGTGTGTGCTCCGGCGGAGGGAGGAGACTGTGTCCCTGACGCCACGAGTGGTCGCATTTGGATGGTTGCGAGGGGCCTAAAGTATTTTTTGTGGTTGTATTACCTGTACAGGAAGAGAATCAGCGCGACTACAAGTCCTTCCTGCTCGACCAACAGCTGTGGGCGTCGGATCCGGAGTACCACAACAAAATGCTGACGTGGGCGAGTGTGGACGGCAGCGTGACGCGCATGTGGGCGGTGCCCAACCCGGACGGCACGGCGCAAGGGATGCTGACGCTGTACAAGGGCGCCTTTCAGGGGCTGCAGACGCGAGAGGACTACGTGCGTCTGCTCGCCACTAAATTTTCGGGGGTCAAGGACAACATGCTGCAGGCGATAGCGGAGAGGTGCGGGGGAATGTGGCGCTGTTTTGGAACACCCGCTTCAATAACTCTGAATAACCCTAGTCGCTGAAACCCTGTATGACCCTTTCGGTGGATGCGTTTGGAGGTGAAGTCGGAATGCTGCAGGGTCTCAAGAAAATTTAATATATTTTTTCAATTTTGAAATGGTATACGAATCGAATTTGGGTGTTTTCCTTTCACTTTCGTATATTCTATTTACTGTTTAGGGTTTCCCACCCTCCTCGCCTCGTCTTACCTGACCTCAGTTTAAGGCCGGTTCTTAAGTGAACTTCATTTGCCACCATCCTCGACAGATGAGATGTCGAGCTGCTTTACTTCCCTTGTAGGGTTACAAGGTCGTGGATATGTGGCGGTCATGTGCGTTGGGAATCATGCGCGGTCATTGTCTTCGAAGACGAAACATGAAAAGGGTCGTTCCATAAATACGGTCGACGAGTATGCGAGATACTGTCGCGCAAGATGATCATCACGTCTGTCGTTATTACTGCACATGGAGCTGCAACTCGTAGCGCAGTAGGTAGTAGCGGGTATCTATCGCATTATGATATGAGAGCTCTGGAATGAATAGTGCACCGGGAATAGAAAGTTTTTAGGAAGTAGGGTCCCTATATTAATGAATGGTGCTATGGACAATAAGCACTGTTATTATTGTAGCCCTATATCATGAATGTCGCTAGCACGGGTATCGCGGTTCGGAAATGCCGTTGTGGCCCAGTACCGACAACACTGGGAAGCGAGTGTGATAACGCGCGTGGTGGCTGTGCCGTCCACAGGTGCGCGGAGGCTCCCGTGTCTGGCGGCGGCACGATGGTGAAGTGCAGTAGACTGTACAGTGATAGAGTGGTACTGGTAGGCGATGCCGGGCACTCGATGTTTCCGGCGCTCGGACAGGGCTGTAACTCGGCTATCGAGAGCGCCGCGGTGCTGGTGGACGCTATCCGGGGGTCGCGAAGCATCGAGACCGCGCTCGAGGCGTATTCCAGCGAGAGGCTACCCGAGACAGCGGCGGCGGCGGATATGAGCGCGATGGTGCTCGACATCGACGGCTCCGCCGGCCCCGTCGGCTCCTTCAAGAAAGCCATCTTTGCGATGCAAATACTATTTGGTATGCTGTCGAGCAAGATTGCGCCGAAGATTTTTCAGCCGCCGGTTCTTTTCCAGGTGAGCCGTCACACGTGTCTGTTTGTCGAAACCACTTGAATCATAATAATATCAACATCACAACTAAGATAAGATGATTTATTGTGTAATAGATCATTATGAACGTCATCGCCTATTTACCTCCGTTCATATAAATCACTAGATTGTCGCTAGGACGAAACGGCTCAGAGCTTGGAAATCTGCTGTTTTGAATTACGCCGTGTTGCGAAAGGGCGACTTCGCTGCAGCACACTAGAGACTAGCAGCACCAGTTGAATATGTTTTCCCATGAGAATGTTCTCAGCAGCTAGATGGTCGTTTTAATTGTTTCGCTATACTCAGAAAGAAACCCAGAGCACATATTCCGCAGCATACTTCTATGTGGCTCTCATCATAAGCTATTTTCTTCTTTTTGCTCGGTGGTCTCCACAGCTTTTTCTTAGTATGTGGTGCTCATATGTTATTTTTCTCCTTGCTTGGTGGTTTCCAAAGCTTTTTCTTATATGGGGCTTATAAGCTTTTTCTTTATTTTGCTCGGTGGTCTCCACTGCTTTTTCTTATTATGTGGGGCTCATAGGTTATTTTTCTTTTTGCTCGGTGGTTTCCGCTCCTTTTCTTTATATGGTGCTCCTAAGCTTGTACAAGCTCCAGTCGCGTGTCACATCTTGAAATATGATGTCACGAGTAC
Source organism: Tetraselmis chui (assembly GCA_026401115.1). NCBI lineage: Eukaryota > Viridiplantae > Chlorophyta > Chlorodendrophyceae > Chlorodendrales > Chlorodendraceae > Tetraselmis > Tetraselmis chui. The sequence goes on along the minus strand of JAPMLY010000180.1, from coordinate 6,275 downwards.
AGGTACCACCTGTACATCTCTTGCCGCTAAAGTACAACGGATGACCGTAGTATATTGCGCTCCTGAGCTTTATTTGCTTTTGATATATACGTTTGTATCTTATTTCGTAAGCAATACACCGTTCATACTACAATACTTAAATTCGCACCGTGCATGCAAGGACGGCGGGTTTACCTGTCAGTCCCATAGGGCGCAAAAAAAAAACGAAAATGCAAGGACGGCATGTCAATGTCAGGGACTGTGTTGTAAGATGTATTGATTGCAGATTAGGAATTTGTCTTTAGGATACATTTTATGCCACCTTAGAATGCGATCTCGCAGAAAGCGAAATTCAAATGGGTGTCCCGCACTCACCATAGGTAGAAAAACTGTTTGTGTGTTTGAGAGAGCGTGTGTGTGTGTGTGTGTGTGTGTTTGCTTGCGTGTGTGTGTTTGCTTGCGTGTGTGTTTGCTTGTACGTGTGTGTGTTGGGGGGTGCTGTCACTTATCTAAATGAGACTCGGCATGGTCGCTGACCTCATATAGTATTTGCTATGTATTTTATTACTGCCCCGTTCGTTTTCGAAACGTAGACTACAGTCGCTGAATGTCACGACCTCTACTGCGATAACCATGTTGCCGATTTCATCTGCTTCTGCTATATTTCATGGCCTGTGTGGCTGCGCAGGTGAACAAAGTGGGCGCAAGTTACGTCGCGTTGCGGCAACGCATGCGACGCGAAAGTTTCCTCATCACAGCGGCGTTGTTGGTGCTGGCCGCAGTGGCAGCGCAGGGCGCCGTACGGGCGGCGATGATGGCGGCGCAGGCAGCTGCGGGGCTGATGGGGTAGAGTGCGCTGCCTGCCTGCAGCGGTGGCGTGTAAGTAATATTACACGCCAATGTTGTCACGTGACATTAACACTTTGTGTGCGCGAGGAATGGGAGTCAGATTTCTTTTACGACCAAGACAATGAAATGGATCGTATGGGATTAATTGCTGAACGTGGCGATGGCGGAAAATCCAACATTTACATTGGTAGAATAGCAATGTGAGGTGCGTTTCGGCGATGGCTAGGGTGAGTGTGTGAATGTGTGTGCGCTTGTGTCTAGTTGTGTTTTGTGTGTATGTGTGTGTGTGTGTATACGTGTGCTTCATTGTATGTGCGCGCGTTCGCGTGTGTGTGAGCGCGCGTGGGTGCGTTACAAAGAATTAGTGTGTGTGTGTGTGTGTGTGTGTGTGTGTGTGTGTATACGTGTGCTTGATTGTATGTGCGCGCGTTCGCGTGTGTGTGAGCGTGCGTGGGTGCGTTACAAAGCATTTGTGTGTGTGTGTGTGTGTGTGTGTGTGTATGTGTGCGCGTTCGCGTGTGTGTGAGCGTGCGTGGGTGCGTTACAAAGAATTTGTGTGTGTGTGTGTGTGTGTGTGTGTGTGTGTGTGTGTGAGTGAGTGCGTGCGTGTTGGGGCTAGGACGTGTGAGAGCGTGCGTGCGTGCGTGTGTGTGTGTGTGTGAGTGTTACGTGGGTGTGTTACACAGTGAAAATGCGCATAATTGCGCGCGCGCGTGTGTCTGTGTGTGCGCGTGCATGTGTGACTATAACATGTGTTTATATGAGTATCTGGACGGTTTGTATGTGTGTGCACGTGTATATTTTTATGCGCGCGCGCGCGCGTGTGTGTGTGTGTGTGTGTGTGTGTGTGTGTGTGTGTGTGTTATGGGTCGGGCACCGAATCCATGTGGGTATTAGTTTTAGCACTTTAGGATTGACATGTATTCGAAACAGAAAGTCGCATCTGAATCAAGTTTCGATTCGGCATGATATAAACGGTGATTAAGTAATATTATGAGCTAGAGCAATTGGCTACATCATCTTGCCTTCATGTGACATTGTTAGCGGTTGAGGCGCAAGTGTCGATCCCGACCCCTCCGTCGATTACATTTGCGACACCTACGAAGCGAGAAGGATGACGTCGTTATTGAGCAGGCATAGGAACAACCGTCGACTTCTAACAACCAATTCCAACAAGTACTCGAAGTACTCATGCAAATTGATACAAATTGCGCATTTTGGGGGAAGTTTGTACTGCAATTTGAATTTTTACATCTCTACTAGTTCTATTGCGCCTGCTCATGCTTGGATCCCATACAGTAGATACGTACAATTCACTTCCCATACTTTCTGCCCGCTGCAAACATATTTAGTACTTTACAGTCTATCCCATACAATTTAGCAAAGCTTTTGGACCCTCCGGCAAGTGCCACAAGCAATGTATGTGAGTTTATAGCCCTCCGGCTCAAAAAAGACACTTGCCATCACAGGGAAACAGATTCCGATGCAGTACCATATTTCACATATGATGTGACAAGTAATGCCAAATGGTTTATCGCATGGCCAGTGCGAGTCCACCAAATGAACATTAAATGCACAAAATATGGATGAAAACAGGTTTCAGACAACCATTTCTTACAGTTTATATAGACTTGTGACAATTGAAATTGAAATTGTTCACAACATGTGACAACCATATTCCTCGCGCATACATAATTCAACAATTACATGAGACTAACAAGGCATCCTCTAGGCTATTTTCCTTGGTGTTCTTCTTGAACGCGTCATGCATTCGCCCCGCTTTGTTGAACAAACGCTCGCATGCAGCAGAGGTAGCAGGCATAGATAAGTATTGCCGCGCCATTAAAGCCAAGTCGGGGTACAGAGCAGCATGTGTTTTCCACCATGTCAACACACAAATGTCCTTGTCCGTTTCTTGGGGCAGCTCAAGGTAACGCTCTAAGTCATCCTTTTCCACGTGCTTGGCTGTAGAGGGCGTCACACGCCCAGTCAAATCCCCGGAAAGGAATGCAGTGAAAGACTTACTCTTCGACGACATCAATTGCTTGCCAAGCTCTGCAGCATTCATGCTTGGATAAGCACCGCCTTCTGCTCGCTCTCTTCCGGCTCTGTGAGCGACTGCTCTCCAAATTCCCTTCTTGCAGCCGCCAAAATTGTAGGCGCAAAGTCGGGACGAATGCCATTGAAGTCCAGATTCTTAAACCTGCACAATTCACATTTTTAGTTAACATAGCAAATGCACAAGTAAATTTGCATACACACACACACACACACACAGGAACACGTAGAGAGCATACAAAATAGGTACACAAACGAACACCACACACACATACACACACATTCAGAAGCAGATGCACATACAAGCCAACACACACACAAGCAGATAAACACAAACACATCCATAAGACACACACATGCATAAGATAAACACACACACAAACATAAACGAGATAGGAGGTGGCGAGGTGTGGGGAGCTGTTGCGTCCGGGGCGTCGTCCTCGTCCATATTGTGTGCCAAGTGGAGGATGTTGGCTTTCACGTCATCAACGGACAACACGTAGTCTGTGTCGAACGCGTCGATGACGCACTGTTTGGCTTGACCGTGTGGGCCGGTGCTAGAAATACCGCGCAGCATGAGTAGACTGAGGTTGTGGGGGTACATGGCAGCGGAACCATCAACCATCTGACAAGTCTCGTTGCAAAGGTAGTTGCAAAGGCATAGGTCTTGTCCGTAGATGGTGTCATGCCTTTGCGTTGGTAGTTTGTTGTGGTGAGGTGCTTGTAATGGCGGGTTATGTCGCGCGTGAAGCAAAAGAGCGCATATAATGCCCAACATGCCCAAAGGCTCAACCTTGAAACGCCACATCACCACCAAAGACAAGCTTGAAGGTGTAGATCGTGCCATGTAGCTGCATGCCCGGGCCATCACATAATTATCTCATCTCGTGCTTGATTGCATGAAGCTATGAAACAAGTTGGTCATGCTTATCATGCCCATCCTACAACATGCGTTTCAACGAAATGATCCCACTGCCACCTTCATTGGAGGTCTCTTCGATACTTCACGATTTACGCCATGCACCACTAATCCCAACCTTTCCAACGGCACTAACAACATCGTCTTAATCATGCCCGTAAATAGTAAATGCATACAATTATGAAATATAATTTGTCGCTAGTCTCCACGATACGCGGATTGCTCCAACCGCTCGAGGGCGCTGGTCATCCAAGATGGTCAACTTGTGATACTTGAGTCGGGCCTACCTAATCTCTGCTCCTATACGACTCCGGTCGTGCTGGAGCTAGGGGGAAAAGGAAGTCGAAAAGCCCCCTCGCTCATGTCGTCGTCAATCCCGTCTCGCTCTGCGCACACCCTCGTTCGAGATAACCACGGCTCCTCCCGTCGCAGCTCGCCTCCTAGCATAGGCTTCCCTCCTCCTTCGGGGACTAGGAAAAAGAGTAGGCCGTAGCCTCAAACGGTGTCCGGCTCGCGCTCTTACCTCCGTGCTAGAGTTTTTCTCATGTCCCTGGTCCTTCGCCGATTGTTTTCCAACACATGTCTAATCGCGTTTAACCCGTCCGTACGTACCCTCCCCCGGTGGCTTACGCTGATAGGGGGCCGCATGTGCGAGCACTCTGTTGTTCCGATAACCCTAGGCACATTGGCTAAGGCAACCTATCAGTAGATGCGTACCGACTAGGGGAGGGGTTGGTTGAACACGCGGATAGAGTCGCTGCTCCGCAACAGAGGTTGGGTACGGAAATATTAATTCGAAAGCCCCCGGTACCGGAATTTTTTCCGGCGGCGGTCGATTTTGAGGACCTTCGCCGCCAGACCGTGTCGCTCAAGCCTTTGTGGCTTCGCGCCTCGCCCACATGGGAGACTCAAGGCTCACATGGTTGGTCGATTGCCAGCAAATGCGCTATCCTCGCGTTGCTCCCCAATTGTCCGCCACTTGCTCCAACGCCCGCCGCCAACTCTTATCCGCCCGCACCCTTCTCGCCGCCAAAGAACTCATCAAATTCACGTCCCGCCCGTGGATAAGAGAGTATGTGAGGAGTACCAAGCCTCGAAAAGAAACATCGGACTAGCCGAGCGGGAGATCTTGACGAGTTGACGTTGGTGTACATACATATAGTATTTTTTTTAAAGCCCTCCGTACTAAGGCTTCCCGACGAAGAAGATGAAACCTCTTCTTTCTTTGATCCGCGGATCGCATCCGCCGGATTTCACCCCGCCTAGCCCCCAACCGTGCCAGGCGTGACATGGCTACAGGGTTACCATCGCCTACCTCGAGGAGGTGGGGGTGAGTGCCGACGGGCTTGCGGGCAGGGACTGGATCCGGATCCTAAGGAGCCGCGAATCCACGAGACTACTCGGGTTCGGACTTGGTCTCGTGGGTCCGGACCCTAGAATCACAGGTAATCGCGGGGTCCGAACCCTAGGTTCAGTAGGTAATCGCGGGGTCCGAACCCAAGGTTCAGTAGGTAATCGCGGGGTCCGAACCCAAGGTTCAGTAGGTAATCGCGGGGTCCGAACCCTAGAATCACAGGTAATCGCGGGGTCCGAACCCTAGGTTCAGTAGGTAATCGTTGGTTCCGGTACCAGTTATTGTAAGTAATCGTTGGCTCCGGTACCAGTTATTGTAAGTAATCGTTGGTTCCGGTACCAGTTATTGTAAGTAATCGTTGGATCCGGTATTCATCGTACTTTAATGGATTCGCGGTAATCGCGAGTACCTCATCCTCGCAAAACGATGTGGAATCGTGATACCCAATCAGTACTCACGATTCCGAGTATCTCACGAATCTGTGGTTGCCCGAAGTGACACGCTGTCTTTTGGGAGGTATTTGGCAATGCAAATCTGCTGAGGTGTATGTCTAGGATTGGTTCAATAGCCCTGATTGCTGTCATTCCGCAGCCTTGAATCGATTGTAGCCCACCCAAGGGCCAGTTAAACGGTGCGTACGCGCTTGAAATCCACCATAACCTGCCCGTCCACATCCAATCCTATCACAATTAGCCGCCACTTCAAAAACCGAGCTCAACGTAAGGCGTCAAGCCTATTGGTCCACCCTGCTGGAAGACTTTCACAACGAGCAAGAGAAAGTTGAAGAGGTAAGCAAGAGTTCCCCCCCCCCCCTCCGCTTTGCCCTCACCCCCGAGTTAGCTGCGTTGTGATGTTCGGTAGCGCCGCATGGCGCCCACTCCCCGCCTCCGCCCGCACATTTATGTCTGTTTATTTGCTCTATCGAAGCCATAGTAATAGCGTTGCAGATGAGCTTGTCGACACTTTGTTATCGCTGTTATGTGATGCTTTTCTATTCTTTGCTTTCCGACGTAAAAGGTTACTTTGTCGTTTAGTATATTGTCGCACTGTACTGTTCGGTAGCGCCGCATGGCGCCCCCTCCCCGCCTCCGCCCACATATTTATGTTTGTTTATGC
>JAPMLY010000179.1:157500-276456 GCA_026401115.1 Tetraselmis chui | reverse complement strand
GCAAACACATTCCTACCCCCCGACCAACACACTGGCAACCCCACCCCCACCCCATTCGGCACACGATGGATGGTCGACATATACCTCGTCGCCAACCCCCCCGGACTCTCCACCCTCCCATCACCCACAGCCATGACCGCACTTCACAACACTCTCGAATCTATCTACGACACTCACCTCCCCAACCCCATCATCACCCCCCTCCTCCACACCTCTTTGACACCTATTCACCCCACTCAGCGGGTATATACTACCGCCCCCCAAGCCCAACTCACCCCCTCACATACCCCCTCCCGGACCGCGTACATCTAACGTACCCCCCCACCAGAGGCACCCATGCTTGGAACTGGCAGGACTTTGTATACACAGACGGCTCGAAAAAAGGCAGCTCGACCCCCCTCGGAGCAGCAGCTACCCACCCCGCCTCGGACACCAAAGTCAAAGTCCTGGTGACCTCTACCCCTCCCTCCCATACAATAAATCGTGCTGAATTAACTGGCATAGATGTAGGCCTCCAATTCGGCCGCACCCACCTCCTCACAGACAGTGCGTGCTCCCTCCGCCTCATACAAGGCTACTTAAACTGCCCTTCCGCTTACCGCCACAACATTCATCGCGACACCCTCTCATCTATCACACACACCCTTAAAACCCGCTGCGAAGCAGGCATCCGTACACACCTCGGCAAAATCAAAGGCCACAACCATTCCCTAGGCAACGACCTCGCAGACACCCTCGCAAACCAAGTCGCGGATGGTCACCCACCCGACACCACATACACCACAGGCTCTGAAGTCACAATAGGTCACTGGACATGGCCATACACCCTCCTCCCACAAACCATAGGGGAACCCATACCCTACAGATACACCAACCTAAAATCCGACGCACACACCTACAGCACAAAACACACACACACTCCTCTCTCGCAAACAACCAAACACGGAGCCCTCCTCGCCCGCGCCGCGAGGGACGGCGCCGACTTTTCTTACCACAAAAAACACTCAACCCTCACAAATATCCAGTTCACACACAAACAAGAATTCATGTGGGGCGTCCACAACACCCGCCTGCTTACTCACAACCCCACCCTGCGCTGCCCCCTATGTGGTCAATTCACCAGCAACGGCCACATGGCCGGTAACTGCCCCTCTATGTCTGGTCTAAGACAGGACCGACATAACAGCGCTCTGCAATTGAAATTGAAATTGAAATTGTTTACAACATGTACCGTATGCGCCGGTTTTTCACCAAAAGCCGGATGCGTCGGCTGCTGTCTCTGGGCCCTCCCAACTATGCCATACAGGGAACTTACAAGTCAGGGCTAGACCGTTAACCACCTAATCCAACCTCTCCAAGGGTGTTCGGGGGTTTTACTCCCCCCCGGGGAGGGTGCAATTAGAGGCGAAGGTTGTGTGCAGTCAGGGTCGTGCGAGGGGGCAATGTGCGGATGCGCGGCGGGAGGTCGTGCGGGACTTGATGCGGTATATGCGTAGGAGGTGATGCAGCCATTGGACAGTATGCGTATGGAGTTGTGCAAGAATGCGAGATGTGTCGAGATGTGCTTTGGAGACGAGTTTATCTGGAGGGTCGGTGCGGGCGGTGAGAAGGGAGGTGAGACTCGTGATGGTGGAGGAGTGCGGTGTACCTGTGCGGCTCATGACTATGGGGAGGATGTCGACCACTGTGCCTGGCCAGTGGTTTCTGATGGCGTTCGCAAGGGGTGTGTATTTGTCACGTATGAGGTCGGCTGTGTGGGAGAGGTTGTTGTCTGTGCAGTACTTCCATTCCCCTATCTGAATCTTTTTTATGGACGCGTAGCGACGGCGACCGTTGGAGTGACCAACGAATCGGGGTTCGAGGATGCGGATGAAGTCAGGTTTGTGTGCAGGGGGACGAAGCAGGGGGGGGAGAATCTCAGGGGGGAGGACGGCGGGGCATGAGGTGAGGGAGTCAGGCGAGAGACCTTCGTCAGCAGCAACAAGTCGGGTGGGCATGTGGGTGGGGTGAGGTGGGTGGCAGTCAAGTGGAGTGAGGGCAGGGGTGGGGGAAGCAAACGATTTTATGGGTTTGTTACCGAAGTCTGCGGTGATGGTTTCCCAACGTCCTCCGTTGTGGCGTTCCAGTAGGGAGAGTAGGAGTTGCAGAGCGCTGTTGTGTCGGTCCTGTCTTAGACCAGACATAGAGGGGCAGTTACCGGCCATGTGGCCGTTGCTGATGAATTGACCACATAGGGGGCAGCGCAGGGTGGGGTTGTGAGTAAGTAGGCGGGTGTTGTGGACGCCCCACATGAATTCTTGTTTGTGTGTGAACTGGATATTTGTGAGGGTTGAGTGTTTTTTGTGGTAAGAAAAATCGGCGCCGTCCTTCGCGGCGCGGGCGAGGAGGGCTCCGTGTTTGGTTGTTTGCGAGAGAGGAGTGTGTGTGTGTTTTGTGCTGTAGGTGTGTGCGTCGGATTTGAGGTTGGTGTATCTGTAGGGTATGGGGTCCCCTAGGGTTTGTGGGAGGAGGGTGTATGGCCATGTCCAGTGGCCTATTGTGACTTCAGAACCTGTGGTGTATAAAGTGTCGGGTGGGTGACCATCCGCGACTTGGTTTGCGAGTGTGTCTGCGAGGTCGTTGCCTAGGGAATGGTTGTGGGCTTTGATTTTGCCGAGGTGTGTACGGATGCCTGCTTCGCAGCGGGTTTTAAGGGTGTGTGTGATAGATGAGAGGGTGTCGCGATGAATGTTGTGGCGGTAAGCGGAAGGGCAGTTTAAGTAGCCTTGTATGAGGCGGAGGGAGCACGCACTGTCTGTGAGGAGGTGGGTGCGGCCAAATTGGAGGCCTACATCTATGCCAGCTAATTCAGCCCGATTTATTGTATGGGAGGGAGGGGTAGAGGTCACCAGGATTTTGACTTTGGTGTCCGAGGCGGGGTGGGTAGCTGCTGCTCCGAGGGGGGTCGAGCTGCCTTTTTTCGAGCCGTCTGTGTATACAAAGTCCTGCCAGTTCCAAGCAAGGGTGCCTCTGGTGGGGGGGTACGTTAGATGTACGCGGTCTGGGAGGGGGTATGTGAGGGGGTGAGTTGGGTTTGGGGGGCGGTGGTATATACCTGCTGAGGCGCTCTGCAACTCCTACTCTCCCTACTGGAACGCCACAACGGAGGACGCTGGGAAACCATCACCGCAGACTTCGGTAACAAACCCATAAAATCGTTTGCTTCCCCCACCCCTGCCCACACTCCACTTGACTGCCACCCACCTCACCCTACCCACATGCCCACCCGACTTGTTGCTGCTGACGAAGGTCTCTCGCCTGACTCCCTAACCTCATGCCCCGCCGTCCTCCCCCCTGAGATTCTCCCCCCCCTGCTTCGTCCCCCTGCACACAAACATGACTTCATCCGCATCCTCGAACCCCGATTCGTTGGTCACTCCAACGGTCGCCGTCGCTACGCGTCCATAAAAAAGATTCAGATAGGGGAATGGAAGTACTGCACAGACCACAACCTCTCCCACACAGCCGACCTCATACGCGACAAATACACACCCCTTGCGAACGCCATCAGAAACCACTGGCCAGGCACAGTGGTCGACATCCTCCCCATAGTCATGAGCCGCACAGGTACACCGCACTCCTCCACCATCACGAGTCTCACCTCCCTTCTCACCGCCCGCACCGACCCTCCTGATAAACTCGTCTCCAAAGCACATCTCGACACAACTCGCATTCTTGCACAACTCAATACGCATACTGTCCAATGGCTGCATCACCTCCTACGCATATACCGCATCAAGTCCCGCACGACCTCCCGCCGCGCATCCACACATTGCCCCCTCGCACGACCCTGAATGCACACAACCTTCGCCTCTACTTGCACCCTCCCCGGGGGGGAGTAAAACCCCCGAACACCTTTGGAGAGGTTGGATTAGGTGGTTAACGGTCTAGCCCTGACTTGTAAGTTCCCTGTATGGCATAGTTGGGAGGGCCCAGAGACAGCAGCCGACGCATCCGGCTTTTGGTGAAAAACCGGCGCATACGGTACATGTTGTAAACAATTTCAAATTTCAAATTTCAATACATACATACATACATACATACATACATACATACATACATACATACATACATACATACATACATACATACATACATACATACATACATACATACATACATACATACATACATACATACATACATACATACATACATGCATGCATTCATACAAGCAAGCAAACATACTAACAAACAAGCAAACAAACAAGCAAGCAAGCAAACAAACAAATAAACAAACAAAAAAAAAAAAAAAAAAAAAACAAGCAAACAAACAAACAAACAAACAAACAAACAAACAAACAAACAAACAAACAAACAAACAAACAAACAAAGGACGTACCCAGAAGGGCGTGTGTATGAGTGGATGCCTGCTTATTTGTCCTCTACTTTGTACACACACACACACACACACACACACACACACACACACACACACACACACACACACACACACACACACACACACACACACAATGCAATTCGCAATCGAGTGCAATAGCAACTCACCGGGAGCAGTGCAAACATAGTCATAATCTAAGACTACGTGTGCCATTTGTGTCATTTCCTGAACCGTTCGCATAGGTAGTCCACCTAAACCACCCCAAGCTGACTTGGTCCTGAGTAGGTGTTCCTTCCTTGCCTTGCAGTAGATGCACAAGTACTCTGATGAGCATCCACACAGCCCCATCCATCCGTTCAGGAGCTTAAGGTCTCCACCCATGCATGATTGCACAGCGTGGCGCCTCCCATCCACCATAATGCCCTCAGCTTCCAAGTTCCGTATCACCTCTGGAATTCCCGGGCAGCTCCGCATGATGTCTTCGTAGCAATCATCACGGAGGTAAAAGGAGCAAGGCAGGATGTTCTCCACAGAGTTGACGAGGAAGCCCTCCTTGCCCTTTACTCCTACCATTGAGCTGTCATCATATACAATCTGTGTATACTTTTGGTGACGTGAAATGCAACTTCAACATAGGGCATCAAGTTGTACGGGAATATGCAGATAATCATTACACAAACCATAACACCTTCAGTACCACAACCGTCCCATTTGTTCTAGTGGCATTAACGATGCCGGAAGCATCCGCAATCACTTGCACCCGCAAAGCCTCCCCATGTTGAATCAGTCCTTCCTTCAGCAATCTCCGTGCACGTTGCAGCAACACTAGGGATATATGTAGTGTTGTGGACACCATGTCTGCGGATAACTACAAGCCCACAGCACTCAACTCTTGCGCTTGCATGTCTAGCATTGTAGCTACGGCTGGCCGCTTTCACATGTGAACCCCTCTAGGCAACACCAGTCGCACCATCTCCTCCATGTCCGCATCCCACCTGTGCATCGTGAGGTTTATTAGTCGTTGATGTGCATCTCATGACAGCCTGATGTCGGTGTAGACATGCAGCCAGTTTCGCTCCCACAGTTCTCATATGGCATGCATTGCACCTTCCTCTGCCGCTTTGAACACATGCTTAAAGTGCTTATATTTCAATATAACACTAAGGAGCTCCGGGTAATTCGCTAGCAAGGCAGCTAGTATAAACCGGGGTGTGTGTGCTGCTCTAACTTCAACAGGCTGCCCAACGAGGCCCTCCTATTCACGCAGCTCGACGCGTCCGCGCTCTCCCTTCCCACAGCGATCGCCCGCTTCCTCCGCGCTGTCCCGAAACACACGTTGTAAGCTGTCGTCGTCGCCGACAACCTGAGTCAGCCACTGCTCCCGCTGTTCAGCTTTACGTCCCACATACCTTCGCACTATGGCGCGAGTAGGTGCATGTCGGAGCTTGTACGGCAACCCGCTGGGTCTTTCTCGCTGCTGTTGCGACCTGCGATGCGGCAGTTCCTCGGCGTCGTCGTCGCTGCTGCCCTCCACGTCGCAGCGACCACCACCGGTGCTGTCAAGTTCTTCCGTTGCGTCCTCACGGTCAGCCTCAAACATCGCCTTTATATTCCATTTCAGTCGTGACACTAGCTTTATAACCTTTCGACGCTTGATTTCTGCTTCGACGCGCTCCCGGTCCGCCGCCGACACTTGCGACCGCATGTCGTTCTCAGCGTCCTTTTGGCTGTCGACCATCACCCGCCAGTATCTCTTCGCCTCCTCGGCACTAGATACCTTTTTGTAGAGCTGGCTGACTTGTGACTGCAAATTTTGCACGGCTGTTGCTTCACGGATTTTCGCGCGGACATGGTCAGCGCAGGATGAGTTAGTGATGACGCTGCTCCTGCGCGCTATTGCTCGCCCACCGCGCTCTCGCTGCCCTACTCTAGTACGCGAGTTACTTGATGCAACTGACACAACTGTATCCGTCGCGAGCTCCCTCACCGCCCGTCTCTATGCAGCTCGCTGCTTTTTAGACTTAAAGCCGCCTGTCATTATCGCTTTCGTTGTGTTTGTGAGAGCTCTTGAGTCACCGGTAACGCGACATGTCGATAAATACTGTAACAATGGCGACACCCATCGCGCACATCAAGCACCATCTGAGACAAGTACAGCTACCACGAGGCCGCACATGGCTCTCACAGCTTGTGCACGACCCTTAGTACGTGTTGTCGGGTCTGTGGGCCGTTGAAAGGTGACAAAAGCAGCTTTCGGTATGTTACAATGGACGCGTTCGTTGAAATGGTTGGAAAAAGACAAAAAAACTGCGCTGTGGCGGGGGGGCACAAGTGCCGCTATCCGAAGTGACTAAACTGATGGTCTTGTCGTCCTACCTGATTGTCAGGCGGGGGGGGGAGGTTACTATGGCATTGTACGAGGAGGCCACACCCAAGGCACTTGTACGGCTATGTTAGCCCACACTCTTTTCCGAAAGCGTGCGGTTCAACAGAACACACCGGTCCTCATCAACCAGACTGCTACCCTCCATGCCGCAATCCTCAACACACCCTCATCCACGGCCTCCACTAACGCCCTTGATACCCTCACCTCGCAATTCACTACCTTCCTCTACAACCACATCCGCCACGCCGCCAATATCAGGCCCATCCTCCCCCGGAAGAAACCTCGCCTCCCTAACACGTTTCCGGACACCATCAGGCTCTATAGAATATCCCGCAAACTCGTACAAACACTCCGCCGCTGAAGCACCAACCGCGGCTCCCTCTCCCTCGCTCTATCTCTTTCACATACGACCGACTATATAAACCCGATACCATCAAACACACATGTCAAGAACGACACCTCCTCCACACCGCCACCACGGAAAAAGTAAAAAAATAAGATCCCGCGCTAATACCGCCTACGACGCTAAACCGAAGTCCTCCCATCGCCTCCTCAAAATCAAAAGCGGGCTCTTGGCCCACAGCCGCACAACCTCTTCCCTCAATTAAAGTACTCGACCCGACAAAACTACCGTCACCTCCCCCACCGCCGTCCTCGCGGCCGTCCACTCGCACTATGACTGCGAACTCATACATGCCACCCCTCCCAAACTCCCGCACTCCCCGTGGGAACACCCCGGCAACCCCGACCAATTCTGAACTCTCCACGAAGCGCGCGAGTTCGGCCTCGATGAAGGTGAGTTGCTCGGGGGTAGCGTCTAGTAGTGAGATGCCTTGGTTGAGCGGAGATGGGGGTCGGATGTTTAGGAAGGGAATAGTAATGCCCTCCCGGATCCACCTGAAGACTTGACCGCTCGCGCCGATAACTTTCAAGGCTTGCCATTTTCGCCCCACGCGATGACGCATTTAGTTTGAATATGGTGTGCATGAATCGGCGCGGCGGGTCACCCCGTCATTCCCCCTTGTCGGCCTCGGTCTTCTTGTGTGCCTTGTCGGTAGAGGGGAGGGGGCGGCCTCCCGTGCGGTCCTTAGGCTTGGCCTTGTGTTTTCCCGGCTTGTCCGGCTTGTCGTTCGGCTTGTCCGGTTTGTCTGGTCTAGGCTTGTCGGCCTTGAACTGTGCAGCTGCTTGCGCTTTTGCGGCTCCTGTGATGCTGACTTCGAGTCGCTTGTCCTCCATGGCTGATAGGAGTCCGTCGACGACGTTGCCTCCACGGTCGGAGTCGACTATGTCGAAGCAACGTGTGTAGACGAGACGCTCCGCGACGCGTTCTTCGCCGGTGAGGATCTTCTTCGCCTTGAAGCGCTTGATGCATGTGAGTCGCGCTTCCCCCGTTAAGGCCATTGCTTGATGTGCACGTAGCGCCGCGTCGACGAGTGAGTAGGCGTAGGTTGTTTCGTCGGGGGTAGAGGTGACCGCGCGAATCGTTTCCATAGCAATTTCGAGTGCCGAGTTAGCGGCGGCCGTAGATGCACCATAGCAAAGCATGTGTCAATACTCCTCGCGGGAGAAGATTCTCGCGTTGTCCGTAAAAATTTGTCGGCCTCGTCGTGTCGATGGTTTCCACAGGCACGGGACTGTTGTGCCGGAGGGGGGTAGGCATTCCGCGAACGTACGGGACGCGAAGTCTGACCACTCTCTAGGGTCGATGTACTCTAGAGGGGTGTTTATACTATCAACTGGTAGAGCGTCGAGCTCGAGTCGTCAACCCGCAACTTTGTCGGAGTCGGCTGCGGGGATGGCTGAAGTAGTGTGCTTTGCGGGCGCGGCTCCGACGGATAGAGTTTCGACCTCGGCTGTTAACTGCTGTACAATTTTAGTCAGCAATTGCAGCTGGTCTGGATGCTGTTCCGGCGCGTCACCGGGCGCACCGGGGTAGAGGTCGGTAGGCAATACCATGCGGTTTGCCATTTGAACTCAGGGAGTGTGTTTTCGTGCGTCGTGCAGGAGACTCAAGTGATCAACACCTTGCGTGGCTAGCAAGAGCCACGATGCCGTTTGCGTGAGCGATAGCTCTCGCAAATGGCAGAAGGTGGACACACAATCGGTGCTGGTATGTTATATAGTGTGCGGACATTTTGTTGTCCGTGCGCTCGTGGGCGCTTGAACCGTTAGGGGAGATGTAGCGTCGGAGGTAACGCTTGCAACGTCGGAGGTAACGCCGGTTACTTCGTAATTTTAGCCCTGCAATTCAAACCTCTATATCACCAATACGACCGTAATAGATACATCTTACGCACTAAGGATTATGTATTGCGCCCGTTCATTTCAGCACGTTTCATCACAATACTGATGCGGACCACTGACGTGCCGCGGCTGTGTCGCTGAGCTCCCGCTTTGTACGTTCTGTCGGCCGTCACTGCCGCCGCGCTCACCCATAGCGATACAGAGGAGAAGCTGCGTTGCCATTTCTCGTAGTATTTCCACTCGTTCTAAGTGGTCCGTCAGTCTCAGCTTTCACTACCGTATGCTCGTCGCAGTGAAGGCACTCGCTCTGTGTGACATCTTCGCCTTGGACGCGCCGTACTTCCACGGTATCGGACCTCGAGGCGTACCAGCAGCAGGGCCACAACTCCCTTACGGCCTTATCACATAGGAAGAGACGACACACGATAATCTCCTGGGAAGTAGTTGCAAGCATATACATCGACGTGGGTAACTTGTGAGGCTTGGCTGCTGCCGCTCGCTTGGCTGGTGGTACAGTTTGGTCCGTCGCGCAAGAGCAATCACGCGAGTAGAGACGAGTGTTATCTTAACCTGCGCCGCCCGGACAAATTCTCCGTCAGCTCAGGAGGGGCGCCCCTCCCCGTGAGGTGCGCTGTCTGATTTCACCTTTCACATCATATTCCATCCGCAGAGCTCACTCCACATATTATGGCCACCACTGTTCTCCCTTAGTCGATATGGCTTGGGTTTATGGCCTGGGTCGTGTGCCGGCTCAGGGACGGAAACCCCGCTGCACAACTTAAGTACTGGTAACATTCGCTTCATATAGTACAGCTCACATGCCACGGCCTCGGGATTTCCCAACCTTGTGCTCCATGCCCCGGCCCCGTTTGTATTTTTCCCGCAATGCCAGCTCACCCGACGCTAATGTTGCGTGTGGGAATATTATATTCATAGTGATATGCGAGCTTCGTGGGCAATCTGAAAATATGTCTGTGCTGACTTGACTTGTTACGCCCCCCCCCCCCCCCCCCTTCCCTGCCTTTTCACCGCAGCCCGTGTAGGTACAGTGAGCGGGTGAACTATTTCGTGCGGATCCAGGGGCGAGCTGCCCCTGGACGAGGTGTAATAGCAGTCGACGCGATGTCGGGGACCGAAGTGCCGGCTGCAGCTGGCAACTTGACGTCTGTCTTGTCTGGCCTTAAACATACTTTCGTTGTGGCGGATGCCACTCTTCCAGACTGCCCGCTGGTCTTTGCCAGCGAGTCGTTTTATCAGATGACCGGTTACTCGAAAGATGAGGTGCTTGGACACAACTGCAGGTTAGGCCTCGCAACTTTCATCATCGTGCGGAGGTTGTTTATATGTATCATTGTTTTCAGTCGTTATTGGAGACGATGCTCTCAGCGCTTTCACACAGTCACAGGTATTCTTACGTGCGCGCACACGCCCACACGCACGAACTTGCAGAGAGGAGGGGATGGAAAAGGTTGTAAAGGCTTGGGTTCTTAATGAAAAGCGTGGAGCTTACAGCCCGCCTTTCCTGTGGATTTAGATTTTTGCAGGGTGAGGGGACCAGCCCGAAGGAGATTCAGAAAATTCGGGATGCAGTGAAGACGGGGGAGATATGCTCAGTGCGGCTTCTGAATTACCGGAAGGACGGCACGCCGTTTTGGAACCTGCTGACCGTGACCCCGGTGAAGACGTCCACGGGGCAGGTAACCAAATTTGTGGGCGTTCAGGTCGACGTGACGAGCCGCACGGAGGGGAAGGCGTTTGAAAGCGGAGGCGCCTCTCTGCTCAAGTACGATGGGCGCCTGCGGGAGAATGTTGCAAAGAACATTGTGGCGGAGGTGGTGGACACGGTGGAAAACGCGGAGGGAAATGTGAAGCGCGCGACTGCGCCCAAAGCTTTCCCTCGCGTGGCGCTCGACCTTGCGACCACTGTGGAACGCATTCAGCAAAACTTTTGCATCTCTGACCCCACACTCCCGGACTGTCCCATCGTGTTTACCTCGGACGCGTTCCTGGAGCTGACAGAATATTCGCGGGAGGAGGTGCTGGGAAAGAACTGCCGTTTCCTGCAGGGCACAAACACCGACCGCGCAACCGTTGATGTGATCCGGAAGGCGGTGCTGGACAAGGAGGAGATCACCGTGCGTATCCTCAACTACAAGAAGAGTGGGAAGCCGTTCTGGAATATGTTCACCCTCGCGCCCATCCGAGACGTGGACGGCACCTGTCGTTTCATGGTTGGCGTGCAGGTGGACGTGACCGCTGCGGATGCGGCCGCTTCGCCTGATGCCATTCCGGAGATGAAGCCAGAGGAGGCTGCGGAGAGGGGGCACAACGCCAGTGCCGTGATCGGTAGCGCGCTGAAGAACCTAGGCGTGGGAGGTGGGCAGGACGAGAACCCTTGGAAGAACCTGGTGATCGGGCAGCTGTACCACAAGCCTCACATGTCGGAGAGCAAAGCGCTGGTGGCGCTCAAGGCCGCTGCTGCGCAACACGGCGTCCTTAAGATTGATCACTTCACTCGGCAGAAGCAGCTGGGCTCCGGGGACGTCGGCCTCGTGGATCTGGTCGTTCTCACGGGCACCCCATATGAGTTTGCCATGAAGTCGCTAGACAAGAGGGAAATGGTTGAGCGCAACAAGGTGGGTATAACAGTTTCCGCAGCTTTTTCCTTCATTGCACTTTTTGCTCGGCCATAACTGTGTTGATTGTTTTATGAAGTGGAGAAAAAAATTATTATATCCAATAGAATTGGCGAATCTGAGAAATTGCTACATGGAATTATAATTCAGTATCGACTCCCCGGTCGGTCTTAACTGTCCCCTTTTTGGAACGTTATTTCAGATTGGCCGAGTTCTTACGGAGCAGTCGATCCTGGCGTCAGTGGACCACCCCTTCCTCGCAACACTCTACTGCACCCTCGAGACGCCCAGCCACCTGCACTTCATCCTGCAGATCTGCGAAGGCGGCGAGCTGTACGGGTTACTCAATGCGCAACAGAAGAAACGGCTCCGAGAGGCGCATGTGCGCTTTTACATCGCTGAGGTCCTCCTCGCCCTGCAGTACCTCCACCTCCTGGGCTACATATACCGCGACCTCAAGCCGGAGAACATCCTGCTGCATGGCAGCGGGCACGTCATGCTGACCGACTTCGATCTGTCCTTTGGGAAGGTGACTGCCCTACTATCCTAAATCAGTGCCACAGTCGATCGAAAGCATAAAAAAGCCGGATTAATTGTTATGGTTTTATTTTGCCCAATGCAACTTCTTCTTTATTTTGCCCACTGCGGCCTCACCCTCTCCTCTCACGCAGGGCATGACTGAAGCCAAGATGCAGAAGACGGTAACTCCTGTGGAGCCTTCCACCGGCTGCTCAGGGAGCCCTCCGAAGCCCAAGAAGCCCGCGGAGAACTATCTGCTGTTGGCTGAGCCAACTGCCAAGTCTAACTCTTTCGTAGGCACCGAGGAGTACCTTGCGCCTGAGGTGATTAATGGCACTGGCCACGGCGCGGAGGTGGACTGGTGGGCGCTGGGCATTTTGACGCACGAGCTGCTTTACGGCGTGACCCCCTTCCGCGGGCAGCGCCGAGACGAGACGTTTGAAAACGTTCTTCGCGTTCCGCTCAACTTGCCACAAAAGCCGGCTGTGAGCCCCGAATGCAGGGACTTTATCACGCAGCTGCTGGTGAAGAACCCGGAGAAGCGGCTGGGTTCCAAGCACGGGGCCGAGGACCTCAAGGCGCACCCCTGGTTCAAGGACATCAATTTCTCGATGCTTCGTCACGAGCAGCCACCTTTTGTTCCGCACAGCAGTAGCGGCGCGGCTGCTGCGACCCCCGCGGCCAATACCGCCTTCAAGAACTACTAAAAAGCGGCACCAAAGTGTTTCTGGGGTGATGCAATGTTGTCTGTGTTGGAGTTTGGACGTACAATGGTTACACGGGTAGTCTAGCTGGCCCCGCTAGGGGGCCCCGCTAGGGGGCCAGCAGTGGGGACAAAGGGAGTGAAAAGAGAGAGATGGCCGGCCCTGCCGGTGCCTTTGCCGGCCGCCACTAACGGGGAAATAGAGAGTACCGTGAGTTGGATGAAAGGGCGGTATGGTCACATTTTTCCCCCCAGCCGGTTTTCGCCGCCCGCAATTTTATTTTTCGCGACGACGCGAAATCCCTTATTTATGGTCACATTTTCCGGTAAAATACCGATAAATGTTCACTTTTCAATATCCCATATGCTTTTCGACGTCCCCAACCCCGATTTGCTGGTCAAAAGAGAAAATAGGTCACATTTTGTCGAAATGGGTAGGGCCGGCTACGGTTATGGTCACACTTTTGCTGCGTTTGACTCAACAAAATGAAATCACCGGCTAAATAAAAAAGCATGACCTATACTACCGTCAAAGACGTGAAACGGCGGATCCGGGAGCTAGAGCCTTTCCGGCTGAGAATCAAAGCGAGCTCATACAACTCTGCGGGGCGCACCCCAAGGCCGTCGGTGCATCCAGCGTGACTCGCAATTGGGACTCGCGTGATTTCGGGTTAATGTTCACGTACGACAGAGCTCCTCCCATGTCATTTTCAATAGAGACCGCGGCACGTTACTACCTAGGTAAGCCCTTTTCAGACAGCAGCCGCACCGCCCTTTTGAACGCCCTACGGATGGAGATAAACGATCAAGTCTACGCCTTTCGAAACGCCTCAGGGTTCCGGGGTCGATCGGACTACCACGTCGATCACGAGATAAAGTTTAGAGACCTAGCAGCCGAGTGGATCGCAACCGGGAAGTCGTACGAGACGGAGTGGGTCTTTGATGGGTTCTTCAATGACATGCAACCGTTCCTGCGCGATCGCTCCGCTGCCGCAGACTGGAAGAAATTCCACGCCAATAAAGCGAAGCTCATATGCTTACGGCCGAGGAGAACATACGATTAAGATAGGTGCATTTTATTTAGATTTTAAAAACTTTGGTTAAAGAGTTAAAAAGTTCTCCAACATGGTGCGAGTCGTGACCGACGCCCAACGCGAGCGCAAGCGCGAGACTGATCGCCTCTACCGCGAGGCTACCCGGGAGAAATACCGTGAGTACAACAAGGCGTACAATGAGCGTCACCATGATGTGAAGGCCGCTAGCCGTTCAAAGTTCTGTGAAAAGAATCCAAATTATGCGAGGGAGTACTATCGCCGTTAAATTGAGGCTACATGGCGATCCGTACGCCCGACACGTGGTAGGCCGAGGAAGTTTGAGACCAAGACTGAAACCAAGTCTTGTGAGTAGGTGCGTTTAATCGCAGTGGTAGTCGACAAGATTACAAAAAATTCCGGATCCGGGGGCTTGGTGCGTTTAGACGCGCGCTTTCGACAGGTGAAAATAAAATCTGGGGGTATATTATATCCTCTACAGACAACAGACCAAGATGTCAATCCGCGTCCCCTCTACCTCCGAGCTCCCGACCGACGCCTACTATCGCAGCGTGTACCAGACCGCGATGAATAACGTTGTGAGGCAAGTACCACGACCTCGTATTCCCATCCGCTACCCGCCGGCTCTCCGCGCCGCAAACGAGACGCGTAGGGCCGAGGCCCAAGCTAGACGTGGAAATGCTACGTTTACTCCTAGCGGTCGCGTGTCTCGTGCTCGTCTAACACCCGAGCAGAGGGCTATCAGACGCCGCGAGGTTCTGCAACGGAGCATTATGTTTACGATACCCGCTTCGTGACATCTTGTCCACTGACGTTGGTTATTAATCGTCGACACGACCCTTGCTCACTTCCGAGGAGCGCGCAACACGCAAGAGGGTAGCGGTGGGGACGAGGAGGATTGTCGCGGTTCGCGACCGTATCCGCGAGGTAAGAAGGATGAACGCTAGGCCGACGTCCGTTCGCCGTGTGAATCCGGCGAAATTTCCCAGCGTCCGCGGCTCCTATATCAAGGGTGAGGGTAACGCCTCAGTTTTAAACGGAATAAGATCAGAAATTGATCGACAATACGCTGAGCACCGAAAAGCATGGATTGGGTCATTCAAGATGTGGGTTTCTCTTAGAGCGAATTTCAGAAAAACAGAGGAGGATAGAGATGGGAACGTGTCTGAAATTACTCGGGAGGCGTACAAAAACAAGAGTTTCAATGTCACAAGCGAGGAACAATTGCAAAGTATGACGGAAAATATTATGAACTCAAGTGGAGCCGCTGGTGACTTCAACATAGGCGAGGGCTCAGGATTTGAAATGGAGCCGGTTGGTGTGATAGGAGCCTCAGTTTACTCAAACGGATACGTAGCTCGGACCGGGCGTGCTCACGTTGTTCTTCCTTCACCTTTCAACAGCTCCGCGTGCGCCTTGGTTGATATCCGCAACCAAGATGATATGTGTTTCAAGTACTGCATTGCGGCAGCCACCAATCCACCTAAGAACAATGCCTCGCGGGTTGACTACTACATCTAGAAAAATAACCAAGACACGTTGTACGGGGGGTTCGGCTGGACCGGGGTGTCGTTCCCGGCAAGCTTGAAAGATGTGCGTCGCTTCGAGAGCAACAACCCGAACGTGGCCATATCTTGCTTCAGCCTCGACGATGAGAATCGCAAGGTTCACCCCCTATCCCTCTCCACAGTCAAGCTTGACGACAACACGCCGGCAAAGAAGACCATCAACCTCCTCTTCTACAAAGAGCATTGGGTTCTCATCCCCAACCTCTATCGTCTGCTGAATTCCGGTAACAAGGACCAACGCCATTGTTGCCCCCGGTGCTTGCATGGGTTCAAGAGTAAGGACAAGCGAGAGGACCATATGACCCACTGCGCGGCGTTCAAACCCAAGCGGGTATCGGTGCCAAAGCCCGACAAGGACGGGATAGCACCCACCCTGAGCTTCAAGGCCGAGCACAAGAAGACGTAGATTCCTATCGTGATCTACGCCGACTATGAGGCCATCAGCCACGAGGTTCACGAGGTGACTCCCAGCGGGAAAACCGAGCGCAGCTTCAAGCACCGTTGCGTGTCTATCCGAGCCCGTGTGGAGTCCAAGGTATCTTGCTTCGACAGTTTCACGTTCATGTGCACCGGCGACGATGCCGCCGACCAATTTGTGAGGAAGTTGTACGAGCTCCGGCCTGAGTTGTCCAAGGAATTCATGAAGAACATCCCGATGAAGATGACCCCGAAGGACGAAAAAGCCCACGCCGAGGCCAACGTGTGCTGCGAGTGTAATAAGGCCTTCGGGTCGTGCACTAATAAGCTCAAGGTCCGCCACCACGACCACAAGACCGGGGACTACATAGGTGCGTGTCACGCTGAACGCAACCTCCGCATGGGGATTCGCAAGGCGGAGATTCCGGCATTTTTCCACAACGGTCAGGGCTACGACAACCACTTCATCATCCAAGCCATCTCCCGCCTGGAAGACACGGAGAACGTGAAGCTATCGGTCATCCCGGACAACAACGAGAAGTACAAGATGGTGAACTTTCGAGGTTATTGGTTCTTGGACAACATCTCGTTCTTGAATTCTGGGCTGGGCACCCTCTCCAACAACCTGATTGGGGACGACCCGAAGAATGCACCGCGCTATCACAAGCCACAAGGCCTTCATCCAGAAAGGACTGAGTGAGGACGAGCTCATCCGTGTGACCCGCAAGGGCGTGTTCCCCTAAAAGTGTTTCGACTCGGTGGCCAAGCTGGAACATACCGTGCTGCCGTCCCAAGAGGAGTTTTCCAACGACTTGTCATGCGAGGAGTGCTCGGATGAAGAATACGCCCAAGCTCAATGGGTGTGGGAGCGGTTCGGCTGCAAGACTTTCCGCGACTACCACCACTTGTACTTGGAGGCCGACGTGCTACTCTTGGTTGACGTGTTCGAGGCATTCCGCGACCACTACATGCACCAGTATGGGCTCGACCCGGCGCACTACATCACCCTTCCCGGCATGTGCATCGACGGTGTTGTTATCGAAGCCGCGAAGAAGGTCATCAAGGTCGAGCTGATCCACACGGACCCAGACAAGTACACGTTCTTCGAGCGTGGAATTCATGGAGGTGTGTCGGTGTTTTCACACCGATACGCGAAGGCCAACAACCCGGGTGTCGATGACTACGATTCCAGCAAGCCGAAAAATAGCATAATGTACCTCGACGCCAATAACCTCTGTGGCTGGGCCATGATGCAGTACCTCCCCTGCGGCGACTTCAATTGGAGCGACATAATGCTGGAGCGGGTGCTAGATGGGCAATGGGACACCAATAAGGGGTGCTCGGTGGAGGTTGACCTTGAGTACCCGCAAGAGCTCCACGACAACCACAACGACCTACCGCTTGCACCCGAGCGGGTTTCACTAGGGTACGACGACGCAAGCGAGCACGCACAAAAGCTGACTGGGGACGCGTCCAAATCATGCGAGAAGCTTGCCGGTCACTTTCGCCCACACTTGAACTATGTGTGCGACGCTCGCCTACTCCAATACTATGTCAGCAAGGGTCTACGGGTCACCAAATTGCACCGCGCCATGACGTACGCGCAGGCCCAAACGCTCAAGCCGTGGATCGAGAAAAACACCAACCTGCAGGCGCAAGCGAAAAACGCCTTCGAGAATAACTTTTTCAAGCTATGCAACAATTCTGTGTTCGGGAAGACCATGCAGAACGTCCGCGACGAGACATGCTACGAGTTCTTCACCAACGACGACAAGCTGAAAAAGCGTGTGGCCGACCCGCGTTTCAAGCGGTGTAACGTCATCGGCAACATAGCCGGGGTGTCTCGGATCAAGGATGATGTGATGCTTAACAAGCCAATTTTCATGGGAGCTAGTATCATGGACTTGTCTAAGCTACTCATGTTCCGGTTTCACTACGACGTGATGCGTGAGAAATACGGTGATAAGGCCAAGCTGCTCTTCACCGACACCGACTCCATGTGCTACCACATCGAAACCCCGGACGTGTACGCCGACATGGGCAAGATGGCGAGCCACTTCGACACCAGCGACTACCCCGAAGAGCACCCATTGTACTCCAAAGCGAACAAGAAGGTGGTGGGGAAATTCAAGGACGAAACAAGCGGCTTTCCAATCAGCGAGTTTGTTGGCCTCAAGTCATAGATGTACTGCTTCACGGTGGGGGACACAACCAAGCGCATGGCCAAGGGCATCAAGAAACCTGTCGCCGAGCGCGAGCTCATGCTCCGGCAGTACGAGGAGGCGCTCGGCGGCAAGGCATGCACGGTAAAGCAAAGGATGATCCAGTCGCGGAACCATCGGATATGCACGGTGTCCGCGACAAAGAACGCCTTGAGCGGGTACGACGACAAGAGGTGGATCTGCGGCGACGGCGTGACCACACGGGCCCACGGTCACTACGTAAACAACCATCTTTAAGGGCTCTCATCAGGCTGCGTTCATGGCGCGTAGACGTGCGGCTCGTTGTGCTTGGGAGAGCTGGGCGGTATTAAGTTGACCGATACCATCATTAGTCACGCCGAGCTTTGGAAGCACGCGGCGCCCGCGCTCATCTTTGATAAATTTCCGGAGGTATTCAACACGTTTGCGGTTCAACACTTTCCGCGCTTCAGTCAACTTTTCCATGAGCGCCGGGACATCTAACTGTCCGACAGGTTTGTTGTGAGCACCGAGCAAACCTGATATGATGGTCACGCCAAGCAAAGAGTTGTCGATTTTTGCGTTGAAGGGTCGAGGTCCAGCGCCCGAAATAAAGTCCTATATTACGCTGAGGCGGACCAAATCGTCCCGCACGCTTGCGTCGATGGCGTTTGATGCTTCAAGGCCGTGATCACGATCCACTCGTCCCAACACCTCTTCGTCGAAGCGAAAGTCATTGCCGTGCCGCAGGCCAGCGCCAAGTAGCAAACGAACTAGCTCAATCAACCCGTTGGCGCTTCTCGCGCGCCGCGCGCCGCCGGATACCCTAACTCTATTTCGAACGATCGCGGAGTCACGGCGGTGTCTAATGTACACCATCGGGGCTAGGAGGGCGACGGTAGGGTTGTTGTGGCAAGGTCGCGGGCTGCCTGTATGAGCAAGTCCACCGGCACTTTATATACGGTAACCCACAGCCGTATATAAAGTGCTGTGGCAACTTTTCACTTGATGGCTTTTTTAGGAGAAACTGAATTTTGGTGTCCGCGCCGGCGGCTAGCTCGTGGGACTCTCGTATCGCCCGGTTGGTTCGACGTCTCAGCGATCGTCGACCAAGTGATAAATATTGATCGAAGCGTCGGTCCGCCATGCCGGGGTCCTCTGCGCGGCTGGCGAATTTGGCCTCCCACACGGCTCGCAAGGCATCTTGGGTGGCGGCATCTCCTTGGTCGTACTCTTCTGCGAATACCCGTACATGGTCCTCGGCGGCCTCGATCCGTCCACGGATCCGCGCCAAACGGATATTATTTTGCGTGGCCTGCATTTAGGCTTAATGTACACAAAAATGACATACCGGGATGACAAAACTAGTAGTTACATCGACATTGTGAAATTTTGCGCGAGTCGGTCACAGACCTTCACAGTGGTAGAAGCCACCGTAAGAAACCTTAGAAGCCACCGTGACACGTAGCGTCACTTCCACGGTCAGGATTTCGTTTAGGGGGCCCGTTGACAAGGCAAAGGCTGGGAACGATTCGGTGACGGTTAATTCAATACCGGTCAAATCAAATCTGTTTGATGTGGTGCTTCGACCCCTGAAAAACCTATAGCCAGTTGCTTTTTCTACATGAGAAGGTGAGCTTGACCTCCGTAATTAAATCCGTATGCTGCTAGAGCGAGGCTGGAAATGTAAAATCTAGTGCCCTTTCCTGCCCAACCGTTAACGTTTTTGAGTTGTCATCCTCATTGTAAATGACCTTGAACGGAATTTCCACCTCACTCATCTCGGCTACTAGGAAGGTCACAATTTGGCCTGCTTGTGTCGATAAAACGTCGATTTGCGCCAAAAGTTCGGCAATGGCATTATCATTTGAATTTCGGGTGGCCCGGTCATGGGCGTCCACGTACACCCTAATGGCCGATTCCATGGTGTCC
The DNA here is from genome assembly GCA_026401115.1 of Tetraselmis chui. Taxonomy (NCBI): domain Eukaryota; kingdom Viridiplantae; phylum Chlorophyta; class Chlorodendrophyceae; order Chlorodendrales; family Chlorodendraceae; genus Tetraselmis; species Tetraselmis chui. Next base: position 256,438 of record JAPMLY010000179.1, on the reverse strand, counting down.
AAATACGTCCTAATGGCCGATTCCCTGGTGTCCACGTACGACCTCGTGCTCACGTTGGTATCGTCTACGTATTTCTTTGTGGCAACATCGGTGTCACTTGTCGGCGCGCCCACGTCTTGGATACGCTTGTTGCTAAAAGAAGAAAAGTTGTTTACAATTAGAGCTGCGGTTGTACAAATTAACCCGACAGTCATGTTTGCGGTGAAAATGTCTCTCCATGGCGTGGAGCCGTGGACACACTTCCCGAATTAAATATATTCAGGCCGTTAGGAAGCATCGGACCACATCGAAATTGTTATTGCCGACCGTCACGGTGTCCGTCGTGCCACCTAGGCTGATGAAATTAGTCCAAGACGGGCGTCCAGGAAGATCCAAGCACGTCGCCGTCGACCCCGGTGCGTTTTCCGCGACGTAGGACCGCAGGAACTCGTACGTAACGGCCGCGTCGTCGCAGTGCGGCTCGTTTACTGACAGGCGCACCCGCTGGAAGTAGCCGAACAAGAACCGCATGAGGTCCTTACCCAGATTGAACGTCGAGTTCGCCGACGGCGTCAGCGAGTCATTCATCACGATGTCGAAATTTGAGGTATGTACGGGGTCCATATAATACTCTCCGATGTTGTCGTACAAAAACTTGCCAAACCAAGCCGGTTGCTCATGTGTGTGGCTGATCGGGGCGTACTCACTGTGCGTGTGGTTGGTCGGGGCGAACTAAGTGTGCGTATGCGTAGTCATGGCGTACTCGGTGTGCGAGTGTCCGGTAGTGGCGTACTCGCTGTGCGTGTGTGCAATAGGGGCGTACTCGTTGTGCGAGTGGTTGGTCGGACGAACCCAATGTGCGTGTGCGTGGTCAGGGCGTACTCGTTGTGCGAGTGTCCGGTAGTGGCGTACTCACTGTGCGTATGCGTAGTCAGGGCGTAGTTATCATGCGTGTGTTCAATAGGGGCGTACTCGTTGTCATGCGAGTGGTTGGTAGTGGCGAACCCAGTGTGCGTATGCGTAGTCAGGGCGTACTCGTTGTGCGAGTGTCCGGTAGTGGCGTACTCACTGTGTGTGCGTGCAATAGGGGCTTACTCGCTGTCATGAGAGTGGTTGGTCGGGGCGAACGCAGTGTGCGTGTGCGTAGTCGGGGCGTACTCGTTGTGCGTGTGTGCCATAGGGGCATAGTCGTCGTCGTGTGAGTGTGCAATAGGGGCATAGTCGTCGTCGTGTGCGTGGTTGGTCGGGGCGAACCCAGTGTGCGTGTGTGCAATAGGAGCGTAGTCGTTGTCATGCGAGTGGTTGGTTGGGGCAAACCCAGTGTGCGTATGTGTAGTCAAGGCGTACTCACTGTGCGAGTGTGCAATAGGAGCGTAGTCGTTGTCATGCGAGTGGTTGGTTGGGGCGAACCCATTGTGCGTATGCGTAGTCAAGGCGTACTCACTGTGCGAATGATTGGCCGTCGCGTAGTCACCTCCTTCTAGCAGTGCCCTCCTCGGCGTCCCCGTGGCATCTTGCCCGAGCAGTTCCTCGAAGTATGCCCTACTAAAAGGTATCGTTGTTGGGCCGAAATCTACTTTCGTTTTAGCCTGCGGCAAGATGTCGTTGGACACGTTTTGGTCCCCGTCGAGCAGCGCTCGTCGCGAGTAACCTTCCTCGTTTTGGCCAAATAGATTTTTTGCGTACACATTGTGGAAGTGACCCGTCCTCCAAGGCTTCGTTTCCGTCCCTATTGTGTTCCCACCGATTTCAATGTTATTTGGCGTTAGATTGGCGTACACCGAGATGTCATCGGTATCCGAGCGGCTGGATTTGAGCGTGTTTGCATTTATGCTGTCATTCACGGTGATATCGGTTGTGTAGATAGTCCACCATGGGAACTCCAACGCCCTGAAGTCGCGTTTGTTGTGGTCGACGCCGATCAACCCGGTTCCCTCTACTTTAAGGTGTTGCACGATATTCCGATCCTCGATGTCATGCCTGTGTGCAATAGGGGTGTAGGCGTCGTCGTGTGCGTGTTCAACAAGGGCATAGGCGTCGTGCGTGTGCCCGGTTGTGGCGTAGTCATCGTGCGTGTGTTCAACCGGGGCGTAGTTGTCGTGCGTGTGCCCGGTTGTGGCGTAGTCATCGTGTGCGTGTTCAACAAGGGCATAGGCGTCGTGTGTGTGTGCAACAGGGGCGTAGACGTCGTCGTGTGTTCAACCGGGGCATACTTGCTGTCGTGCGTGTGTTCAACCGGGGCGTAGTCGTCGTGTGCGTGTGCAACAAGGGCATAGTGAACGCGCGTGTGTTCAACCGGGGCGTAGTCGTCGTGCGTGTGCCCGGTTGTGGCATAGTCGGCGTGCGTGTGTGCAATAGGGGCGTAATCGTCGTCGTGCGAATGATTGGCCGTCGCGTAATCGCCTCCTTCCAGCAATGCCCTCCTAGGCGTGCCGGCGGCATCATGTCCTAGCAGCTCCTCGAAGTATGCTCTGCTGAATGGTCGTGTTATTGAACCAAAATCCACTTGCGTATCAGCCTGCGGGATATTGGTGGAGCTCACACTTTGATCCCCGTCAAGCAGCGCCCGTCGCGAGTAACCTTCCTCGTTTTGGCCAAATAGATTCTTGGCGTATACGTTGTGGAAGTGCCCCGTGCGCCACGGCTTCGTTTCCGTCCCAATTGTGTTCCCACCGATTTCAATGTTATTCGGCGTGAGATTCGCGTACACCGAGATGTCATCGGTATCCAAGCGGCTGGATTTTAGCATGTTTGCATTTATGCTATCGTTCACGGTGATGTCGGTTGTGTAGATGGTCCACCACGGGTACTCCAACGCCCCGAAGTCACGTTTGTTGTGGTCAACGTTGATCAACCCGATTCCCTCGACCTTCAGGTGCTGCACAAGATTCAGATCCTCGATGGCGTCTATATATGACCTTAAACCCCCCAAGGTGGTAGCCAAGCTCGTGCCATCCAGTTTAACGTCCTCGGTGACAACCGTCTTCCACTCGTGCGTTTCGCCGCCGAGCGAGTGAATTGGCAGGTTCAAATCGTTTTCTCCGGCCGCCGTCGTCGGCAAGAGCGAGGCGCCGACGGGGATGCTTGAAGAATTTGTGGTGATGTTGTCGGTGCGGATGTTCGCCTCGCTGAAGTCGTTGGCAAACGCAGCCACCGTGTCAGTGAGCGCCGTCAAGTCCGTAGTGACCCCGTCAATGTCCGTGTTCTGCCGGTCATTCTCCGTCTCCTCCACCGTCACCCGGGCCGCTAGCTCCCGGTACAACGATTCGACCTGGCTGAGGTCCACCTCCACCGCCCGGCGGCCGTTGAGCTGCAGTGGCGCCGATACTTGCCGAGATTGATTCAACCTTGTTAATCCTAGCAAAAGCTATTTTTAGCGTCGCCGTGAAGCGTCCGCCGTTGAGATCCAAAGTCTAACCATGCCGGATGACGGCTACATGCTTGCTTCCCGGCTCTCCTAAAATTGGGCGGTACTCGGGTGTCGTCGTGCTTGACGTGGTGAGAGGGGAGCGTGCTCGTGACTAGCTGCTTATGTTCAACACAATGCATGTCAGGACGTTTGTGGAGGAGTATATTTCCGGACGGGGCTCGCAAGTCGTTTTATTTCTTACACACATTCTAAATCGGAAAGCCGGCTTTGACCGCCGCCCAAGCTAAACTCCTGACATATCATCCTTCATACGTATGCTCTGTATCGCGCTACAGAAACCCTACCGAGCCCTAAATCGCGATTGAATCGCGTCAATATTTCGCGGTATGCTGTGAGGTATTATAAATTCGCGGCGAGCGACGGAGAGAAGCACAAGCAGCGCCCGCCATGCTGTTGTGACGAGTATTGCCCTTTATGGGTACATTACATGACATTGTACATGCACTCTTTACTAATTTGATATGTACTTTTCCATCGGAAGGACGTGCTTGTGGCTACGTCGCCATTGCTACAGCTCGAGGACAATGTACATACAATGCACAACGCGGTATTAGTACATCATGGTACGTGCAATATGCATAGTAAATTCTAACATGCTACATGACGCTATGGTCGGGTCTCCCGAGACAAACATGCTACGTCGCCACTTTGTTGAGACCGTTACGAGAGTCCCAATGCAAGGCACAAAGAGCATGCGAGACTAGGCGGGAGTCCACTAGGCAAACTTATTTTAGCCTAGTGGATTGGAGGGGAGTGACAAACGGCAGAATTTTTCAGTTTTAATTGCAAACATTTGCTAACTTTAAACAATGAACATCTCGGCGGCGGGAGACAACCCGTGGAAGACACTGCCACGTGTCATACGAGAAAATGGGCGGTGAAAAGTTAGCGCATAAGAACAAGTTTAAACGACGACGAAAGTTCACACTCGAAGAAGACTAGTAGAAACTAGACAGCAATTTCGATTGAACAACGGCACAAAACTATCTTTAAATATCTATAGGCTAGTCGTTAATGCTCGTCATGGCGTTTTCGGCATTGGTTGAAGTATCCCTTAAATTAATCCGCCTGTCAGCTTTCATCATTTGCTGAAATCCATACACGACATAGAGCAATTGTAAGGATGTACTTATTATGAATTTAAAATGTATTTTTACTTTATTGTAAGTAAATGGTAATAGATGAAATGATGTACCTGATAGATTGTTTACTAATAAAAGCGATTTATACCTATGATAGAATAGCGCTTAGCGTTTAATTTGTTAATGTGGTGGAGTTTCTCCGTCAGTTTCATAAACATTTCGTACGCCAGCTCGCTTTATGCGGAATATATTCGTGCTGAATGCGTAGCTGATATCGCTGCTCAATTTCATAATTTCCGAGTTAGCGACAGCGGGCGAGATCGTGAGATCTAGCGAGATCTCATTGTCGCTGAATATTCTTGGAGCGATACAAACCGTTGGATTCCTGTCGCTGCCGGTCGCTAGTTTTACCATATCTGTACGATATATGTGACGAGGTATTATTTATTATTCGCGGCGAGCGACGGAGAGAAGCAGAAGCGGCGCCCGCCACCGCATCCCCACACCTTCCTCGACATCAGGCGGCGATATACCGTCGGTTGAGGGACCCGAGCCGGGCGCAGCCATTATGACTTATGAGCGCTACCTGCTTTATTGATACGTTACTTTCCACGCCTCGAATAGCCTGGAGTTGGTCTAACCCGACACTCGGCCACTGCATCAAGATGGCGCACAAGGGTCGGAGGGTGGCGTCGCTCGTAAACTCAACAACGACGAAAATAACTATGTCGACCCGCTCGACATTTGCGCTTAAAAACTCGCAGCGTCGCAGGTTTCGTCATATTGGCGCGGTTGCATGTAGTGAGCACGAAATTAATTCCAAGCCTGCTTCCACCACCAACGCAGCTGCTGATGCTTCGGCACGGCAACGGATGCTGAGCGCACTGGCAGTGGGCTGCGCTTCAATGCTCGCGCTGCAGCAGCCAGCGACTGCGGAGGAGCTACGTACGGCGTACTTTGCAGGAGGCAACTTTAGCTTCCTCGAGAAACAATTCTCTGACCTCAAGGTGCTGTCGAGTACTCCAGTTGACTGTGTGTGTGTGTGTGTGTGTGTGTGTGTGTGTGTGTGTGGTGTGCGTGTTGGTGAGCTGTTTGTGTTTTGGGGTGTGTGTTTATGTGTCAATGTGTGCTCATTTACATGAGCAAAGTGGGTGTATTGTGCATTTGTGTGCAGACAATGATTATTGTGTGTGTGTGTGTGTGTGTGTGTGTGTGTGTGTGTGTGTGTGTGTGTGTGTGTGTGTGTGTGTGTGTGTGTGTGTGTGTGTGCGCGAGTGTCCGCCCGTATGCACAAGACTCTGCCACACTGTGCATTGCCTGTAGAGACATGTTGTCTCATTCATATCAGGCGCCCTGCATTTCCTGCTTCCCGAGTACCTGACTGGCTGGCGGTCGACATGTGTTGGTTAGTATGCGGGTGTGAAGGACGCTGTCCCTGGATTCGCGGAAGCAGATCGAATCGAAGCTGTGAAGGTGGGCCCTTTCTCTTGATGGACTGATGGGACTGGCCAGAATTGCGCAGCGCGTCAGCATACGAGAGTAGCTATGCTCGTGAGTTTGCTGGGTGTCTGTGCTGGGCGGTGTTCAGGTGGACTACGACGCGGACAGGATATCCTTTGAGCAACTGGTTCGCACCTTTTGGAAGTACGTGAACCCTACGCAGACGGACGGCCAGTTTTCTGAGAAGGGGGCACAATATACCACAGCTGTTTGGGTGACCAACGAGAAGGAGAGGGCATTTGTGGAGGAGTGCATGGTGGGCACACGTCGCTGCTTGTAATGAAGCATGTGCACGTGCATGTGTGTATGTGTGCGTGGGAGTGTGCGTTTTGAGTGCGTTCGTTTATGTGTGTGTATGTATGTGTGTGAATGTGTGTGTATGTATGTGTGTGCGTGTGTATGTATGTCTGTCTCCATGTATATGTGTATGTATGTATATGTGTGTGTGTGTGCATGCGTATGCGTGTGTGTATGTATTTGTGTGTGTGTGTATGTGTGTGTATGTGTGTGTGTGTGTGTGTGTGTGTGTGTGTGTGTGTGTGTGTGTGTGTGTGTGTGTGTGTGTGTGTGATCCATTTTAGGGCAATGAGCGTGGTGCTGGTGGATGCTGACAGGGGAAACTGGAAAGGAGTGGCATCTTCGGGAAGGGGCCTCTCGTGACCAAGGTGCTGGATGCGCCGCCGGTGGGCTTCGAAGCGGCGCCTGAGGAGCGGCGCCGAGTGTTGAGCACCGCCCCGAAGAGCCTGCAGAAGCAGAGCAGGAGTCGGGATGCTTACTTCAGAGAGCACTGGGGGTTTGTGCAGTTCTGCAAGGTAGAGAGTAGAGACAGTCCCGCCCCGTGCGCTCCACCTGTGGCAGCTGGGTGTGTCATCCGCTCAGTTGTGCTGCTACTTCGTGATAACTATTTTTGTAATCCTGTGGCTACTCCGACAAACATGTGTTTTTATATATTATCATAAAGTGTTTCACCATACAATCCGTGTTTGTCTCATGTTGCGCGTGCTGTGCCTAAAGGGAGGGGATCAATTGATTTTCGTCGATATCTTGAAACGCTGATGTTGGTGGCTGTGGTCTCACGGATTGCCGATGCTGATGGGGATGATGCTTTGGAATGTGTGCATCGGTGGCATTTATAGATGGTGTTATCCTCGGTGTATCGATGTTAGGGCCGACATATCAACGCATCGGACGCTGATAATTGATATTTTCTGTATGGTTTGATAGTTGATGGTATCATTATTAGTGCTACCATCGTGCCAATCATGCCTCTGTCACCGCCTACCACACCGATGTCACCATATCGACGGGAGATATTTTCCTGACGGTGATACCATCAACCGCGCATCGATGCCTGATCCCGAATCTTTATTCCGTATCGATGCCCGATCCCGAATCTTTACAGCTGTGCTGACTGCTGCTTTTCTGTTCATTTGTATAGTCTGTTATCATTCTATTACCAAATCTGTTCTTATAGTGATCTTAATCTTTCTTAATGTGATTCTCTGTCCTTAATTGCAAGAAGCACTATAGGAAGGTGGACAGGGGAAAAGGGGGGGGGGGACCAAGAGGGCAAGAGTGACAAGAGGGTAATGGAATCCAAGGCACGGCAAAGGGAAGCACTACAATGTGCACGTACCTAGCCGAGGAAACACAAGAAACTTCGCAAGCAACGCTGAAAACGTTTTGTCCGGCTGCTGTTGTGCTAACCTTTTCTCATCATGGTCCTCAAAAGCGCCGTCGTTTGTTGCGCTGATGGTTTGCTTTTCCGTTATCCGACTCTAATTTTTCACTGTACAAGGGCGATCAGCTTTTTAATGTTAATTACAAATTCATTTGATTTTGATGTCCAAAAACAAACTGATACGATATCAATCTTGTTTTATCGCGAATTTTGCTTCTTTGTCGATATTTGAGTTGTGGCATTCGTTTGATGTCGCAGGACAAGGTGTGTGGCTACGTCAGGTTTGCGCCCAAGTGTACGGGGGAATGCGCAGATGTGTTTCCCGAGTATGTGGAGCGCAACTTTGGAGTCCCCGAGTTGGATAGCAGTGTCAAAATCACGAACAAGTAGCCTATGATAATGTGATTTCCACAAAGGAGAGCTCACCAAATGAGAAATACACCGCGCGTGTCTCTAGCAAGCTCATATACATTTTCTTACCCATGTACGAGCTGAAAAAGCTTCGAATATCTTGTGCATTTTGTGTAAGCAATTATGAATGTGGCGAGAGATGCTGGGTTCTGATCGGCTGGCAACAAGGTGAACAAGCGCGCGGGCACAGACATATGCACTGAATGGCACGAATATTTCCTACAATCCCGCGTTACGGTCAATTAGTTGCCCCCGAACAAATCCTTCTACATTCATTTGCTAAAATCTATGTGTTTGTCTGTCTGTCGGTGTTTCCCGTATCATCAGCTCGATTGAATTTGATACGACAAATGCGATAGTTTTTGTTTGGAAAAAGCAATACTGCATGGTGTATAGCATACTTACTTGGATAGGGATAGGGATACAACTCCTGCGCATCGGTGCGATGGGTACATGAGCATTATCTCAATCATTAAAAAACTTATAATTATTACAGAATGTGTGCATCATTCCAAAAAATAAAATGTGTGTGTGTGTGTGTGTGTGTGTGTGTGTGTGTGTGTGTGTTTCAGCGAATGTCTTACATATTGTGAACCTGTGGCTGACCGTGTGTGTGTGTGTGTGTGTGTGTGTGTGTCAGCGAATGTCGTATATATTGTGTGCCTGTGGCTGACCGTGCGTGTGTGTGTGCGTGTGTGTGTGTGTGTGTGTGTGTGTGTGTGTGTGTGTGTGTGTGTGTGCGTGTGTGTGTGTGTGTGTGTGTGTGTGTGTGTGTGTGTGTGTGTGTGTGTGTGTGCGAATTCAGCAGAAAGGCATTATTTAGGCACAACTACGGGCTAGTCGTAAGGAATAAAACTCTGTAGTTCTCCTCAAAGTAAATGATGAGCAAATCAACCGTACCGCCTATGAGTGAGTGATTGACACGCCATCAACCCAGTTGAACACGGGTCAATCGATAGCGGGTCACATCGAAAAAATAATCCCGGTGTCACATTTTGCTGGGAAGTCTTGCGGTGAATATTAAAAATAGATATATTTGGTTTCGCACTCATGCACAAAAATATTCCGGCGCGTATGTTGTACCTTCGCACGTGAATTTATTTGCAATTGTGATAAGGCTAGTGATCAGCCATCGATGCATCGTTGATAGTATCATCATCACTCATTGATGGTGCCATCGATGTACTAGGTTGTGACATCGACGTCGACATGATGACAAAAGTGCTAACATCAATGCCATCAATTATTAAAATATGTTTAAAATGTCAATTATCAAAGCCCGATATGTTGATATATCGTCCCTATTATCGATACATCGGCGATAATATCGGCTTAATATGCCATCGATGTCAACATCTCAAAATATCAACGCTATCAACATCGACAATCCGAGATACAAAACCCATCAACATCAACGTTTCAAAATATCACTACCATCAACAGCGACAAAATTCACTTTATCCCTAGCCTTAAGTTGTGAATTGTGTAGAGTGGGAAATTGTGTCACCTCCTATGCGCTGCTTGGGCTTAAAACGAGATGCATTGAAAAAAGGTGGGCAAAATAGGGCATCAACGGGCATGTGCGCGTGAACATTTATAAATACGCGATACAATTTGTAAATCAACCAATATCCCGGTTTTGAAGTGGAAGGAATGAAGTCCTATTGTCAAAATAGAAAGTAATGCGGTGGTCTTACAGACTCGATACAACCCAACTAGTACATGTAAATCGTTTTCATTTGCGACACAACATCGGCGGAAGAGAGGCTACATATTGGGAAGCCCGTTATGATAGAAACGAAAGTTGTTGCGTACGCAGGCCTTTAAGGGAATATAACGCCTTGACCGATCACAACTTATGTGTAAACAGATACGTCTCTTTCCTCTAATTGTCATACAACGAGGCGCGACCTTTAGTAGCGTTTCAATTGCTCCATCTTTTAGCTCCATTGTTCGCTGAAAAAAGAGTTTTTGCGACCACTCTTTTTATTTATCCAGCGTGTATTCTGTCGAGAACGGGCTACTTTGTGTCAAACTCCACCCGTCGAATTGCCTTACTGCATGAGGCGAAGTATGCGGGGTTGCTGTGGATTGATAACTCACCTTCTAATAATTCGCAATATCAAAAACGGCAAATGCATAGTTAGAATGGCCTTGCAACTCTTGTGGGAAGTAACATTGCCATATGCCACGGTGCCCCGATAATGCCAATATCATCATGCTCGCCGCATCGCCTCCGAAAAGGCACAACGGATTTCGTCTCTCGTCACTGTTACTCGCCTTAAACTATTTAAAGTGAACATTATGAGGTTTTTGCTAGACCTGGGTTTGGTGGGGTTGCTTACACTTTTCTTGCAAATTTGATAGCTCAATGTGCACACCTTGGTGTCAGGTTTAACTACAGCTTTTGGTATGAATCGTCTCAAATAAAAATATCGCGTTGTGCCTCTGCATGTGACTCGGGAATTACCGATCAAGCTTGAACTACAATGCATCAAACTTTGGCGTGTCACTTCTTCCATTAAACTCCTTAATTCACAGAGGCAACGATGAAATAGGACATGCATTCGTGGATGCATCAGTTAGATAGATAATTATATATGGCCGCGTTGATTAGATATGACACTAACTAGTTCATGAACGCATTGAATAAATGGGGCGCTATTTATTGGCACATTAATCATATGGGGCTAATGATTCATGGATGCATAGATATGCGGGTAATGCGAAACGAATGTATTTACGCATTAACATCAATCGTGTCGGACACGTCAATATGCCATCACTTCGATTAAATGCAAATGATGAAGAGCAGGATAACCGGATAAAAGCCGCGCATTTCGTAGCGACACGGCATCACTACCTAGGGACTTAATCTAGAGTAGTGATGTTCAAATAACTCAAACCAAGTCAATCGATGCAGACGGGTGTTCCGGAATTATATAAGCAATTCACTGTGCATCGGCGCCCGAGGGGGTGACGGCCCCGGAGGGGGTGCGCTCGCAGGCCCGCCGGCACTCACCCCCACCTCCACGTGGTGGGGGATAGTAACCCTATATATGCATGGCACGGTTGGAGGCTAGGCGGGGTGAAAACCGGCAGTTGTGATCCGCGTGATGTGCAACTGCCCGGAAGCCTCGGTACATAGGCCTTCTACAAGAATTATCTGTACACGAGCGTCAAGATCTCCCGCTCGACTAGTCCGATATTTCTTTTTAAGGCTTGATGCTCCTCAAATAATCTTGTCTACGGGCGGGATCTGAAGAGTTATTTTACGGCGAAGAGAGTACGGGCGGATCTGAGTTGGCGGCGGGCGTTGGAGCTATCGGCGAACAGCCGGGAAGCAACGCCATAGCACGGCGTTCGCTAGTAGCCGACTTGCCATGTGAAACTCAAGTCTCCCCTGTGGGCGAGGTGAATAGCTACGCATGCCGGAGGAGGGTCGCCGCCGGAGGAGCGACACGGTCTGGCGGCGGTGGTCGACCTGATCGACCGCCGCCGAAAAACCCGGTACGGGGGGTATTGTAATAAATAATTCCGTATCCATAACCTTTTGCGGAGCGGCGACTCGATCCGCTTGTTCGAACATTCCCTCCCCTAGTCGGTACCTAGTTCTCGTTAGCCTGCCTTAATCAGTGTGCTTAGGGTTATCGCAACGGCACACTCCTTGTACATGCGGCCCCCTTACAACGAAAACCACATGGGGGTACGGACGGACGCAATTCGATCGGACGTGTGCTAGAAAACAGATGGTGAAGTAGGACCGGGGACATGGGAAAAACTCAGGCACGGAGGCGGGAGCGCTAGCCGGACACCGTTAGAGGCTATAGCCTTCTCTTCTTCCCAGCCCTCGAAGGAGGAAGGAAGACTAGGCTCGGTGGCGAGTTGCGACGGGAGGATCATCGATTACCTCGGACGATGGTGTGCATGGATCGAGAATGGACCATCGACGACCTGAGCGAGGGGATCTTTCGCCTACCTTCTCCCCCCCCCCGCTCCCCCCTCAACTCCGGTACGACCGGAGTCACGCATGAGCACATGTCATGTAGGCCCGACTCGGCAACCACAATCTGACCATCTTGGCTGATCAACGCCCTCGCAACAGCTAGAGCATGCCGCATATCGTGGAGAATAGCGACATTTTACATGGTCATATTGATTTAAATCTAGAGGTTTGCAAATCCTAATCACCATATGTACGGGACAGTCACCCCGCGGTTAATGTTACCGTTATTGACGACGCGTCACACCTCCATAACAACAAACCCACACTAGCAGTAGGTCGCAACCAACAACCTGAGGACTTCCCCAACGGTCATCTCTAACTAGCCCCAACCTTATAAGCTAGAACTAGAGACGAGCATGATGGCACTCTCAGCGTTCGCGCTCAGCTAATCTAGGCTTCCCGCGAATAGCAGTCTCGACTCTCGTAGTCGAGCATGGTGCCAACTTTATACATCATCCCATGCGCACTGGAGAGTCACGCGACACTTCCCCTCGTTCAGCTACGCTGCCTCGCAGAATGCAACCCGAATAGTCCACCTCCGCCCCAAGAGCTGACGTCCCCCCCTATCGAGCAACGAGTAAGTGAAGAGACTCGTACAACAATAGCCGCGTCCGAACCACGGATCATTGCTCAGTTTCTAGCGGCTAGCGGTGCCTTATGAGCCCAGCTCCAAGGAGGACCAGTCACCAGTGTTGCAACGACTCAACATCAGTCCACCACCCCCGGCACGACAACGCCGGAGGGTTGTAAGGAGGCCCCAAAATCACCTATCGACTTGATAAACGACGACTCGGACTCCACCGAGCCCGAGTTCGTCAACTTCACCTACTACGGCTAAGTAATGCCTTCCGGTCTAGAGCGCCTTCCACGCGACATGGACAAGCGCCGCCTTTGGGCTCTTACAGAGGACACAGCTCGAGTCCTAAGCGAGGAGAGAACACAAACCGCCTACGACGAATACTTACACATCGGTTGCTATGCCTTCTTCGAGAGCTGCGCCAACTCGGCAATTGGCGAGGGTTTGGACGCGCGGTTATCCGGACCTACTCTTTCGCCGGAGCAGGCGGCGACCATTGCCCTCTTCCGAGGAGGTCATCGTACCCACCCAGCGCCGGAGGAGGCCGCCCGTACTAGATTGGGCTTCCTCCGCCTTACCAAGGGTGTACAAGCGAGCGCGGATATAGACCACGTATTCACCAAACTCGTGCACGAACGTTCCTCTCGCCCACGCCCTACCACGGTCTTGGGCCCACAAGACGCGCTACGCCAAGCTTTCGCCGACCGTAAGCTTGACGTCAGCCGGCAAGCCGCAAGTAAGGTTGTTGTTGGAGCAGCCTTTCGCCAAGGTCGCCCCTGACCGACCCCCCGGCACGGACGCCAAGGCTAAGAAGGTGGCTACCGACCGCCGCAAAATCGCAGCAACAACACTTGCCATAGCCAACCCCAGTGCCAAACCTACGGACACGCCCAAGCCACCACCGAAGAAATTGTGGGGTAGCCTGCCGCGCGCTTCTTGTTCCGCTACATCGCCCTACATGCGTCACCGCGTGCGGTAAAAATGGCAGGAATGGGAACACAACGGCACGAGCGGACCAGTCGTAAATTGGATCCACCACGGGGTGCGGGTCAAGTTCAAACGTGCCCTACGTCCCCAACCTTCCAACCACGGAGTCTCAGTGTGCGATGCTACCCTGCACGGCTCGCGTTTGTGTCTACAAAACTACCACGCTTCGAGCCTTGCGGAGCCTAGGTCCTAGGAACGCGGACACAACTCTCGCTTTGTGTCCCGTATGTTCATGGTACCTAAGCCCGACGTCAACCAATGGCGCCTAATCATCGACCTTCGCCAACTCAACAACGAGTTTTCCAAGTACAACATGATATGTGAAACTCTCAAGCACCTCCGCCACCTGTCCCACCCAAACGAGTACTTCGCCTCCCTCGACATGCCAGATGGCTACTACACACTCGGCATCCGGGAGACCGATCGGGACTACTTCACCGTTAGTTTCCGAGGAATTTCAGCGCTATCGCCTCAGCAACCATACTCCCAACGCGCCGTGGACGGCTACAATGGCTACGCACTTCTACACCCTGCTCGGCACCGACAAGCTCGGCTGCACGACCCTAAGCTTACCTACCAACTCACTCGCCTAAGCAACCTACGCGAATCACGACAACAACCTACGGCAGTTTTTCGCGTTCTGCACTTATGAAAACATTCACCCCTCCACGCGACACCTACTACCATGGTACGCTACACGGCGTGGCTCGGCTTCTAGTGAACCACCGCCGCGGCCTCGCTACAACCCTGCTTATGAGCCGTAAACGAGTTTTCCCGCGATCATCAAAAGCCGCCAGTGGCTGTTGGTAAGCTACTCCTTGACGCGCGACGCGGCCTCGAACTTCGCCTTGAAATACGCACTAACACGGACGCGCGGCTACCCCTCCCAGCCCCACTGGCCCTCCAATCATGTACAACGCCAAAACTTATCGCCAACTCTTCGAGAGGACACCAACGTCCCTAGTCCAGCTTTCGCTCCTCCGAGCTTCGAAGGCCGTGCGCGTTAACTACTCGGTTTCTGCCGTGCAGAAGCCGGCGTGCGCTGTTATGATGGCAACCTCAATGTTGATCGACCGTCCAACCAAATCTGGACCTTTCACTGAAAAAAACTAAGGGCGACCAACGGCGCGACGAGACCGACAGACCCGTCTTAACCAACCCAATCATTGCCAACCCCCTCCTAGTCGGCCTCTTGGAATACTTCCTCGTCTACTACACCGCATTATGCACCAAATACTGCAACTGCCACCCCCTTTCCGCTATTTGGAATTTTTCACCTTTATTTGAAGACTCCGATGACCGGCACGCGGCAGCGACACTTTTGGCATGGCTAGAAAAAGCGTACTCTGCCTCCCGCGCTACGCCCCCCACCGGCTTCAAGTACTCATCTCACAGCCTACGGAAAGGAGCAACATCCGCTCCTAGCTGCATAAGCCCTCTTCTCCCTGTCATCAAATACATGGGTGTATGGGCCAAGAATAGCTCCGTAACCGAAGGCAATTACATTGACCCAACCATAACCCCACCCCCATCGGCGTGGCGTTTCTTTGGGTGGCTCACACCGAGCCACCCGCTTCACTTGACTAGGCTGTCCGAGCCTTTGGCTTTAGGTTATTGGCAAACGTGCTCTAGGGTAAATGGTTATATTGATTTAGGCGCCCGGCGGCGGCGCAACGGCGGCGGCCCCGGAGGGGGGTGCGCTCGCAGGCCCGTCGGCACCTACCTTTACCTCCACGCGGTGGGCGGTGGTAACTCCGTAGCCGTGCTAGGCTTGGCACGGCAGGGGGCTGAACGAGGTACCGACAGATGCGATCCGCGGGATCAGCACCTGTCGGGAAGCCTTGTACGGAGGGTTTTGAAAAAACATAATATCCGTACACTAGCACAGGTATCTCCCGCTCGGGCAGTCCGATATGTTTTTTCAGCAACTAAATACTCACAGATACTCTCCCGTCACGGCGGGAACGATGTATGCGGATTGTTTTTTTTGGCGAGGAAGGGTACGGGCGGATCAACGGTGGGACGAGGGTGTTGGAGCTGGCGGCGGACAGCTGGGCAGCAGGGCTAGGGCACGGCGAGAGTTTTAAGTCTACTCTGGGGGTGAGGCATGAAGATACGCAGGAAGGAGGTGGGTCGAGGTCGGAGGAGCGGCACGGTCTAGCGGCGGCGATCCTTAGGATCGACCGCCGCCGGGAAAACTCGGTACGGGGGGCTTTCGGAAAAATATTCCCGTACCCAACATCTTTTGTGGTTCGACGACTCGATCCCTATGTCCGACCCTCCCCTCCCCTAGTTGGTACCCGGTTATCGACATGCTGCCTCATGCAGTGTGCCTAGGGTTATCGTAACGGCACACTGCTCGTAAAGGCGGCCCCCTAACAACGTAAACCACCGGGGGAGGGTACGGCCGGTCACAACGCGATCAGATGGGTGTTGGAAACACACGGAACAAGGACCAGGGACAAGAGAACATATGGCACATGGGCAAGAGAGCCAGCCGGACACCGTCTACAGCTTAGTTATTTTCTCTTCCCATCCCCTGAAGGAGGAGGGAAGACTCGGCTAGGTGGCAAAGTGCGTCGGGAGGAGCAACTACTACCTCGGGCGGGGAAGAGCACGGATCGAGACGGGACCGACGAAGATCTGAGCGAGAGGGTTTTTCACATGCCTTTCCCCCTAGCTCCGGCACGACCGGAGTCGCACGTTACCCGAGGTCAGGCACGTTCGCCTCGACCAGCTCACGCTGACCAGCTTCGCTGCATCCCCGCAGCGGCTGGAGTAGGCCGCGTATCGTGGAGACTAGCGACACTTTTTATTTCATATGTATCCAAAAAAATTACGTATAGATAAAAAAGTAATAAATACATGGTTATGTGTACGTTTTAGACGATATCGTCACTGCCAATGGAGAGGTTGGGATTAGTGGTTCACGGTCTAGCCCACGCTTATGAGTCCGCACTGGCTTAGCACGGGGGGCCAGAGACAACAACCGGTTAATATTGGTATTGTTGTAAACAATTTCATTTCATTTCATTATATTGATTTAAATATAAAGGTTTGCAAATTCTAACCACCATGTCTACGGGAGAGTGACCCCCGCAATTGACCCATGTTAGTGACGACGCGTTGCACCTCCATAACAACAAACCCGTATTGGCAATAAGTCGCAACCAACCACATGAGGGCTTCCCCAATGGTCATTTCTAAGTATCCCAAGCCTTATAAGCCAGAACTAATGACGAGCATGGCACTCTTTGCTTTCGCGTTCAGCCAATGTAGGCTTCGCGCGAACCCACCCAACCCAACCCAATAGTTATGCGATGATCTTCCCCTAAGTCTTGCATGTGGTGGTATTTTGGCCAAATTCATATCTTTGGTAAATGTCCCGTAATGAGGAAGTTTCATACATGTATGCAGCAAATTGAATATAAAGGAAAGAACAAACTTGTTTACGGACAACTTTAAAACTGTGATGTTACCGCCATTGGAGAGGTGGGGACTAGAGGCTATTATGTGGCGTACAACCTAAGCGTCGAAGAGACCTACGATAAATCCGATCACATGCGGCGCCCGGAGACAACGACCCTTAACTCGGTATTATTGTAAACAATTTCATTTCATTTTATTCCATTGTGTATCGAATGAATGGTGGACAAATGAATTAGTTCATGGATGTGCGTATTAGTCAGGGCAGTAGATCACGAATAATGAAAATTGGTTTTAAATTGTGGACGGATCGATTAAGGACAATAATTCATGAATTTATCGATTGCATTGGGCACTCATTCATGGATAAATGGTTTGTCTATTTAGCATATTGGTCACACAAATCAATGCTAGTGCATACGGAAGTGCATATGAAAGAGGGTTTCGCTTTGTTGATACGCCTCGTTGTCCCTTTCGAGTACGATGGTACATGCGAATCCCCTCCTCCTTGGAATCGGCAAGGTCCATAATTCAGCAGTCGATGCCGGCTCCCCCGCGGCTTATCAACAAGTACATCGTTAGTGCGTTACCACTACCGTACATGCTCGTAGCATGTATCTTTGCTCGTAGTCCTCCTCCTCCTCACTAATGGACCAATGTAGACCATCAAAGCGTTGCCTCATGTTATGTAGAATACAGCATATCATGAAGACGTGATTCACCGACCTACGTGAGCTAAGCATGGACGGAACCCGCAACACCCGGTCCCGCCGCTCCATTATGCCAAAAACGCACTCCGAATCCCTTTGGACTGATTCGCTCAACGAACCGGGCCGTGACATTGGAGGGAGCGAATAGGAAGGCTTGAGTTTGGGCTTCTTGGACGTTTGAACCCAGAATCTTGGTCAATGGTCATGCATAGTTGCATCGCTTCTATCCACGTCTTTATCCACGTTGCGTATGCTCCTAGCTGCATCGACGCGCCTTTTCATGTCGTCAAATAGATGGGTGGCTGGGCCAAGAACAACTCCGTGACCGAAGGCATGTGCATTAACTCAACCATGACCCCATCTCTAGGAGAGTGGCGCTTCTTCGGGTGGCTCGTCCTTTCCCATCTTCTTCGCTAGACTTGGTAGTGCAAGCCTTTGGCTTTAGGTTGCTTGTCGTGAACTAGAACTTAGTGACAAGATGGCCATTAAGCGACATCCAATCTTTTACGACGCGTCAGGAAAGTGCACGCCTAATACGCAGAATGTCACGGGTTCGAAATCCGGCGAGTCCGATCTTGGTATTCAGGCGTGTGACGGCCCAAGATGAACCCCCATCTTCCACATTAGCTTCCGAGCCGGGCTGCGGTGTTGGGAGAGTCCGGGGGAGCCGTGGCAATGTTGTGAACTAGAACTTAGTGGCAAGATGGCCACTACGCGACATCCAATCGTTTCCGACACGTCGGTAAAGCGCACGGCTTATACGCAATAGGTCGCAGGTTCGAAACCCGGTGAGTTCAATCTCATTATGTACGCGTGTGACGGCCCAAGATGAACCCCACCTTCCACATTTCTCTCCAAACGTGCCCTAGGGTAAATGCTAATATTGATTTAGATCTAGAGCATTGCAAACCCAACTTCCATGTGTACGGGACAATAACCCCCGCGGTTGATACTACCGTTAGCAACGGCGCGTCGCACCTCAAGGACAACCAACTCGTACTCGCACCGAGGCGCAACCAACCACCTGGTGAATTCTTTACGATCAGCTCTGCCTAGCCCTAACTTTTAAAACAAACATTAGCTAAGAGCATGCAATTCTTTGCTTTCGTAGTCAGCCAATCTAGGCTACGCGCGAACCCACCCACCTCACCCTATAATCATGCCCTAATCGTCCCCCAGCCGCCAGGCCATGCCTGTGGTGGTCTTTTGGCTGAATTGTAAAACTAATGATATATTTGGCAAAGCGTTCCGTTGCGTAAATGTTGATTTGTACTTACAGTAATTTTTCTTGTAAGAAAATTTTGACTTACAGTAATTACTCTAATAATTACAGTAATGGTTATGTAATTATTTTTGGAGGTAGCTTACGTACAGGTACCGTAACAGTCAGGCATGAGAGATGTATGTTGAGTAAGGTTTCATGTGACACAGATTTTTGCCAGTAGATCATAATCTTCCTATCGTGGCGCTTCCGAATGCGTCACCTGTACCCAAATGTATCACCACCCTGTCCAGCTTTGGCACTGCCACGCATTTCATTCACTATCGTGTGTGCCACGATAGCACAGCCAGGTGGACGTTAAAAATTTCTGAGGAAATATTTCCTGGGGTTTTATTTTAGTTTCGTCGGAAAATATTCACCTCAATTTTAATTTCGCATTCCCGTACACATTCAGATTAATCCGAATAGATAGTTTTACGGAGGGGATTGGGCTAGATGTACCAAGAAATGCACGGTATTGGAATATATGGGGTTATGGGCGGTCACGTGTCACGAGTTACTTGGGAGACGAGCGGTAGCGCATTGTTCCTACGTGCTGCGCCCTGCTGTCACGCCAGATTCGCCACAGCCTCAACGCCCAGCACTCGCCAGCAAACGTACAAGTACGGGTACCAGTAGTTGAGATACTATTTATGGGACGGTTCGAGGCGCGCCATCGACCCTGAGACCCAAAGCTGCCTTACATGTACATAACGCTGTATATTCGAAGTTTACTCAACTCGTCGCCACCGCCCGGCGCTATCACGGAGCAGCACTAAGCCATACGGAAGGCCCGTCACTTACCAGTCTGTGCGCGTCATCTCGTAAGTCTAGCAACACACACTTTTCGCAGCATCATAACTTCCAGTGTCGACAGTCAGGCTGCGGAAGTTCTGGACTTCTTGTCTCGCTGTGCTCGCTTATAGTTTCAACTAGAAGTCGTCGTTTCGTGTACGTTCCGTAAACTCTGAACTCCGCCATGGCTGCCCTTCGCTTCTTCTCTGCGACTCCGCTGTGCTCTCGTGTCTCCACGCGCGCAACCGGCGCAGCCTCGACCAGCTCTCGCGTTCTGGTGGCTCGTCCACCGGTTATGGCTACTTCTCACGAGAGGAGGGCGACTGCCATGATTGTGGCAGCTCGTAGCAACTTCGACTGGGAGGAAGAGCTGGAGTGGGAGACCGACCTTGAGGCCTCCCCTTACGCTCCCGCTCCGAAGGCCGGAGGGAAATACTCCAAGAAAGGGAAGGGGAAGAGGGGCGGTTACGACCCGGTTGCGGAGGTCACCAGCATGAATGCCATGGAAGACGCAATGTACGAGGATAGTGCTGTCGACAAGAAAGTCAAGAGGAAGCCCGGCAAGGTGAAGCGCCGTGGAGGACGGGGCGCTCTCACCGATGACGACTACTTAGTGGAGCGAGAGGTCGACTTCACGGAACGCAGCTACGCCTGAGCTACATCGACCCCGTCCGTCGGAATTCTGCAGTACCTCTGCGTAATGACAACCAAAGAATTATGTACCATATTAAAACATTTCTGTAGCAACAGCAAAGGTGCACCTTGTCTTAGACGACAAGAAACAGACCAACCTCTATGTAACTTCAAACGACTACCAACAATAGTTAGTGTTCCGACTGTTGCGGTCTTTTCCGCCTCCGCTTTAAGAGCTCAACTACCCCTCATGACCGCCGTCCTTTCCCAGTACTGCATATTTCATATTGTTTGGAAATAGCCCATGCATGCGTGTGGCTGCTTGGGAGCTAAAGGGATGGCACTCAACAGCGCGCTGCAGGTCGGAGAGGTCGCGGCGGTATAGCGAGTATACTACATACCAGCAGCAAGCGCCTCCGAGTAAAACTCTATCGACAGCTATGCAGTGTAATCCATCGGTCGGTATTAATCTAATGCTATGTGAGGCGTCATAACAATAGCGGCGCTCCACATATTACGTGGAACGTTTGAGGAGGTGGGGCTCGTTCCTAGCTAACTGGTGGTTTTTGAGTTGTCGAGCTTCCCAAGAGAGAAAAGGCTATGGAAACGAAAGGTACCTGTACGCTCGTCAAGGAATGGCGTAGTCATTTCTTTTCAGACATATAGCATGGTCTCGACCAGTTGCAAATAAGCTGCTGTTGTCATGCAGTCCGCAGTGGGGCAGAAATGATATGCGACAATGGCGAGGCGACAAACCTATTTGCTGTTTTATAGGTGGGAGGTGATTTATTTAACTAGGAGGGGGGGAGTCCTTTTCAGAGTACATTTCCTTTCGGATGGGACGTCTGAGTCTAAAGGAATGTCACTTGCCTCACACGTTAGACCTCCCCACAACCCACAAACCCTACTGATATCTTCCAAGAAATCCCCACTCGTTCTAATGTTGTTGTCTTGCTGGACTATTGCTTAGAAACCGCAAAAGATGCCATTTGCTGTGTTTCGATTTAGCAGTGGACAAGCGCATGGTTTGAGGAGGTCGAAAATGGGCGACCGCCACCCAAAAAACAATAAAAAAACGCAGAATGTCGCTCGAGCTCATCCCTGTTTGCACATCTTGTGTGAACGTCTCGACAGTCGGTCCTTTGCTCGCTCCATGTCTCTGCTGGACAACTTGATGGTCAAAAAGCGCCATGGACAATCACTCAGTGACTATGTCCACTACATGCGGCAGACGTTCGACGACTACAACGAGACATGTCCTATGGTTTATGGTTCCGCTGCCATTCACCCCCACAACCTCGGTCTCCTCATGCTGCATGGTATTTCCAACACCGGCCCACACGGTCAGGCCAAACAGTGCGTCATCAACGCGCTCGACACATACTACATGATGTCCGCTGATGACGTGATGGCCATCATCCTCCATTTGGCACACAATATGGATGAGGACGACGCCCCGGACACTACAGCTCCCCACATTTCACCACCTCCAATCTCCGCCTTTGTCGCTGCTGGCCGCGGTTCACACAGCGGTCGAGGCCACCCTCCACGTGGGCCTCGTTGTGGTCGCGGACTACCCACCAAGTGTAGCGCCTGCGGCAGCCTCGACCACATATTGTCCTCATGCAGTGCCCCGGATGACGCTCTTTTGCGGTGGACACTCGCGAAGCGCAAGATGATCATCCAGAAGTACGGCGCCCCTGGTGGCTCTCACTCTGCGCTCGCCGCTCTGCTGAGCGACGTCCCCGCCGATGACTCGGACAGCTTGCCCACCCTCGAGGAGTGCACGGGTGAATACAATGACACTTAGGTGAGTGTCCCCTTCAACTCCGTGGCCTTCTCCTCTTCCCTCACCCATGGCCGTAACCTCTCACAGTTCTGGGTAGTCGATTCCGCCTGCTCGATCAACCTCACCGCGTTTAAAAGTGACTTCGTACGATTTACACCCCCCTCCGCTCCCTCGCGCGTTGGAGGGGTTGATGTTGACGTCAAGGGCAGGGGCTCCGTCCGGATTTCAGTCAGGCTTGCCTCTGGCCGGCTTATTCACCGCACTATCCATGCGTTGTACATCCTTGACTTGTCCTCTCGCTATGCTCAACGCATCGGCCGAGTGCTTAGTGTCAGCTGGATGTAGACCCACATCGGTTGTAAATTCATCTTCCCCTCTGACTCTGACACTAGTGTGCTTGTGGATCCCACGGGAATGGGTGTGCTAGAGCCGTCCGGAAACGGACTCTACCTCCTCCCCCACCAGCAAGAGCTCCCCTCAAGCCCCTCCGCAACGCCAGTGAATGACCCCTCCCCTAGTGTTGCCCTTGCTGCCCAATGTGAACCTGTACTGTGGCACCGTCGGTATGGCCACTTGAACATGCAAAGCCTGCATGCCCAGCACACACACGGTGTCCCGACTAGCCATGCGTTAGCCAGCTCTGTGAAAAATGCTTCTTGCGATTCATGCTTGTTACACAAAGCCACATCTGCACCGCGCAGCACCGCTCAATGCGCGAAACCTTCCCGTCCCCTCCTCAACATGTCCTCTGACCTTTGGGGACATGTCAACGTCCCCTCCCCACAGGGCCTCCGCTATTGCTTGAATGCTTGCTCGTTATTGACCACCACACCCATTACATGTGGGTGCGGTTCCTCAAGTCCAAAGACGATGCGTGTTCGGAGTTGAAAACCATCCTCCTGGACATCAAGCACTTGCATGCACGTCATCACTCCCAATCGGACGCGTTCGCACCAGTCACAAAATTCGACTCGGACTCTGTCTTTGAAGCTGCTGTCACCCGCCAAGTGTGCGCACATCTCGGCATCGGGGTCCAGTTCTCTGCCCCATACGCCCACCACATGCTCGGCAAAGCCAAACGTTCTTGGCGCACAATCCGGGACAATGCGTCGGCGATGCTCCACAGTATGGCCGTTCCCATCTCCATGTGGTCATGCCTTATCAACACTGTTGTGTACCTCCGCAACCGCACGTACCGTCGCTCAGTCGGACCCAATGGTGGCATCCCCCTCACCCTCCTTACGTCGTATGTGTCTGACGCATCCAAGTTCCGCGTCTTCGGGTGCGCCGTCTTCGCCAAGGTGCCCGACAAACTGCGTCGGAAACTCAGTGAAAAGGCGTTTCGTGGCGTCATGGTTGGCTACCCCACTGACGCACCCGGGCACCGTGTGTACAACCCGGAAACACGCCGCATCACCACTTCCGTCCATGTTGTCTTTCAAGAAGACACCCCGGGCTTCGGCGCACAGCTCTCCGTCGACTCGGCCATCACCGAGCCTCCGGATGACGTACTTGCCGCCTCACCCCAATCCCACCCCATCGACATATCATTGCCAGAACCCCTACCCCCTCTTGGAGCCCCTCGCCAAGCTCGGCTCCGTTCTCATCCCCTACGCTACGGCGAAATGGTTGCCCACGTGTCCGACTACCCCTCGACCCTCGTGACGGCGTGTTGTGACCCTGAACATGGCAAAGCCAAAGAGGACATCTTGGAGCACCCTCACGTTCCCGACCTTATCACTGGTCCCCACCACATACATGCCGGCACATCGCCTACTTCCGTCGCCCTCCTGTCCGCCCGGGAGTGTGTGGAACTGAAATCGTACCGGGCTGCCTTGGACAGCGCCGAGGCCCCCTAGTGGCAAGCCGCTATGCGGCATGAGTACTCCTCCCTCATAGACAACGGCACTTGGGAAGTCGTTGACCTTCCCCCCGGTCGCATGGTCGTTAACATCATGTGGATCTACAAAGTCAACTCTGACACCGCCGATGACGTCTCCCGCTTCAAAGCGCGGTTCGTCGCCAAAGGGTGCAGCCAACGCGCTGGACTAGATTACACAAAGACGCTCTCTCATGTCATCCGCATGGCCAGCCTTCGTCTCTTCCTAGCCATCGCAGCCGCCCGCGACCTTGAGCTCTGCCAACTAGACATCGACACTGCGTTTCTCTACGTACCCATTAAGGAAGACGTGTTCACACGCCAGCCCCTCGGCTTCACCGATGGCACATCCAAAATGTGTCACCTCAGGCGCTGCCTATACGGCCTGAAGCAGCCCCCCCGCGAGTTCAACGTGCTCCTCCGTGCATGGCTCGTCGACCATGGGTGGCAACAATGCGTTTCCGACCCGTGCATCTACATCTTCCGCACCGGTCACGTCTTTGCCATGATCTCGATGTACGTCGATGACATCCATGCAGCCTGCAATGATAACGCATGGCTTGCATCGTTTAAGGCCCAGCTCGGCGCACGGTTCATGATCAAGGACCTCGGCGACCTCTCCCAATTACTCGGCATGCACATCACCCGCGATCGCTCGGCACGCACCATCTCTTTGGACCAATCCAAGGACCTGCGCGACATCCTCGCCAAGTACGGCATGACCAACTCTAGACCGTCGTCCCTTCCCATGGACCCCGGCTTCCTCGCCGGCCTCGCTCACATGACCTCGCCCTCTCTCACCGGCGTGGCCAAGGACGTTTATTCCATCCTCTTGGACAGTCTTCAATACGCGGCCGTCTGCACGCGCCCCGATGTCTCCACGGCGTTGAGCATCCTCGTGTGGAAGGTGGGGGTTCTTCTCGGACCGTGACACGCCTACATACAATGATCGACCTCACCGGGCATCGAACCCGCGACCTTCCGCGTATTAGGCGTGCGCTTTACCGGCTCACCGAAAAAGCATAGTTGACATATGTGGCCACATACCACATATGTACCAATCTACGACACTACCACGGCCCCCCCCGGAGTCTCCCCGGACCGCGGCCCGGCTCCGAAACCAATGTGGAAGGTGGGGGTTCTTCTCGGACCGTGACACGCCTACATACAATGATCGACCTCACCGGGCATCGAACCCGCGACCTTCCGCGTATTAGGCGTGCGCTTTACCGGCTCACCGAAAAAGCATAGTTGACATATGTGGCCACATACCACATATGTACCAATCTACGACACTTAACAAGGGTCTTCAAGGTTGCGCTTGCGAGAGGACTGGGCAGATGGTCCAGCAGCAGACCTTGCATTGCCTAGTTCCGGCGAGTCTGTCACGACGTCATTCAGAAAATTTTGTAGCTCCACGAGCGTAATCCGGTAACCTA
Source organism: Tetraselmis chui (assembly GCA_026401115.1). NCBI lineage: Eukaryota > Viridiplantae > Chlorophyta > Chlorodendrophyceae > Chlorodendrales > Chlorodendraceae > Tetraselmis > Tetraselmis chui. The sequence continues at coordinate 230,853 of JAPMLY010000179.1, read as the reverse complement.
GTTGAGCTCGGTGTGATCGAGCCAGTCTCTGGAGGTCCACGTTTGCAAGGCCAGTAATGAAGCGTACACACTGGTTTCGGAGCTCTTTGGTCGACGCACGCTTTCGTTGCTCGTTGATCTGCTCGAAGTTGTTTGTTTGAGTCGAGATGGCTTCTCTCGGAGCTGGACATTACGTGGTTTTGGTAATTCACGTCGGAGGAACTAAATCGTCGGATTTGAAGTTGGTGTTTCAGCGTGAGCCTCGTTCTGGTAGAACTTGGTTCCCTGCTGGCTCTGTCTTACCTAACGAAGAGCCTGTCGACGCTGCTATTCGCGAGTTACATGAGGAGACCGGTCTTGTTTTGACACCGGATGATTTGACGCTGTTGAGTGGTGAACCTGTGAACGTTACACTACCTCAAGGACGACAGCTTGTTTACGTGTACTCGGCATCTATCCCTGTCCTGTTTGCTACGAGCAACTTACGTACACCTGCTCAGGTCGAGCAGGCTGTTTTGGAACAGTCGACAGTTAATCCGGATGGCACCTACGTCGTCCCGGAAACCATTAACATTGACGGTCTGACACTTACGCCCTCACAGAAGGGGTTACTTCGTGCTGAGAAGCACAAGAGTGAGTTACTTCACTTTGGTTACGTGACTCAGTGGGAATCTTTTTATCGAGCAATGACACAACATGTTCCGGTCATGCATGACGACACGTCTATCCCGAGACAGTTACATATGTACCCTCGGTTTACGACGGTCGACTCTGGTTCTGTTTGGCTACTGATTGTCGGACACATCAACCGACTGACTGGAGTGGGACCTACAGATTTACGAATGAGAACGCCGATGCCTACCCACAACTTGGCAGGACTATCTGTGACTCTTACGGAGACTCAGCGTAAGGCTGCTATTACTTCACCGTACCAGAATGGTCAAGACCCACCTGTACTAGAGGATTGGCTCGAAGCTCAGCCTCAGCGTTTTGTAATGCTTGGGATTGCAGCTGACTCGTACGATGCAGTGTTCTGGGTTACTTCACAGTTTTCTGGACTCCTTGGTGGATGGTGGTTGAACCGGAAAAATCAGCCTCCAATTCCATCTACGTACAACGAGCTTGTTGCGGAGATACGCAAGTCTACGTTTCTTCCGAACATTCAGGACGACGCAATTAACGCTTTGCTAAGTTTTACGCAGAGCAACACGATGAGTTACGCGCTTTTTACTAAGAAGTACAACGACTACTTACGTCGTTCTCGTCAAGACCTGACAGCTGAGGTACAGTGTGTACGCTTCATTACTGGCCTTGCAAACGTGGACCTCCAGAGACTGGCTCGATCACACCGAGCTCAACTAGGTTACCGGATTACGCTCGTGGAGCTACAAAATTTTCTGAATGACGTCGTGACAGACTCGCCGGAACTAGGCAATGCAAGGTCTGCTGCTGGACCATCTGCCCAGTCCTCTCGCAAGCGCAACCTTGAAGACCCTTTTGAGGAAGCCTCTAACGTCTGGAAACGTAACAAGGGTGGCCGTGGACGAGGCCGCGGACGTGGACGTGGAGGTGGTAACAATGGTGGTCGTGGTGGCAACAATGGTGGACGTGGTCAAACATCCGGCCGCGAAGACTTTAATTCAATCGCAAATGCAATGACAACTGAGGAACGTAAGCGACACATGGACGAAGGACTCTGCTTCAAGTGCCACAAGAAGGGACACCGTTTGTTCCAATGCCCGGAGTTCAAAGGCAAGGCACCAATGCAACCTAAGAAGCAATGATGGTGGCAAGGCTGTTCTACAAATGAACTGGAGCAGCCGGCTACATCTACTGTTCATTCTGAGACACTGTTAGCGACAGAGGTCGTCGATACACCTTCGGCATCTCCATCGACTACAGTTGCGACACCTGTAACGCAAGTAGCAGGTTGTCGTCGTCAGACTAAGCAGAGACAGAGTAATGTGGAAGGTGGGGGTTCTTCTCGGACCGTGACACGCCTACATACAATGATCGACCTCACCGGGCATCGAACCCGCGACCTTCCGCGTATTAGGCGTGCGCTTTACCGGCTCACCGAAAAAGCATAGTTGACATATGTGGCCACATACCACATATGTACCAATCTACGACACTACCACGGCCCCCCCCGGAGTCTCCCCGGACCGCGGCCCGGCTCCGAAACCAATGTGGAAGGTGGGGGTTCTTCTCGGACCGTGACACGCCTACATACAATGATCGACCTCACCGGGCATCGAACCCGCGACCTTCCGCGTATTAGGCGTGCGCTTTACCGGCTCACCGAAAAAGCATAGTTGACATATGTGGCCACATACCACATATGTACCAATCTACGACACTCGGCTCTGCCCAAGCCTTCCCTACGGACGCCCACCTGCATGCTCCGAATAAGGTTCTTCGATACCTCCATGGCACCATCGACATGCGCTTGACGTTGGGGGGGGACACGGACCACAGTCTCCAACTCACAGGCTTTGCCGACGCTGACTGGGCAAACGACAGCAACACCCGCAAGTCCCGTTCGGGCTATCTCTTAACCCTCGGACGCGGGCCCATCAACTACAAGTCCAAACAACAGACATGTGTGGCCCAATTCACGTGTGAAGCCGAGTACTACTCTGCGGCTGATGCCACCAAGGAGGGACTCCACCTCCGGCAACTTATGGGGGAGATCTTCAACGCCCCCATCACCGTAACCACCACCATCTGGGAGGACAACCAAAGCGCCATCGCGTACTCCCGGAACGCCTTGGTCAGCGAGAAGACCAAGCACATCGATCTGAAGTGGCACTTCCTCAAAGACCACGTGGAGCAGGGAACCATAGAGCTGAGGTACCTCCCCACTTACCGGATGGTGGCTGACATGTTCACCAAGCCCCTCCCATGACCAGCATTGATAAGACACCGAAGTGCAATCCTTGGAGGATACAATGCAACGCTTCATCCCGTAGCTACCTTCAGGGGGATGTTGTAAGTAATACCTTATAGTTATTAGTTGCAGATAGCTACGATAAGCTATTCTAGATATGATTAGTACATGTCTAGATCGGACATACCGATAACCTGTTTGTTTTGGTACATAGCTGTCGCTAGGCTACAACTCTAACACTTATGTTGTCCCGACACCACGCCTCGGGTTGGTTGTCTATGTGACTGTCCCTTTGCGTGACGGTGACTGTAACTACGTATGCGTTAGTTATCTTCCTTACCGATCGTGTGCACGGTTTAACATGTACGTTGTGCACTCGACCCTCGCACGAGCGTCGCATAGCCGGGAGCATGATATGTGATGAGTGTAAGGCTTTTTAACCTTCCACTCTCAGTTGTGCTTGCAAAACATCGCACGGAGAGGGTGCCGGTGAGGGTTTGCATGTCCCATATCCCGGGGGCGCAAAAAATGTTAAAAAATTTCCAATTCATATATCTTGTCTACATCTTCTTGTCTATCAACTATATTGTTTTTATCTACATCTTCTACCAAGTACCCGTACACCCTTGACATATGTGTGTTCTACTGTGTAGTTGCATACGCGCAGCGTTTGGCGGCAAGAAGGGTACGGGCGGATTTAAGTTGGCGGCTGACGTTGGAGCTGGCGGCGGACAACCGGGAGGCAACACTAGGGCACGGCGCTTGCTAGCCATCGACCACCCATGTGGAAGTGTGGGACTCGTGCCCCCGGGGGGTTGGGCGAGACGTTGCGCAGACCGGAGGAGGGTCGCAACCGCAGGAGCGACACGGTATGGCGGCGGAGGTCCACAACATCGACCGCCGCCCGAAAAAACCCGATACGCAGGGTTTTCCGATTTAATATTTCCGTACTCGACACTTTTTGAGGAGCGGCGCCCAGATCCACAACTTCGACCAACCCCTTCTCAAGTCCAACCCCTTAGTCTAGTACTACGTTATCGATAGGCTGCCTCAAGCCATGTGCAAAGGGTTATCGCAACGGCGCGCTGCTTAACAAGGCGTCCCCGTGACAACGTAAACCACCGGGGAACCGAGATAGGGCACGGGCAGATTCCGCGCGATTAGGCCGGTGTATGAAAACATACGGAGACGGAACAGGGAGGAGAAAAAACTGGCGCGGCGGCATGAGCGCCAACTGGACACCTTCTAACAAAAGCATCGAGCATATTCCCTTCCTGGCCCCCTAAGGGAAATGAAAGCCTAGGCTAGGAGGAAAGCTGCGACGAGAGGAGCATCGGTTATCTCTAACTGGGGTGTGCGTGGATGGAGATGGGATCGTCAACGACATGCGCCAGGGGTTTTTCGATGGCCTTCCCCCCCTAACTCTTGCACGACCGGAGTCGCACATGAGCATAGGTAATGCAAACCCGTCCTGTCGCACGCGGGCTGATTAGGTTAAATGATCATCGCCCTCGAAGCGGTTGGAAAAGGCCGCGCATTGTGGAGACTCGCGACACCTTATTTTTCACATTAGCACGCAAACACACACACACACACACACACACACACACACACACACACACACACACACACACACACACACACACACACACACACACACACACACACACACACACACAACAAATACAAAACCTGAGAGCTTATAAATCTCACGGTGTGGCACTGCCAGTGGTTAGGACCCTGTTCAGTATGGAGGGGCTGGAGAAGGTGGTTCACGGGGCAATCCCTAATCCCTGATCCTAAGAGTACTTTTCAGGCTGGTTAATAAGGGATTAATAAGGGTGATTTAGGCTGATTGAGGGACCGCACAGAGACAGCAGCCGTTATTAACTCGATATTGTTGTAAACAAATTCAATTTCAATCTATGCGCGCTACTGCTACGCCTAATACACTGTCAAACTACTACATTTGTGCCCCCTCTCCGAATAAAATACATTATATTCAAAAATACATTATTGCCACATCAGCTCGGCCGCCAGTCCCGCCATCATACCCTACCATCAGCAGACCGTGGTCAGCTCGGATGCCAGTGTGCTGCTCGGCCCTTGCCACTCTTATTGCCAGTGCCGGACTTGGAATGTAGCTAGAATCTTCGGAAGGTCTTCGGCGTCCACTCAGTATTGAATGCAGCGCTTGGTCACTCTTGAAGCCAAACCCGTTTGACAGCAAAGATGTTGCGCGCCGTCGTTATCGGAAACGGACCCGTAAGTACTGCGCCAACTCCCTCAACCAGCTCATCCCCACCTCTCCCCAACCAATGGCGTGTTCCTGCTCTGACCTGCGGCGCGGTGGGACCTGTGTGCCTAGAGTCAGTGCTATATACCCTGCGGCCCAGTGAGTTGAGACGCTGGGTGGTCGTGTCGTGAATTTGGTTGTGGGCGCAGTTGGGGTCCGCCGCGGGTCGTCACCTGGCGGAGGCAGGGTGCGACGTCACCGTCATGGGCTCCACTCGCCTGACGTCTTCGTCGCAGGATCGTGGTCGGATTGCGCGCGCTTTGGATGCAGAGGGCAACGCCGTGTGGGCGAAGCGCAACGCAGAGTCTGTATCGGCTTTCAGGTGCGCGCACTGCCCACAACTTGAGAGTGCGAATTATGCTGTCTCCACATCGCGTATAATATAATCAGCGTCGGGGCTCGGACATAGTGTTCGATAGTAGCGAGTTATTTATTATTGATAGTACATATCGAATGTAAAAAACGAACGATGAAGCGACCAGCAAGCGACCGACTTGGCTAACAATTTGTTTGACTGCAGTATCGCATCATCTCGCGGTGTCCTTTGTTTTCCAGCGTGCTGCTCTTTAGTGTACGGGAACTTTTATTGAGTAGGAACTTGCGCCTGCTGTGCGGAGTGATACAGCGCACCGGCTGCGTTCATGTGAGTTACAGGAAGCACCATAGACACCAGGGCAGGGAAAGGGAAGGGGGGGGGGGGGGGGGGGGGGGGGGGGACTACTAGGGAGCGAGCGACAATAGTGGTTGGTTTCATTCCTGACGTATATTCTCCTATCGTCGGTCGTGTCCGTGTCTCGCTGCCCTCAGAACTCATCACGATCTTAACACGCAACACCTGGACCCTACAAGCTATCGCACTCATACGGACGAGTCCATCACATTCGGCCGCTACCAGTCAGATTCATGCGAGAAAATGCTCAATATTGATATGAACAACTTTTGCGGCGAGCAGTTTTAAGTGCGCTGTCGCCAGCTTCTACTCGGTACTATACAAGCCTCGGACGTGTTGTGAGCTTTGAGACTTTCTCGGAAATATTGTGAGTATCGACAATTATCGCTAGCTCTAACGAACTAACGATGTCATTTCTAATCATTCATTAAAATAGGTTCTTCTCTAGTCTCGTTCTATATCGAGTCTTCGGTACTGCCATTCATTATTTTAGACCCGAGCTTCCTATCTCATAGGAGCTGGTATCCGTCGAGCTAGCGTATTAGCACTGAAGCACATGTGTTCGCGCGCGTCAGACAACTTGAGAAGGACACCGGGGTCCCGTTCTACACGGAGTGCGGCGCCTTGGTCGTGGGCAGTGAAGCGTTCGCGAAGCGCGCGGCCCAGGGCGTCGTGGATGTCGAGCGGTGGGGGGACCGTCTTGCGGGCCGTTTCCCCTTTCTCGCCACTAATGTCGACGACTTCGCTGCGCTCGACGCCGCCGCGGGCCACGTCGATCCCATGGCCATGGTCGCTGCACAAAACGCCAAAGCGCAGCACCACGGCGCCCGCATCCTCAACGACGCCACGGTCGGCGAGTTACAGTTGATTTCCGGCGACACTGAGGGCAGTCGACAAAGCGTCGTAGCGATAACCGCTGCGGATCACCAGCGCGTCGAGGCCGACATCGCAGTGGTGTGCGCAGGTGCTTACACCGTACCGCTCTTGTCAGCGTCCGGCTTGAGCTGCCCGCCCCTTTTGGCCGGCGTCCGTGTCTCTCGACGGACTGTGTTAATGGCGGAAGTTTCCGAGGAGGATGCCACCGTTGCACTCGCCAACATGCCGACACTAAAGTATCTCGTGCAGCCGGGAACAAAGAGTGCTCCGGAAGGGCATAGCGCCACGGAGGCCGCAAGCGTCTACGTCCTGCCGCCAATCCGCTACCCTGAATACGGAGGTCGTTGGTTTGTGAAGATCGGCGGAGGACCGAACGACTTTTTCGACGACGTGAATGACATCCCGGGCGAGCTCGCGTCTTTCTACTCGACGGACGGCGATACCGCACTCGCTGCGCGACTGGAGCCCATCCTGCGCCATGCATTACCGACGGTCAACTTTGGTGAAATATTTAGCAAGCCCTGCGTGACGACTTGCTCATCTGACGGCGCACTGCAGCTCGCTGCCCTGGCGGGCGGCTCGGTAATTGCAGCAACGGGCTGCCAAGGGAAGGCGGCCATGTGCGCGGACGCCATCGGGAGAGAGATAGCCCAACTCTGCCTCGAGAGAAATTCATAAAGAAGTCGCACCGCGGGAGTGGTCCGCTACGGATCTGACGTCCGCTCCAGTGTTATCGACGGTGAATAAAACTGTAATTACATTTTCGTCACTAATGTTTTTATGTCTCGCTGCTCCAGCGCATCGTTTCGTTAATTTGAGCTCAACGGAACGTCGCGAATCGTCCTGTGACTTAGTCGGCGCGCAGGTGCCGTGCACAAAGGTTGCATCAAAGCTCCACCGCACTATTTTCGTTTTTCCACTGCAGAGCTGCTGTCCACTGTCGATGGCCGTCGCTCTGATTTTGCTCGCACCCATAAAATTGGCAAAGGAAGCTGCGGAATTCGGGTGGTCCACACTTCGATGCACACACAGAGCCATACACGCACACAGCGCTGGTTGGCATGTAAACAGACACACATGTACACATAAGCACATACTGGTGATTAACATATTCGTACGAATGGAGACACACGCACACACAACAGACAGACAACAGACACACACACACACACACACACACACACACACACACACACACACACAGGGGTTTCACTCTCGCCCTATTATTGACATATATTTCAACTCACAGGTCCTACCATTGGCACATCATAGTTTTCCATTCAGCAGAAATTGTCCGATGATCGGCACCCGCCCACGCTGAGACTGACAGTAGTGATGCATTGCTTACATTCTATGCATTACGCCCGACGCACACCATACATTTTTTTCAACAACAATGGGCATCACAACAGAAGCGCGTGTTTAATATGGTCTAACATAAAGGCAGCATACGGTGCATTGCCTACTATTTAGCACGAAACTATCCCCATGCAGCCCACTTCACTCGGCATCCTCGACCTCTGATGATAATTATGAAGCATTGCATGTGCGTATCGACACATTCGGCGATACATGGGCACCACACCACCCGCGGTCGTCACCGCGCCCTGCGATCATCACCATCAGGGGGATGGTTTCCTGAAGGAGAGCGTCTTGGTGGCGGAGGAGAGCGACTTGAGGTGGGGCTGGAGTCCGTTGTCGACAAACATTTGGCCAATGTGGGCGTTGACGTAGGCGGGGTAGTGCGGCTCGTTGAAGGCCTCAAACTTGGCAATGTTGGCGTCCAAGACGGGCCTGCAGCGGAAGAATGGGAGAAGGAAGACCAAAACAATTTAAACAATCACTAAATACAAAAACGTGAGCTGCGGCGAATTTAGGGTTTCCAATGTTTGAGGTAGTATGTGTTAGAGTGTGTAATATTTTGGTACGGAGGTGATAAGCCATTGCAGCTGCCGTTCAAGGGGCGTCGCAGTGGGATCACAGCGCACCTGTCGCCCAGCTGAATGGAGTCCGTGAACACGAGGAGGCCACCTGGCTTCAACACGCGCGCCATCTCCGCTGCAGCCGCCTCTTGTGCGTGTCGCGGCATCTCGTGGAATAGATACACTGACAAAACCTACGACCACAACTTAAAATTAAATTATCCTAAAATGAGACCCCCACAGCGACGTAGAAATACAACATGTACTACCTGTGTGCGTGTGTGTGTGTGTGTTTGGGTATGATTGTGTGCATAAAAATGTATATTTGTACGTGTGTGTATGTGTTTTGTGTGTGTATGTGTGTGAGAAACAGTGACAACTACTTTTATTTCTTTGATTTTTGGGGGTATAATGGTGAGGAGCATCATGATGGTAAGGAGCATCATGGCACATGCGGTCTGCGACGGACCACGTCGTAAGAGTTGTCTGGCTCTGGAATGGCCTCCGCTGCCGCTTGCACAAAGCGCGTGGCAGACAAATTACGCGTGTTTCCCGTCAGCTGCGCCCAATACTTCACATTCTGCCGCGCGGCCTGCAGGTAGTATGGGGACAGCTCCAGCGCGGTGGTGCTCATCTGTGGGTAGTTGTCCTGCAGAACAGACACGCGCACAAAAAAGCTCAGCTGAACAGTTAAAACCCGTGCCTACTCTCTCCCAATTCGAGATAAAATACCAAACAGAATACAGAGCAGAAACGGAAAACCTACCATGCAAAGTGTCACAAGTAAGCACACAGACGCACACACACACACACACACACACACACACACACACACACACATATGTACACAATCATACCCACACACATAAATACTCACACACAAACACACACCCACACTCAACACATACATACATTAACATACACAAATACACACACGCAGAAATAGACATCAAGACATGAGCATGCACTCAATCAAACCAAGACACCCACATATGGACACTCACAGATTCAATGCACATATACATTGACACAGACATATTACAAAATAAAAAAGACTCAGCAAATAAAACCTAATAACACACACAAGCTGTTTCCAAATCCAGAATCCCGGAACCATGTAGTGTTTTAGAATTGAGGCCTCAAACAAATAAAAAATCAGTGACTGAAGTGAACGGGGAAACATTGTCACTCGCGTTTCTGCGAAAGTGAAGGACTGAATGAAGAGCTGCATGACTGGATGACTGGATGGATGGATGGATGGATGGATGGATATGGACAATGTAATATGAGGTGGATTAGCAGTAGGGTGTCACCTTGATGAAGGTGTGGAACCTGCCGGTGCCACAGGCCACCTCCAGCAGCGACACCTCCGCCTCATCGCGCGCCCCCTGTGCCAAACCCACAACGCACCATAATTAGGTCACAACTCACAACAGCTGTGGTTGTGACTGCGAGGGAGCCGCATTCAGCGACAATTCATCAGGAAAATGAGCCGCAGCAGCACGGCCGCGAACTAAGATGACGGGGGAGGAGGAGGGAGGGGAGGGGACCTCGGAGAGCCATGCGTGGATGGGGATGAGGGTGTTCCGCTGCATTGCGTCCTGTCGACCGATGAACAGCGTCTCTGTGGAGGTCTGACAACACAACAGAGGTGGGAGCGGAGGCGTCAGAGGTGAAGAAAGCACACAGAGGACACAGAGGAAGAAAGGAGGGGTGGTTGGTTGGCGTTGGAGATAGGGCTTTGAGGGTTAACGATTAGTGTTTCAGGTCCTATGGTTAGGGTTCATACAAATGGTTCATTTTGAAAAAAAGCGGATTTGTTATCAAATTCAGCGACAAAGTCAATGTGGACACACTTATAAGGTCCGTTCGCACAATTCCTCAGGAGAGGATGGTGGGTTGGCATGGAGTTTGGGTATTAGGGCTTGATGATTAGGGCTTAGTGTCAGGGTTCAAGAAAAGGGTTTAGTGTGTTATGAACTCAGTTTGTGAGGTTTCGAGTCCACAGACAGAAACCATTGTGCGCACAATCATAAGCTCCGCTCTCGAAATCAGCAGCGCGTGTCGCTAACCTCATAAATGGCGGCCGATGCGCTCGAGAGCCAACCGTCGGTTTGGTAGTGGAAGGTGTTCATGTAATAGTCGGGGTACATCGCGGACTCCATCCACACCGGCTCCGCCTGCGACTTCCTGCGCCGGCTGAGGGTCTTGTCCGCCTCGGTCAAGAAACGGAGGGAGCTGCACACACATAGAACACACACACATTTACACACACACAAACACACACACACACACACACAGCCGAAAAAATATGTCCACACAATATTGCACATACAGAGAGATACAGACACGCAAACAATTCATGTACATAAACAAATATTAATATAGACATATGCAGAACGCAGTACACGCACACATAGAGTAACATATACTCAGCCATATATACAAACACAGAAACAATGACACAAATACAAACTCACGCCTAAACTACTGCACAAACAAAGAGAAAGTCATATAGCTACGCATAGAAATGTTACACACACACGAATACATAGACACACACAAACGAACATAGATTTGAGGCGATACATATGTTACGCACATACATTCATACCTAATAACCACAGAGTTTCGCTTGAGCAACAAAACAACCATACAGTTCTACACGCATATCTTACAAATTACAGATACGTACGCCCAAACACTTGACCGTAAAAACAAATACATAACAACACGAACCCCCTCGAACATTCACACACGCACACGCACACACACACACACACACACATGGAAAAAGGGACACACCCGCACACATCGTTGATCTTTAAATGCATTTTCACAAGCCATCTACCGTGGGAAGCGCTACATTCCACGTATGACATATACACCAACAATGAGGGCTGACAGTGCCAGCCAGCCACACCTTCCCAGCACGAATAGCGGGTTGTACTGTCTGTGGGAAGGGTTGGTCATGTCCCACGGCAACTTGTAGACCCCCTGTGGAGAGTAAAAAAATAGTAAGCCACGGGCGCATGACACCGCATCCAGTGGACAGGTACCAAAGAGAATCTTCTCACAAGGCAGAGCTGCATGGAAAGTTAGTGCGTGGATGGGTGCACGGGGGAGTGCGGGAGAGCGCCCCCACCTTTCGGATGTTGTCCAAGTCTTGCCTGAAGCACTCGTACGACTCAGCCACGAGGCGCCCTCCAGTGGCCACTGGCGAGAAGGTGGTGCCGGACTCGCCGCGGAGAGCCTTTCGCGCATCCGTGTAAGTGACGCTCGCGACTCCCTGACAGACGAGATTGGCGCGCGGGATGGGGCGGTGGTGAGTGAAGAGGACGGAGAGGCGGGGGGCATGTGAGAGGGCAGAGGGGGTGGGTGGGGGGGGAAGTGACGGCTCAAAATGAACTCAAAATAAAATTTAAAACGTGGGATGTCGTATTTTAAGTAATTACATCAAACATTTGGCAAGTTGTTGGGTTATAGCACCGGAGGGAGGGTGGTTTGTTTTCGTGCTGGGATGGAGACCGCCATGTGTCAGAGGGCGAATGAGACAATGCACATGCTTAATTACACTGAAACCTCTGTAATCCAATGTCGTGTGATTTGCGAGAGAATTTCTCCGTAAAAACAACAGCAGTCAATATTCATTAAAAAATGTTTGACAGAAAATTGCTTATCGAATTAAAAGGGTCATATTTATTACAGGCATACAGCGCGAGTTTATTTGTGAGCTTGATTTAACTTACCCGACTGGCAGAGAGGGGAGGGGAGATGTACATGTGGGATGCTACTTTAAGTAAATAGGGATGCGGATGACCTTGATAGAGATAGAGAGAAAGCGCCACCGGTGTGAGGTGTAATTAGAGAAACTCGGTAAACAGCTGGGACATGAACAAATGGGACAAAGGTAATTGGGTGTTTAAGGGGAGGGGAGGGGGTGAGGGTGTGTTTGAAGAAATGATGTAGGAAAATTAACATATGGGATGCCAGTTGGGATGCCACTTTACTTAGATAGGGATGCGGATGAGCTCGGCCAATAGAGAGAAAGCGCAACCGGTGTGAGAGGTCTGCTAAGAAACTCGGTCACATGCTATCATTTGCATCAGACAGCTGAGGGACCGCGGGAAGCGGACAACATGAACCCGAGACAGCAAAGAATAATGAATGGGACATGAGTTAATTCGATACTGAAGGCAATTGGGTGCTTAATTAAATCAATTACAAAACTTTAACATACTAAAAGTAATTGGTTGCTTAATTAGATCGATTACAATACTTTGACATACTGAAGGCAATTATTACTTTGGTTACACGAAGAACCAGATGAGCACGGACAGGGAAAGTGGGAGGGGAAACAAAAGGGCAAGAGTGACAAGAGGATCACGGAATCCAAAGCACGGCAAAAGGAAAGCACTACATTGTGCACAAACCTAGCATATTAAACTAAGGAAACTCCTAGGCCACGGAAGGCGATTGGGTGCTTAATTAGATCGATTACAATACTTTGACATACTGAAGGCAATAATTGGGTGCTTAATTAGATCGATTACAATACTTTGACATACTGAAGGCAATTGGGTGCTTAATAATATCGATTACAATACTTTGACATACTGAAGGCAATAATTGGGTGCTTGATTAGATCGATTACAATACTTTGATATACTGAAGGCAATAATTGGGTGCTTAATAAAATCGATTACAATAATACTTTGACATACTGAAGGCAATAATTGGGTGCTTTATTAGATCGATTACAATACTTTGACATACGGAAGGCAATTGGGTGTTTAAATCAACTGATGCTAATTTGATGCAAAAGGGTACGGGTACGTGGTCAATTAGGTACTGTTAATAAAATTATGTATACCCAAAATTACTTAAAGACAACAGAACGGATTAGCCACATCGCCAGGAAATATCGCTATAGTAAAAATAAATGAACCTAAGCATGGCATAAATGCTGATGCTGAGACATAAATCGCTGCTTCACTTTGCGGACGCTGTGTGTGTGTGCGTGTGTGTGTGTGTGTGTGTGTGTGTGTGTGTGTGTGTGTGTGTGTGTGTGTGTGTGTGTGTGTGTGTGTGTGTGTGTGTATGTGTGTGTGTGGGGGGGGGGGGGGGGGAGGAGTGGAGGTCCAAGGAAAATAGGCGTTCTGCAGCGGAACACACCTGCAAAGCCAGGAAAAAGTTGCGTGCGGAATGGTAAGCCCAGTAGGCGACACTCGTGGGGTCGGTGGGGGAGGAGGCGACGACGCTCCCGATCATTCGCTGTAACGCCGCCGCAGCCCTGATCACAGAGGCAAACGTGGATAAGAAAGGGCGAGGTCGATCAGTTCCGCGAGCTGCATATCACTCCGTTACGGGCAATGCGACGACGGCGGTAAACTACATAATTATAATGCACGCTTCGCTGAACGAAGTCGTAGCACCACGCACCTTTCCGGCGTGCTGTCGTAGTCGGCATCGCTGAAGTACCAAGAGCGCCAGGCAGCCACGCTCGGGTGCTGCTGGAACATGCCGTCCTCCGCCTGACCCGGTTTACGCTGCCAATTTGGTAGCGCGCAAACGAAAACAACGTAAATTGATGTTGTACGCAGCACCGCAAATATAACATATGCTTCACGTCCCTGACTAGTCCGATGCCATTCACGACATAAATACTTCACTCCATATCTGTTTTGCAGACATCCCGGAAATCCTCGCAGCTATTGGTTGCTGTCACTGTTATCTTTTAATAGGATTGTGAGGGCCCGAGATAGACACGCTGCACCCACCGGTGCTGGCTCTTCCGCTTTGTTGGGCGCGGAAACAGGGGTCACCGCAACGGGCTCGGCGACGTCCACGTCGACGGCGGCTGCACATCAGGGCAAAGAAGCAATGTCAGAAGTTGAGTATCTCTGCTCGCGGTTGAGGTTATCGATTGCCACAAGATATAGTATTAATAATCATAGCACAACCGACTCAGAAGTAGCGATTATATATAAAGGGTCAGAAAGAGTGGAGATCAGGGGGGTGAATCCTTCAAGTAAAGAGGAACAACTTCGCCGAGCTGCCGCCGTCACCGCCTTCGACGAGGGCGACGTGCGGCGCAGCGACCTGGTGCGCCTTGCTATCGGCTTGTCGATTTTTTCATTCTCTTTTGCCTGGTGGTTTCCACTGCCTTTTCTGTGATTATTTTCATTTTAACAACAAAAACCTCGACCTCGACAATAACGGGACGTTTTCTCTGAGTTAAACAATATGAGTTACTGTGACGACTCATACACCTTTGTTATTAATTTGTAGATTGGCAGTATTTGTTTGAAATGTCCCGAGCTATTTTGCCTTGCCGCCGAGCGGCGAGCGGCGGCACTGTGTGACTGTGGGCGAAGATTGCAACAAGCTACGCATAATAACCGCTGCCAGGAGAAAGTCGGACCACGGTAATAGCCGTGTATCACCTGCTGCTGAAACAGTGCGAGAGTCGCTTGAAGTAGCGGCGACGGTAGTAGCAGCTCGCCGAGCGGAGTGCGCCGCTGTGTGCACCGGTACGGCCAGCAGTAGTTCTTGCCGCTTGACGGTTCGGAAGAGCGAAAAAGGCAAAACTACCTGTATAGCGAGTCGTGGGCAAGGGCAGGATAGCAGGCCATGAAAGGAGAAATCAAAAGGAAACAATTCGCTGTGCGCACTGCACACAGGCTCTGGGAAATTGCTCAACGACTACTCGCGACTCTACTTCAGCAAGCAGCGAAAGATGGTGGAATACTTTTCGTTAATAGCGAAGTTAATAGCGAAGAATCTATAATTAAATAAAATACTGTACATGTATATGTATCAATAGTCGCTATACAAAGAAAAACTTGAACTGAGGGGTTGCGGAAGGACGAGGTTTAGGCGTGCCGGGGGTAGAACGAGGCACGTATCACAGAGGCGATATACTATATACGCTTACAAAAACTGTCGAGTATCTTGCAGGCTGTGTCACGGTCTCGCAAGGAGCAAGAGATGGATGTAAACGATATCGCCGCAGCGAGGGGTAGCGATGAGCAGTTGGCGGGGCGGGGAACCACACAGCGCCAACACGCAACGCGGGTAAGAAGCCCACCGTCAAGAGACAAAGTACCTGGGAATGGCATGTTTATGGAGTATTTCGCTGTAGGCAAGCTGAAGCAGGAAATAGTCGAGGACAGGCGGGGCTTGCCAGCACACTCGGTATGCAGAAAGAATAATGAGCGAAGAAAAAAATCAGCGACGTGGCGTTTTGTGTTGTTGTAGGATAATCGGCTCACCCTCCCGCGGGGAGACGCGTTACTCCGCGGTGCCAGAAGTGCACGCCGTCCGAGGCCCATCGCGGATGTGCAGCGTAGCGCCATTTTGATGCAACAGCAGGCCCTGGGGACGACCGAGGCGACCGCTTCTATCTCTGATCCGATGCCACCTGCACCCGCGAGAACTCTGTGAAATACTCGCAACAACTCTGTGTGGCCCATCCACAGTCTGCCACGCAATGAAGGGTTCCGTCATGAAAATACCTGCGTCAGTACAGCGCCCGGCTTCGTAGCCGTAATCAGCTGTATTCGTGCTGGGTTCGTACTAGTTCCATTAACACGACAGAATCAAGACGGTAGTATGGTGGGTGCTACTCGAGTATGTACACTCCCCCACGAAAGTCCGGACAAGATTTCATACCTTCGCATGCAAAAAGTGTAATCCTGCATCGACTTTATTGAGATTTCTTCTGAACTCCTCGGCAATACGTTTGCGCCCAGGGCAGGGTGGACTGCGCCACCACATCAGGGGGCTGAATGCGAGCACTACTATTGAGCTGGTGTGCATGGGGTTTTCGCGCCCGTATCTGTAAGAACCGCTCTTTCAAACAGTCGCCGTACCGGTTACACAATCAGGGACTCGATCCGGATCCTACGGAGCCGCGAATCCACGAGACTACTCGGGTTCGGAGTTGGTCTCGTGGGTCCGGACCCTAGAATCACAGGCAATCGCGGGATCCGGATCCTAGAATCACAGGTAATCGTTGGATCCGAACCCTAGAATCACAGGTAATCGCGGGGTCCGAACCCTAGAATCACAGGTAATCGCGGGATCCGAACCCTAGTGCCTCGGGGATATGTGTATGATAAGTACTACATTTGTATGACTAATCATACACAAGAGTCTCGTAAAAAACTGGTCACCCCCACGCGAGGAAAAGTTAGTACTTTGTCAAACTTCAGGAGCGTGTACCCCAGAGTGTCCTTAGCTTAACTCCGTCGGCTCACAACCCAAGAGGGGGCGGAAGCTGTTCGAACGGCTGATTTGGTCTGATCGCTTGTCGGCATACATCACCACAACCACGAAAACGACCGTGACGCGAAAGGCATCTTTCTCTACCCGCATATACCCCCTTTAACATGTGAAAGGTTGTGCGTGACGACAAGAACGTAACCAAAGCTATGGGACGGTCGGCGCGTCCGTCGGCTTCCGTGTTGGGTGGTCAATTGCGTCGACATGCCGCTAGAACGCGATCCCGCACGCAACTTTAACGCTAAACTAGACAAAACTGGCTATGCAACTCCCAGACCCACACAGATCATCAACAGAAAGTGCGTTGCAGTGCGAATGCCCTTTCAACCCCCCCGACTAGCTATGCAAAATCCATGTGCAGTTACGGACGATGCGTTACTCGTACCATTTATTACAGAGGGTCGGTAGTGAGTGATACCGGTCCGCGGACTATCGAACTCACACTACCGAACTATCTTATGTGGTGGGGTTCTTTCGCTAGCTATAGTTCGAACTTAATGTCACGGCCAACAAACGCAGAAATCATACCCGACAACACTAGCGACGACCTCGTTATGGAGCCTCATTATGGCGGGTCTTCCGATGACAAGGGCGACCACGCTCCAAAAAACACCGCCGTATCGGATCCCCGAGACGGCTATCTCCTTGACGTAGCGATGCTCCCACCTGTGCTTAAAGTCACCGTTGCAATATGCAACCCAAACATATTAGCGATGTGGGAGGTGTTGAGAATGATTACTGTGGCGATAATGCCTAATTGGAATGCGTGCTGCTCTATATATAATGGTGAGGGGGGGCGGGGGGGGGGGAGAGAGAGCCTACATGTGACAAACGGACGAATAGACATCTTGAAGTTGTGTATCATGCTTTCCTACGAGAACATACACGCCGACTTGCGTGCCTAACATTCTTCATCACCTAATACTAGCCCTCGGGGATAGATTGAATGATGCTTTTTGGTATTCATAGAAGTGCAAATGGAAAAGCCATGCATGGATGAAAACATGTAGCTCAACAGGGTGTGTGCACCGAATGGCGAATGACGTGAGAGATGCACGCATGACTGTGTTAAGGAATGCTTGGTTCGGGCGTGTTCAAGGAAAAGAAGTTGAGAAAAGTCAATATCACTTAGTTTCTATTGAATGTGGAATAGGCACTTACCTTCTTACTGCACATCCCTCGATGTGGCCCCTCGCAAAATAAAGAGCTACTTCACCGAAACCGTGAAGTACGCACAACCTCTTTCCCAAGGCCTTCCTTCCATCAGAAATCTACACCAGAAGCAAAGACCATGGTTTACCTTAGCACTGCAATGGATCACTTTAAAACTAGTGTCAACAGGCGGACAAGTGACAACATGATAAGTGACAACAATAAAATTAGTGACAACAGGCAAGTGCAAACGGCGCATAAGAGTTATGTTGTGTTACGTCCACTATAAAAGCTGGCGGCCTTGGCGTGCACTACGTCAACCCCTATCTCTAACTTTGAGGTGCCATGCTATATCGATACCTATGCTATATCTCAACAGTGTTGTGTGTCTGTTTCGAAGAAAATCCGTGGATAGGTAGCGTTAGTGACAACTGATGCGATGGAGGTAGCTTAATACATGTTCGTGCTCGACGACTACAACATATATATGCGTCACCTACTGTTGGGGCTTATAAAGTTTCACATTCAAACAACCCAGCCCTATTCGACCCGAACTATTTAGAAACCTTTTCAGATTGCATACCAGTAGTTGGTCTCCAACGTGTTACAGGATCACGTTGTGTCAACCCAACGTCGGTACAGGTGATTACTATCCGGACCGTTATTCGGCCGAACCGAAAGATCCCAACAAGAACGCGTCCACACCCTAAACAACAATGAACGCTCCGAAAACGGTCACAACAAACGAATCTGCTACCTCCAGTGCAACCTCGACGAGGGTACCTTGCAGAGTACTTCCTTTCTGTGCGTTGAGTGCGGGACTTTGCAATTAGTGCCCCGCTCACGGCACGACAGCGATTGGCTACGGACACCAAATGCTACTCGACCTCCTAGCTTTTGGTGACATAAGGCGGGTCCGTACGGAATAAATACGCCCCACGGCCGCACCTCTAGTATCTTGAACCCTTCCCTTCCCCAATATTCAGCGGGCGTGGTGCACCATACCTTATGATAGGGATGGTCGCTCGATCCGTAGCCGAAGTCGGTGGTGCAGACGATACTGAGCTTAGGCGTGTCTGCCGCTACTTTAGATATTCACTGACTGTACATAGCTATATTTAACAGAAAAAGTACTGATTATGAAAACGCGTAATCATACAGGCCGATGTATGATAAATCATATCATACACATATCCCCGAGGCACTAGGTTCAGTAGGTAATCGTTGGTTCCGGTACCAGTTCCTGTAAGTAATCGTTGGATCCGGTACCAGTTATTGTAAGTAATCGTTGGTAAGCCTCCGCATCGCCCAAAAAAATTAAAGATCAAGCATCAACTGCAATGCATCAAAAAATGATGCATCAAAATTTTAATTCAATTGCTAATTCATGGACGCATTGATTAAATGGGGCAGTAATTCATGGACGCATTGATTAAATGGGGCAGTAATTCATGGACGCATTGATTAAATGGGGCAGTAATTCATGGACGCATTGATTAAATGGGGCAGTAATTCATGGATGCATTGACTAAATGGGGCAGTAATTCATGGACGCATTGATTAAACGGGGCACTAATTCATGGATGCATTGATTAAATTCAGCACTAATTCATGGACGCATTGATTAAATTCAGCACTAATTCATGGACGCATTGATGCAGGTGATGCGGGGCGAATGCATTGATGCATCCTGTGCATCGGTATGTTGGCAAAATGTTAATTCTGGGTGGATTTTTTTAATTACATGAGTTTGTCTAGAACATTGAAGTGAGTCAAATATTGTATGGGACGTCCCATACAAGTTTGTTAAAGTTTTGACCAATTTTTATTCCCTCCCCCTCTTGACAACGGCCGCCTAGACTGGCCCGCCCAAGAGTATAACCCTCTCTAGGTTGTGAGTTTAACCCTCTCCAGGTTGTCTTGGCTGCAACGGAGTGACCCGCCGACTAGCCGCTCAATTGGGATCATCGGGAATATAAACCAGATTCTTTTGCTTGCAAAAGAGACAATCAGTGTGTGCGGAGTGTACGTGCAATAAAGATAGAGGTGTGGATAATTATGGGATGCATGTGTATATTCAGAAATGCGTGTACATGTTCTGAAATGTAATCTGAAATTGTGCAGATTATGCGCCCCGAATATTGTAGTGCGGTAAACCACGGCACATTCGCTTACAACCTCTATTAATTGCCCTAATAGTCTAATACACTTTCTATGCTGAATTCTGAAACACCACGAGACGCCTCTTGAGAACCCTTCACGAGACACTTGTTCACGTGAGCTTCATCCTCTGCGTTGCAATCACATTTCAAAATTAGTGCAGTGTCAGTAATTTACATCAGTTGGTTGAGCGTAATTGATGTATTGGATGGTCAAAGGGTGGTGAGGATAATGTTGTCATGGTTGGTGGTAATGTGATGTATTTCAAATACAAACGATCAGAATTGAATCAGTGTGTGTGTGTGTGTGTGTGTGTGTGTGTGCGTGTGTGTGTGTGTGTGTGTGTGTTTATGTGCTTGCGCGAGTGTGTGTGTGTGTGTGTGTGTGTGTGTGTGAGTGTGTGTGTGTGTGTGTGTGTGTGTGTGTGTTGCAAAATATCGACGTCACACAATATGCATAACAAAGCTGAACATAAATCCTTTCGATCTATCCATCAATAAGGGCGAGTGCATGATTATCAGCTATTTGTATTATCAGCATTTACATTACTTAAATCCGCACTAAATTAAAAAAAACGATTTCTGTGTGGCCTTACCTCGGTGAAGGCTCATCAGCAGTTTTTCATGAAGCACAAAACAATTGTCAACCCAATAGCCCATCACGCTTACCATTGGGCTGGTTTCTCCCCAAATATCGGCTGCTTTGCATGGCCCGACACAATACTCATTCTGATTGAAGGCAATTGAGTCCTGCACACGATGAGAAATGGTTCAAAAGACAAAAATGTTCCGGAAACAGATTCATGGCGGGACTAAACAAGTCGCCATAACAACAGGTAGTTATTCGATAGCCAACGCATGCATATCCTTTATACTATGGCACCCCATGAGTAACGGCCTCCGCTAAGGGTACGTGCAGCGACATATGACATATGAGGTGTGTCCCTTTCGGGTAGAGAAAACGTCCTATTCGACTTCGCTAACCACTTTGTACACATATGGTTAAGTCGGTTGCGATGCTCAGCGAGCTGTGGCTTAATACGTGGTATCGACCTTAGCAACATGCTTGACGCTTGTTAGATTTCCCTCCTATGAAATCAAATACAGAAAAGCAGCACGCAGACATTGTCGACGTGCGCACACGACGCGACAAGACGTATACGGGGACGAGGGTGTAAGATTAAACGACACGGAACGTCGGATAGACAGCGAATACATACAATAAGACGATGGAAAGGATTGGCAAAACGCGGAAAATAACACAAAACGTGGCCGCCCACCGCGATTTTTAAGCGTCGTGAGCTAAGTAGTCAAAACGACGGTACATTAGGTTGGTGGTGTTGCAGGCCAGCAAGTTATGGTGGCAATACTATCACTCTGCGACCCTTGCTCCTTTATCCGTGTAATAATCATTAAGTATAAAATAGGATAAAGCATGTGGAATACGGGCTAGCGTCACCTCTTTTATCTCGCCCGCGTACGCGTTGACGATGATGGGAGCGCCGGATGGCGACCCGCCGTCGCCGACTGGAGCTTTGGACTTCGGAAGGGTAGTCAACGGCTGCGGAGGAGCATTGGTAGCAGGATCCCCCGCTGCATATCAAAATCTTCCACATTTCCGTGCTCGTCCACTTAGGAGTACTAATTCTGTTGGGCTTGTATGGCGGCTTGGCTCGCCGCATCTTGCAGGTGGGGAGCATCCTCGGGTGTACCGTTCCCGGTCGGTAGACCTTCCCTTCTTATTTCGTACTGCGTGACCCCCAAACGGAAAACCTCAGACAACATAACTTCAAAAACGTAGGAGGCCTTAGCAGCGTGAGCATCGAAGTGGCCGTTAATAGGCCAATAGGGGTGCGCACCATATCTTCGGGTCCGGCTTGGAGTCTCACTCACCGCCGTGAAGGCAATTCATGTCGGTGGCGCCAATGCCAAAGCACAGTCGCAGCTTTTTCAAACCGCGGTACGACCGGTAGGGACTGTTGGCGGGGGGGGGGGGGGGGGGGGGGCGCGGGGGGATAATGGTTTGCACGGATGGTTGTTCATTTGCTTTTATTATGATGAATTTGGCGAGGCTAGTACATTTTGCGGACCAACTTTGGGAGTCGGGGATCACACGCAAACAATCTTGAGTCAAATATCATTCAATATCGACCGTCAATTTGAAATTGGCTCACATCGCACGGCGCAAGCACTTGTGTGCAAGACATTTCAGAGTCCACGTTCTCTAATGGATATGGCGGACGTTACGGCAACGCTTCACGACCACAAGTCTCGTTTGTCGAGGCAACTCCCATTCCTTATCGTCGATTTTGGCGGTAAACACGTGTCTTAGATGTCGCTATGTGCGTGACAGCTACCCGTGCGGCAGGAGTCAATATTTGAAAAATGTCGTCGTCAATTTCATTTCTTCATAGCCGTCTCCGTACCACGTACATGTACATGGTCGTATTGGAAACAAATATAGCGTGGCAATACCAGAAAAATATAAAATGCACGATGCATCGATGCGGGCGGTATGTTCTGTAAATGTACAGGTAATTCGTTGTGCATTGATTATATGTGGCACTAATTCATGGACGCATTGATTATATGGGGCAGTAATTCATGGACGCATTGATTATATGGGGCAGTAATTCATGGACGCATTGATTATATGGGGCAGTAATTCATGGACGCATTGATTATATAGGCCACTAATTCATGGACGCATTGATTAAATGGGGCACTAATTCATGGACGCATTGATTAAATGGGCCACTAATTCATGGACGCATTGATTAAATGGGGCACTAATTCGTGGACGCATTGATTAAATTGAGCACTAATTCATGGACGCATTGATGCGGATGATGCGGCAGACGCATCATGATGCAATGAATACATCGATGTTTGATGCGGAGGCTTAATCGTTGGTTCCGGTACCAGTTATTGTAAGTAATCGTTGGATCCGGTATTCATCGCACTTTAATGGATCCGCGGTAATCGCGAGTACCTCATCCTCGCAAAACGATGTGGAATCGCGATACCCAATCAGTACTCACGATTCCGAGTATCTCACGATTTTGTGGTGGCCCGAAGTGACACGCTGTTTTTTGGGAGGTATTTGGCAATGCAAATCTGCTGAGGTGTATGTCTAGGATTGGTTCAATAGCCCTGATTGTTGTCATTCCGCAGCCTTGAATCGATTATAGCCCACCCAAAGGCTATTTAAACGGTGCGTACGCGCTTGAAATCCACCATAATCTGCCCGTCCACATCCAATCCTTTCATAGTTAGCAACAATGGCGGGGCAAGGGGGAAGTAGTAGACCGTCTAGATCATGGAAGAGCTTGTCATCGACGGTTATCCAACGTACACAAGAGGAGCTTGTTGGGAATTCAGATAGGGTGTTTAGGACACCTCAGTAAAAAACATGTGCAGATCCGTATAGTAATAAAGGGCAATATGTAGTTAAGAAAATTGTTAGCCAAGGAAAAAGGTGTGGAATGTTGACGTATAAAGTTATGTGGGAAGGACTGCCGGAGGAAGCCACCACTTCAGAAACCGAGCTCAACGTAAGGCGTCAAGCCAATTGGTCCACCATGCTGGAAGATTTTCACAACGAGCAAGAGAAAGTTGAGAGGTAATTAAGAGTTCCCCCCCCCTCCGCTCTGCCCTCACCCCCGAGTTAGCTGCGTTGTGATGTTCGGTAGCGCCGCATGGCGCCCCCTCCCCGCCTCCGCCCGCACATTTATGTCTGTTTATTTGCTCTATCGAAGCCATAGTACTAGCGTTGCAGTTGAGTTTGTCGACACTTTGTTATCGTTGTTTTGTGATGCTTTTGTGTTCTTTGCTTTCCCACGTTGTTGGAGTTTGGAAGTTATGGTAACACGGGATGTCTAGCCGGCCCCGCTAGGGGGCCAGCAGTGGGGACAAAGGAAGTGAAAAGAGAGAGATGGCGGCCGGCAAAGGCACCGGCAGGGCCGGCCGACCGCCACTAACGGGGAAATAGAGTACCGCTATTAGTACAACACTAAGTACTAAGATAAGGACTAGCTACCTTGTACATAAGCACTAGGTAATGCAATGCTAGTGCTAACACTCCCCCTCAAGGTAGCTTAGGTCTTGTCGCCGCCCTTGCTTGTCTTTACGGAAGGAGTCATCTTGGTCGTAGGCGTTGTTCTGGTAGCGGTATCTCAGGCCGGGTAGGTGACGCTACAGGTGCTCACAGGAACGGGATGCTACCGGCGAGTTGCCGACAATAAACTGGTCCAAATGTACTGCTTAATGTACTAGTCTGACATGTAGCGGGAAAACCGTCCACGGGCGAATTAGCTATCGCATGAGAGCGACCGGCGAGTGCGGGGAAAAGCCAACAGGGCTGCCACAAGCGTGTAGGCACTCGAAAAGAATAGTCGGGCGCTATCGTGTCGACTCCCCCCCCTTCGCCGTGGGCAAGGTTAGAACCTCGCTTTGTCAGATGAGCGTTGCGGCGTTGCCTCGGGACAAAACAAAAACAGTACTATTTAAAGTACGCGCGGGCCGAATTTCCGCGAATCGGTTTGAATTTGATTTTGAAACCAGATCCGGTCGATAGCATCGGTGAGCTTTGAGCAGGGTGGTGTAGACAACCAACCTAGGGCGGCCATATGTGACCATGGGCGGCTGGTGTCGGTAGTGGTAGTTCAAGCGAGTATCTGGGTTGCACGCTCTTCTCCTTGGGTGGCGGAGGCGGTACTGCTAGCCTAGGGCGGCCACGGGGGACCTTGGGCGGCTAGCGTCGGTGTTGACTTCAGAGCGAGTATCTGGGTTGCACGCTCTTCTCCTACTTGGGGCTGCCGTATTTCGGAGGTCTGACTATCCCGGGTAACGTTGTGGGGGGCCCATAACCTGTTGGAGTTTGGAAGTTATGGTAACACGGGATGTCTAGCCGGCCCCGCTAGGGGGCCAGCAGTGGGGACAAAGGAAGTGAAAAAAGAGAGATGGCGGCCGGCAAAGGCACCGGCAGGGCCGGCCGACCGCCACTAACGGGGAAATAGAGTACCGCTATTAGTACAACACTAAGTACTAAGATAAGGACTAGCTACCTTGTACATAAGCACTAGGTAATGCAATGCTAGTGCTAACACACGTAAAAGGTTACTTT
Source organism: Tetraselmis chui (assembly GCA_026401115.1). Classification (NCBI taxonomy): domain Eukaryota; kingdom Viridiplantae; phylum Chlorophyta; class Chlorodendrophyceae; order Chlorodendrales; family Chlorodendraceae; genus Tetraselmis; species Tetraselmis chui. Next base: position 205,498 of record JAPMLY010000179.1, on the reverse strand, counting down.
GTCGTTAAGCATATTGTTGCACTGTGATGTTCGGTAGCGCCGCATGGCGCCCCCTCCCCGCCTCCGCCCGCACATTTATGTCTCTGTTTATGTGCTCTGTCGAAGCCATAGTACTAGCGTTGCAGTCGAGCTTGTCGACACTTTGTTATCGTTGTTCTGTGATGCTTTTCTGTTCTTTGCTTTCCCACATAAAAGATTACCTTGTCGTTAAGCATATTGTTGCACTGTGCTGTTCGGTAGCGCCGCATGGCGCCCACTCCCCGCATCCGCCCGCACATTTATGTCTCCGTTTATGTGCTCTACCGAAGCTATAGTAATAGCGTTCCAGTTGAGCTTGTCGACACTATGTTATCGCTGTTGTGTGATGCTTTTCTGTTCTTTGCTTTCCCACATAAAAAGGTTACTTTGTCGTTAAGCATATTGTTGCACTGTGCTGTTCGGTAGCGCCGCATGGCGCCCACTCCCCGCCTCCGCCCGCACATTTACGTCTATGTTTATAATGTGCTCTATCGAAGCCATAGTAATAGCGTTGCAGTTGAGCTTGTCGACACTATGTTATCGCTGTTCTGTGATGCTTTTCTGTTCTTTGTGTTCTTTTTTGTTCTTTCGCTACAATTTCATGTTTCCATTACTAATTTTTTGATGGGTGCATTGTGTTTTTGCAGGAGGCACGAAACCGAGAGGCGAATCGGATAAGCACGAAGAGGAAGAACCGGCTGCAAGCTAAAGCCACTGTAACATCAAACGAAGTTGAAGATGAGCGGAGGGATGTGGACTTGTACACCATCGAAGCGAAGGACATGGAGCCTCATATGGCGAAGGCAAGGGAGAGTCTGCGGGCCGGGATCATTGAGCGTTTTTTCACGAACATAAGGGAGAACGATTACATCAAGATAGGGATTGCGACATTGCTGGACATTCGGTGAGTACCTTGTAATGGTTGTGTGTGCATGTGTTTAAATTTTGCACATTTGTTTCTATTATATACCTGATAAATATATTAAATGTTGATAAATAGGTGTGATTGTATCTGAGCGTCCTTGTGTGTGTGTGTGTGTGTGTGTGTGTGTGTGTGTGTGTGTGTGTGTGTGTGTGTGTGTGTGTGTGTGTGTGTGTGTGTGTGTGTGTGTGTTTGCGTGTATATGCTTATGCATATTTGTATGAGTGCTTGCATGTGTGTGTGTGTGTGCGTGCTTGTATGCGCATGTACTTTTGCATGTGTGTTTGTGTGTGTGTCTTATGCATGTGTGTGTGTGTGTTTGTCTTATGCATGTGTGTGTGTCTTATGGATGTGTTTGTGTTTATCTGCATGTGTGTGTGCTGGCTTGTATGTGTATCTACTTCTGAATGTGTGTGTATGTGTGTGTGGTGTTCGCTTGTGTACCTATTTTGTATGCTCTCTACGTGTTCATGTGTGTGTGTGTGTGTGTGTGTGTGTGTATGCAAATTTACCTGTGCATTTGCTATGTTAGCTAAAGATGTGAATTGTGCAGGTTTAAGAATCTGGACTTCAATGGCATTCGTCCCGACTTTGCGCCTACAATTTTGGCGGCTGCAAGAAGAGAATTTGGAGAGCGGTGGCGCATAGAGCCGGAAGAGAGCAAGGCAGAAGGCGGTGCTTATCCAAGCAAGCAAGCTACAGAGCTTGGCAAGCAATTGATGTCGTCGAAGAGTAAGTCTTTCACTGCATTCCTTTCCGGGGATTTGACTGGGCGTGTGACGCCCTCAATAGCCAAGCACGTGGAAACGGATGACTTAGAGCGTTACCTTGAGCTGCCCCAAGAAACGGACAAAGACATTTGTGTGTTGACATGGTGGAAAACACATGCAGCTCTACACCCCGACTTGGCTTTAATGGCGCGGCAGTACTTATCTATGCCTGCTACCTCTGCTGCATGCGAGCGTTTGTTCAACAAAGCGGGGCGAATGCATGACGCGTTCAAGAAGAACACCAAGGAAGATAGCCTAGAGGATGCCTTGTTAGTCTCATGTAATTGTTGAATTATGTATGCACGAGGAATATGGTTGTCACAAGTCTATATAAACTGTAAGAAATGGTTGTCTTAAACTTGTTTTCATCCATATTTTGTGCATTTAATGTTCATTTGGTGGACTCGCACTGGCCATGCGATAAACCATTTGGCATTACTTGTCACATCATATGTGAAAAACTGTACTGCATCGGAATCTGTTTCCATGTGATGGCAAGTGCCTTTTTTGAGCCGGAGGGCTATAAACTCACATACGTTGCTTGTGGCACTTGCCGGAGGGACCAAAAGCTTTGCCAAATTGTATGGGATAGACTGTAAAGTACTAAATATGTGTGCAGCGGGCAGAAAGTATGGGAAGTGAATTGTACGTATCTACTGTATGGGATCCAAGCATGAGCAGGCGCATAGAACTAGTAGAGATGTAAAAATTTAATTTGCAGTACAAATTTCCCCCAAAATGCGCAATTTGTATCAATTTGCATGAGTACTTCGAGTACTTGTTGGAATCGCGAACCCAACGAATCCAACGGAACCAAAAATTTAGAAGTACTCATGTACTCGGTTCCGGAACTAAAAACACAGGTACTCGCTGGATCCGAACCCTAGAATTACAGGTAATCGCTGGATCCGAACCCTAGAATCACAGGTAATCGCTGGATCCGAGCCCTAGAATCACAGGTAATCGCGGGTTCCGGACCCTAGAATCACATGTACTCGCTGGATCCGAACCCTAGAGTCACAGGTAATCGCGGGATCCGAACCCTAGAATCACAGGTAATCGCGGGGTCCGAACCCTAGAATCACAGGTAATCGCGGGATCCGAACCCTTTTTTAGAGGTTCTCACTAGTTCCGGATCCTAAAAAATCAAGTACTCATGGATCCGAACCCAACAAAAAAATGGCGGATCCAGTCCTTGTGCACAATTGTTAAGAAGAAAGTGACGGAAAGCGCCGCAATATTATGAATTATTATTCAACGGTCGTGCGTACATTGTGCATCAGCGACGGAGGGGGGAGCTACTTTGCATGCCGTTGTGGCGGAAACACATCAAATCGCGTATGTAGACCTACTACCGATATCCGCAAAACACAAGGGCAAGGTGCGTTCCGCAACATGATCAAAACTGTCATAACTTACTCATACAATGTCAAAACCTGTTGCGCAAGGTATGCTAGGGTTTAGATACTCACAAATAGATTTTTGGTGATTTATTTTATTTTCCGGTAGGTTTCGGTAAAGCTGCGCCGCAGTGCCAAGCAACACCCGCCGAGTCCGGCTCACCTCATGAGGCGATTTATGCAGAGCTTGTTGCGATAAATGTTCATCAATTCACAATTATCATTGTTTTACACAGCCAATACCCGGCATGTGCCACGTGTTGGGTGAGTGTCGTGGCACAAGTATACACCCCAAGCGTTCCAAACACCAATGTCAAGGTGATGCGGCCCAAACGGCCAAGCTGGACCTTGCCCCTCGCCAATGCCAATCGCCTTCACCCATTTAAACATTGCAATGTATGACAAAAGCTACATCATGCGGGTTTTTACTCGCTTGTATTCCATATACGTCACCCGTGCTTGCGGCGTGAACTTCCATGCTCCATTCACCCTTTCACCCGCAAACCAAGCCTCGTGCATTCAACACGGCATCCACGCCTCCGAACCCCCTCCCACAAGTTCAAAAATAAGGGTTGCGTACCTCATTGAGCAATACGCAGCATGGCGTGAGCGCTCGAGCAATGCGCGCGTGTGGTGCTCATGACGACCTGGGCACCTCAAACAATTTCCTAGAAATTATTGGGCTTTATTCGACAGACTTGTCCGACAGCACTCGCTTTATGCTCGCAACTAGCCATACCGAATGACGGTTGAACCCCCGACGGCCGCGCAATCACTACCCTCTCCGGCCCCAGCATATGACACCTATTCCAACTCTTCCGCCCCGACCTCACACGACGCTCGTTCGAAGAAGAGGTCTACCACCTCCTCACCCGCATAGGCTCCCGATCAGAAATCCACTCACCCACACCCGCCACCACCACACGCAATAGATGGGCCTCTTGTGAGGACCTCATCTCAGCACTTCGCACCACATTCCACATCCAGACATAACTTTACTCCGACCCTCTTAACAAATCACTCCACTCTCACACCTACCACTCACTCAACCCCGAAGACATAGTCTTCTCATCCAACGACAGCAACGCACCACACACATGGTACGGTACTAACATCGCCAACCCGGAATACGACCACGAATGCATGCGCCGAGCCATGGAACACGCAATCACCAGCGCCGACCTCAAAGCCTCACACTCACCCAACGCCACCATCCTCATCCTCCCCCGATGGGAACACACACCATACCGCCACTCCAAATACATCAACTCACCATACACCCACCACCTCTACACCCTTCCCTACGACGCAAACACCTTCCTACCCCCCGACCAACAAACATGCCACCCCACCCTCACCCCATTCGGCACATGCTGGATAGTCGACATCTACTTCGTCGCCAGCCCCCTTGCACTCTCCGCCATGCCTTCACACACAGCCATGACCGCCCTCCATAACACACTCGAATCAATTTACAACACACACCTCCCCAACCCCACAATCACCATCCCGCCACCATGCCTCTTCGCCACTTACTCACCCCACTCCGCAGCCATCCGCCATCTCCCCCCAAACCCCACCCACCCCATCACTTAACCCCTCCCGGAACGCACGACACTAACATACTCCCCCACCAGAGGAGAACTTGCTTGGAACTAGAAGAACTTCGTAAACACCGACATATGCATCGATCTTTAAAGCTTGACTTATCATATGCATCGATATTGAAATTGATATTGAAATTGTTTGCAACAATACCAATATAAACCGGTTGGTGTCTTTGGCCCCCCCCGTTCAACGCCAATTAGTTATGGACTTATAAGCTGGAGTAGACCGTGAACCACTAATCCCAACCTCTCCATTGGCAGTGACGATACCGTCTAAAACATACACGTATCCATGTATTTATTATTTTTTCGATCTATACGTATGTTTTTTGGATACAATATGAAATATAAAATGTCGCTAGTCTCCACGATACGCGGCTTGCTCCAGCCGCCGCGGGGTCGCTGATCAGCAAGGCTGTTCAGCTTGAGCTAGTCGAGACGAACCTGCCTGACCTCGGCTCATGTGCGACTCCGGTCTTGCCGGAGCTAGGGGGGAAAGGCAAGTGAAAAACCCCCCTCGCTCAGGTCGTCGTCGGTCCCGTCTCGATCCGTGCTCAACCCCGCCCGAGGTATTAGCTGCTCCTCCCGACGCAGCGCGCCACCTAGCCGAGTCTTCTCTCCTCATCCTTCGGGGGCAGGGAAGAGAAAATAACTAGGCTACAGACGGTGTCCGGCTGGCTCTCCTGCCTCCGAGCCAGATTCTTTCATGTCTTATGTCCTTGTTCCATTTGTTTCCCACACCTATCTGATTGCGTTGTGCCCGTCCTTTCCCTCCCCCGGTGGTTTACGTTGTTAGGGGGTAAGGCTAGGGATCAGCCATCGATGCATCGTCGATAGTATCATCATCACCCGCTGATGGAGCTATCGATACGATAGGTTGCGACATCGTCATCGACACGATGGCAGTAGTGCTAGTATCAATGCCATCCATTATCAAAACAATTGAAAACTATTGATTATCTAAGCCCGATGTATCGATATATCGTCCCAAATATCGATACATCGGCGATAATATCGGCTTTAATTGCCATCGATGTCAATATCCCAAACTATCAACCCCATCAACATCGACACTCCGAGATATCAATGTTGTCAACATCGACGTTTTAAAAGATCATTACCATCAACATCGACAAAATTCACTTGATCCCTACCCTTATTAGAGGGCCACCTTTATGAGCAGTGTGCCGTTACGATAACCCTAGGCACACTGCCTGAGGCAGCCTATCGATAACTGGGCACCGACTAGGGAAGGCGTTGGTAGAAGACAAGGATCGAGTCGCCGGTCCTCAAAAGATGGTGGGTACGGGAATATTTTTCCAAAACCCCCCGTACCGGGCTTTTCCCGCGGCGGGTAATCCTAAGGACCGCCGCCGCCAGACCGTGCCGCTCCTTCGGCTGCGACCCACCTCCGTCCGGCGTAGCATCATGCCTCGCCCCCAGGGGAGACCTAAGACTCTCGCAGGGCTGGCGACTGCTAGCGAGCGCCGTGCCCTAGCGCTGCTTCCCAGCTGTCCGCCGCCGGCTCTAACACCCTCGTCCCTCCGCCGATCCGTCCGTACCCTTCTTCGCCAAAAAATATTTCGCAAACGCCGCCCCCGCCCCATCGTCGGGAGAGTATCTGCGAGTATTTAGTCGCGGAAAAAACATATCGGACTGGCCGAGCGGGAGATCCATGTGCCGGTGTACGGATATTATGTTTTTCCAAAACCCTCCGTACCGGGCTTCCCGACAGCTGCTGATCCCGCGGATCGCAGTTGTTGGTACCTCGTTCGGCCCCCTACCGTGCCAGGCCTGGCACGGCTACGGGGTTACTAGCGCCCACCGCGTGGAGGTAGAGGTAGGTGCCGACGGGCCTGCGAGCGCACCCCCTCCCGGGGCCGCCGCCGCTTCGCCGCCGGCGGGCGCATGCATCGATATTTATAGACTCGACATATAAAATGCATCGATCTGTAGCGCCGATTTATCATATATATTGATCTTTAAGGGCCTAAACTATCATATGCGCCGATCCTCAGGCCGAGATTTATCGGATGCACCGATCTTTAGGGCCTTAATTTATCATATGCGCTTCGATATTTGTTAGGCCGCGATTTATAGGATGCATCGATATTCAATTGATACTTGTATTGTTCCTAGATTAGTTTATCGAAAGGTAGTTAAAGTCGAATAGACATTGCGCTTTAACCATTCATGTTAAACAATCTGGCTACTAAATGAAAATGTAATCTTCCAAATGCACATGTCTTTGTAACCGATAATGGCGGAACTTTGGAAGACGAGTTGTAGCCAAATAGCAACAATTTATTTCAGTACGGGCAATATATACAAAATGAAATCCAATGACTAATAATGGTTTCAAGATGAGCACGGAAAGGGAAAGTGGGAGGGGAAACAAAAGGGCAAGAGTGACAAGAGGATCACGGAATCCAAAGCACGGCAAAAGAAAAGCACTACATTGTGCAAAAACCTAGCAAATCAAACCAAGGAAACTCCTAGGCCACGCCGAGAATGCAAAACGTGGAGGCGACAAGCGGCGCCTTACGCGCCGCTCGAGGAAGCACGGGGACGCTTGCGGCCCATGGCGCGGGTGAAGAGCGCCGTGGCAGGAGAAGGCATCCCCGCCGAGGAAGAAACGGCCTCCACGCCGTAAGCAACGGCGGACAAACCGCGCAAGACGTTGTCCGCGTGAGCAACATGGACGGCGAGAGAGATCTTTCGACGCCATGAGGCCAACAACTTGCCCACATGCATCCCTTTAGATGCGGCTGCCTGCTTGGCTAGCTCCGTCAAGAAAGCCGTGGCGTGGCTGCCGAGAGTGCCAATGGAATGAATCGGATGTCGGGGCGACTCCTGCGGCTGCCTGCTTGGCTAGCTCCGTCAAGAAAGCCGTGGCGTGGCTGCCGAGAGTGCCAAATTCCGTGACTGCAAATGGAATGAATCGGATGTCGGGGCGACTCCTCACCCCCTCCGAGTATTTCTCGAACTTTGGTCTTCTCAGCATGGCGGAGAGCGACTTAGGGTGACGAGGGGCTAGAAACGCCGAACAAACCGGAAACTACGGCATCAAGGGCAAGTTTTGAGCCTCTAATGCCGTGATAGTGCAAAACACCCACATCCGCGGGGAGGCCGTCGTTGCCATTGGGGAGTTGAACTAACATCGTGGGATCTGTGAGAACCTCGACCCCGACCCCGAGTGCGCCACGAATAACCTCGGCGATGATTTCCGCAAGGCCCGTCACTAACCAAGAGTGAGCGGTGTGGACCGAAGCATCTACGCCGCATCGAGCCAAATGGTCTGCAAAAGCAATGGCCCACGCATCGTCCGACATGTCAACACCCACCGACGAGAACGCACCCCGAATGGCTTGAACCGAGAGATGGCAAGAAGCACAAGCAGTGGGGGAGCGTAGAGTAGAGAGGATGCGGGATGAGGGTAGGCCGACGGTGCGACAGCCCGTGACGCGGAAAACTGCGCCGTAGTGCTCAAGGGACTTGTCACGGAGCTCGCCCAAGCGACCCGAAGTAGGCGGTTCCGAAGCCAAAAACGCAAGGGCGCCGTGGCCGAGACGAGATACAAAACGCATAGACTCCGGCCGAGCGCGGTTGGAAAACGTGGGAGCGAGCTTCGCGAAGCGAAGCAAGTTGATGCGCTCACTGATGTCGGCTTGTAGCTTTGGAAAGATGTCCGTGGCAAACGCAGAAAGGGGTACGAGGGAGGGTAGGCCATCAAGGGACCGAGCAATATGCCCCTTGTTTGATCGGGCTTTAGCTACGCAGCCTGCGCGAGCCACCGTTGGACATTGCGGGGGAAGTATCGCTAAGGCTGTGGTTATCAAGGGTTCGGATTCGGCGAGAGCGTGAGAACCGCACACAGCGTCTAAGCGCGCCCACGACGAAGCGAGTTCTAACGACTACATGGGTTCGTTGTCGCCGCCGTCTCCGTCCGGTTTACCATGCCGCCGGGACACCGCTGTGGTCAAAGCAGTCGCTAACCGTCCATACATGGTCGGCTCCATCGGAACTTCGTCTTGGGAATCCCCGCGCAGGCGAGCATCTTGTGCTGTAAGGAAACGGATAGCTGAACCCACAGCCAAACCGGCCGCTCCAACTTGGGCCGCATCCGCCAAGGCAACCAAGTTCCCCACCCCCATGCCTCCGAAACGTATGGGAAGAGACATTTCGGAGCGAGTGTTGCGGGGTAGGCTAGCTGCGGGAAGGCCCAATATCCCGGCCGCCACATCTAGGGTGGCATATTGTCAGCGCGCTCGAGGAAGGTCACGACCGTGTCACCGTAGCCCTCGCCCCTGCCAAGACCTCGGGGGACTGTACGGGCAAAGTGTCCGAAGCGGCGGTTGCAATGTTGATGGATACGAAGCGCAGTGTGAGAGTGCCGGTGAGCCGCTAGACCCCTTAGACGTTCGCCGTAAGCCTCATACTTACATAAGGCCGTTTCGAACACGTCTCCAGCAAAATCCGATGTACCCATTGGCCCCCCAATACTTTCGTCCCTTCCGTGGAGACATTTACTCCCCGCATGATGTGGTTGTTGGGTAATTTATCGAGAGCATGGTTACTGTGAGGCCGACGCTAGCATACTCCTCTGGCATAGCGTCGCCAATAGCCACGAGAGACGCGAAGGGTCCCATGAAGTGACCATCATCATAATAACCGCAGACAACGGATTCGTTCGGGGCAATCACAGCCAACTGTTTGTATACCCGGGAGGCAACTATTGCGAAGAACATGGCCCCGAGAACGCAACCTTGGTGGACTCCACGGGTACTCGGGATGCGCATGGCCGGGCCGTGAGCATTTGATGAGTCGTAAACGTACAAGGTAGATGGGCGGCCATACAACATAGTAGCGACGCGGAGCAACGGTCGAAGCGCGGGATTTGCTGACAACTCCTCAAACAAGGGACGCCGCAAGAACTCGTTGAACGCGTTGAATGCGTCGCCTTGCATGTCCGCCCAGTCCGGTGAAGCGTCAAGCGCAGCTCGAACCATGAATTGTACGATCTCAACCCCGCCGCGGACGCCGACCCCAAATTGGTGCCGAGCAGCCAGCCACTGAGACACTTCGTCACCAATTACGGCGAGAAGCGCACGATTCGCGAAACGGACTAAAACGGAGCCAATTATGCGGGGGTATCGCATAATTAGACTGGGGGTGGAGCCGTTGTGTTGCGTGGGGTATCGCGCTAGGCGTCACGCTAGCGTTGGGCAGCGGAGCCATCTACATTTTGAGCTATAATAGTGCCAACGACATTTTGGCATGTAGTTGACATGGCCTCGGCCCATTGTAAACAAGTAGCATGAAAGTGACTTGCGCGTAATGGTGTCATTAGCCTAATCTGCATTCGCGAAGCTTGCAAGTTGGTGGTTGTGGTCCGCAACCCCCCTCCCCAAAGTCATGCGCATATCGACAATCCCTTGAAGGTAGCGCTCCACCTTCTTTATTGCCTAGAGGTGAGCCTCCGTGGGCTGGGCTAGAGCAAAGCCAAGAATGCTTTAAGCGGTAGACACATCAAGGCGTGTGCAAACGACCGCATAGTGTGGGCTGCCCGGGGCCCGTCGGCGGCGCAGCGGCGGCGGCCCCGGAGGGGGTGCGCTCGCAGGCCCGTCGGCACCTACCTCTACCTCCACGCGGTGGGCGCTAGTAACCCCGTAGCCGTGCCATGCTTGGCATGGTAGGGGGCTGAACGAGGTACCGACAGCTGCGATCCGCGGGATCATCAGCTGTCGGGAAGCCATGTACGGAGGGTTTTGGAAAAACATAATATCCGTATACCAACATAGGGATCTCCCGCCCGGCTAGTCCGATATGTTTTTTCAGCAACTAAATACGCACAGATACTTTCCCGTTACGGCGGGAACGATGTCTGCGGATTGTTTTTTGGCGAAGAAGGGTACGGACGGATCAGCGGAGGGACGAGGGTGTTGGAGTTGGCGGCGGACAGATGGGAAGCAGCGCTAGGGCACGGCGCTCGCTAGCAGCCGCCAGCCTTGCGAGAGTTTTAAGTCTACCATGGGGGCGAGGCATGAAGCTACGCAGGACGGAGGTGGGCCGCGGTCGGAGGAGCGGCACGGTCTGGCGGCGGCGATCCTTAGGATCGACCGCCGCCGGAAAAGCCCGGTACGGGGGGCTTTTGGAAAAATATTCCCGTACCCAACATCTTTTGTGGTTCGGCGACTCGATCCCTGTGTCCGACCCACCCCTCCCCTAGTCGGTACCCGGTTATCGACATGTTGCCTCAGGCAGTGTGCCTAGGGTTATCGTAACGGCACACTGCTCGTAAAGGCGGCCCCCTAACAACGTAAACCACCGGGGGAGGGTACGGCCGGCCACAACGCGATCAGATGGGTGTTGGAAACAGACGGAACAAGGACAAGGGACATGAAAAAATCTGGCTCGGGGGCGGGAGAGCCAGCCGGACACCGTCTGCAGCTTAGTTATTTACTCTCCCCAGCCCCCGAAGGAGGAGGGAAGACTCGGCTAGGTGGCGAAGTGCGTCGGGAGGAGCAACTACTACCTCGGGCGGGGAAGAGCACGGATCGAGACGGGGCCGACGAAGATCTGAGCGAGGGGGGTTTTTCACTTGCCTTTCCCCCCTAGCTCCGGCAAGACCGGAGTCGCGCGGCACCCGAGGCCATGCACGTTCGCCTCGACCACCTCACGCTGACCAGCCTCGCATCACCATCCCCGGAGTGGCTAGAGCAGGCCGCGCATCGTGGAGACTAGCGACACTTTTTATTTCATACTGTATCAAAAAAACTACGTATAGATCAAAAAATCATAAATACTTGGTTACGTGTATGTTTTAGAATGTGTCGTCACTGCCAATGGAGAGGTTGGGATTAGTGGTTCACGGTCTAGCCCACGCTTATGAGTGCACATTGGCCTAGCACGGGGGGCCAGAGACAGCAGCCGGTTCATACTAGTATTGTTGTAAACAATTTCATTTCATTTGGGCTGCCCAAAGGCTTGGATAGACATTTTTTGCCACTGCAATGATAAGGGGAGAATCCATTTGGGCAAGGCATGGCAGGAATCCGGGGTCCATCGGCAGAGCCGACAACTTACAATCCGTAATGTCGTGCTTGACAAGTATGTCTTTGAAATATTTCAATCAATCCATCGAAATAGTGCTGGCAGTCATGTCATTGAGTGCCCCAAATACTATTTTTTTCTTCGATATTCACCTCTACAATATCCGTGCGCACACTTCTATTTTGCATAGGTATTCCGTTCACGCGCGACGACCTGCACATGCATGATCATACAATTAATGCCGCGACCTAAGAAACACACATGGTGTTTCTTTCCATATTTTGACATGGTTTTGTGTGTTGGATGAGTGCATCAACGCTAATTATCAAGTAATTTTCGATTAAAATATTGACCATGCATAGCCCCATCAACAAAGATCTACACGCTACACAACCCCTTTTGGAGGAAATTCAACGCCAATCAACCTATATACAAAGTCGGGTGGCGGGAGCGGCAAAAGCAAATTGAATGGTTTGACCCGGCTGGGCAAATAAAAATGGAATCACAAAAGTACGGGCGAGATGCATGGCACTGAGGAGAACATTTGAATGGTGAGTCCCACGTATCACAATAGTTGAGAAGGGGGCGTTGCGGTAGTTGTTGACGGGATATCGTATTGTTTAATTTCAGCTTTGATAATACTTCACGCCGAAGATCACATGCACGCTTACATACGTAGCTACAAATGGGAGGAAAGCGCGAAAGCATGAACGTGGAAATCAACGAGTGAGTACCAAAAGGGCGAAGCCATCACGTGAAAGAAGTCGTAATAAGACAATACATGACATATGTGGAAGTTTGCTGTTGAGCATATTGCGTTATAAGCAATTCCGGTTCGTTCGGAAGGCGGTGGTTCGCTTCGCCTATGCATTGACTACCGAGGACTGGATGCATGAAGGATGCACAAGGAGGGGTGCTTATCCGCTACGACACAACTCCCCAAGATAATGAAGCGAGGAATGAGCTACACGCCCATTACATTGATAAATCGTAGCACCACGGTAACAATAACCATGGGCATCTTGTCCGTCGCGGATTACTCACATTAGGGCGCGGGAGCTGTATACTTGCGATCAAGCTCGCTTGTAGTTAGTAGGTATAGTAAGAGCAAATCGCAGCACATAATAAGAGCATTCGAAGGAATAATAAGCGCCCCAAGTACTGTCCGCGGCGACTGATGATCCGCGAAACATGTGAAAATCTTATGTTGCGACTTCGTTTCTTTACTAACTCGACTTCGATGAAGGCTTACTTGGGTTGGGCGAGGGTGCTTGCGTCTTTTCATTCGACGAGTCTATCTCGTTGGTAGGCTCAAATCGCAGGAGTGGCGACGCATGCAAACTATCGAATGAGGAGCCCCGACTGAAACATATCGCTCTCCACGGTAGCGGACAATCCGCGACATACATCCATGCAAAGCTTGTGTTTTCGACTAGCATGTTTGCTTCCTTCCCATTGATAAATTAGAATATATGATTTGGCGAAGGCGTTGGCGTCCCTGTTTCGATCAAACTTGTAGGCAAGTGTAACAATACAAAAGTGGCTAGTGTAAGATACGCTTGGAGATACCGTGTGGCGCGCCCATCACGTGAGATACCGTGAGTGCGTAACTAATTCCGTTGTGACGTCGGTACTGTATTGTTATCGCTTTCGCGACCCCCCCCCCCCCCCCCCCCCCCCACACACACACACACCCCAACCCCCGTCCTTACTAGCACCAATGAATTGCGTGCGACGCTTGCCTTTCAGGTTAGGTAGAAGAGTAGAGCAGCTCCGTTGTGGCTGCTGGAAATGTGGACGTGCCATTGCGAGTCCGGCGGTAGTTACCGCGATGGCTCTACAATACTGCCGCCGGTGAGAAAAAACCCGTAAAGCTGAATATTTGTAGTTAACACACAAAACTAGCCGGGTAAAAACATAGCTTAGGCCCTTGGCAACCCAAAACGGGCGCACTGGTGCTGGTTTTTTGGGGTAGTTTATCACAGTATGCAAGACTCCGTGCGGTAAGTTGAGTGAGTTGTGGCATTCTTACCGGTACGGGCAGTGGGCGACGGTGATTGAAGTGAACAGCCGATTCCCGTTGGGGTCACCATGTCGCCACCGGTCCCGGCGACGTCATCCACATACTCCCTAAATTGCTTTATGAGGGTTTTGATAACAAAGGAAGTGTGTCGACTTTGGTGCTGTTTCTTTTCGGAAGGGAATGATGCTAGTTGCAATGGTGAGCGGTGCGCTGTCAGACCGCACACGTATAATACAGGCGGAGATGTAATATGGTCAGTTCGGGCACTTTTCGGAATCAATATTCTGGTACAGGATAGCGACTGCCGGGAATCGATCGGATGTGACGGGGATTTGCAATCTGCGCAATACATGTGAACAACATTTACATGTCGCTTACTTGCTCCATCATGACTTTCATTTAGGAGGGATGGAGGTGCCTCCGGACACTTTCCCCCCTTCTGTCTTTCGCGTTTCCCTCTTTCACGGCGCCTGTAGCTTCAGTATCTTGTAATTAAAACGTATATAAGTAATTAGAAACCCATTCGAATCCGTAATCAAATCATCGTGATCGTCGTGTGTCGTGTCATCGTCGCTTGTCATCTCCACTCGGATCGCAGCAGACGCGCCGCGGGGCGCGCACGAGTTGATGCTGGCCTGGGTCGTCGTCCCGCAGGCAGCCGCACGACACACACCAAACCAGCCAGCACGACTGCCGGATTCTGCCGCGAGTTATATCGCTTTCAACTGAATTATCTCCAGGTATCCCAATTTTACGAGCCCTCCTCCTCAGCTTCCCCTTCGACAGTCATCGTCGCCTTGGCGCGTAACGATTCGGCAGCTTCCGATGTTTCGGAGGGCGCTAATACATCATTGCTCTGCACGGAATTATTAATTCGACATCACCCGCCTCCCTCGCTCCGGCTTACTCCCCATAGCAGGCTATAATAGCTAATGCTTTTCAGGGGTTTGCTTGTTGCCAGCTTTCTTGGCGTGTCGTGGCTGTTGATGAGGTTCAGTGTCATAGCCGAGGCTGATAATCCTTAGTTGCGGCGTGATCTGGTCAGATCCAACCAGCGTGTTATTTGAACACTATCCATTCACCCGACTTCGCCGGAAACGCGCTACAAAGCCTTGGATGTCTTGGGATTCGCTATTCCGCGTCCGGCATGCGAGGTCTGGGTATTTCTCTAACGCGCATGTGTACTCCCTGGGCCCCGTAGCCGCAGATCCAGCGGAGCAGCCTGCCAACATGTCGCTCTCAATGACGGCCGAGAAGCAGGGGAAGTGGGAGTACGTCCCGTCGAAGAAGGAGAAGGACCAGGGGAAGAAGGCCAAAAAGGTGGACCTGCCTCTGACCCACCCGCACTTTGACTCACCCTTCTGCCCTGCCCACCAAGCCAACAACAGCCAGCATTCACACAGACGCTTTTTGATACGAGCACATCAGCTGCGGTGGGGTTTTTGTTGGCGCCTGCGAGTCCGTTTCAGCTGCAGATCATGGTGGTGAGGTGTGTGCGGGTCAACAGGTGGAAGTTAAGAAGGCAGAGGTCAGGGAGGGACTGATTGATGCGGACCCAATGGCGTCAGCCTTTGCGGCGTTAGACAAGTGGAAGAAGCCGCAGGTGAGTGGCAGCACGGGCGTTCTCATCCGTCTGTTAGGTTGCCATGATGAGGGAGCGAGGCGCGTTGGATCTTGAGCCTCCGGGTAACTGTGTGCCCATGTCACAGAATGACTCGGGGAGTGACAGTGATCAGCCGGCGCGTGAGAACACAAAGCCCCGAGGGAATGGGGTGTTTTCAGCGGAGGAGCTTGCGAATTTGAGCATTGGCAATGGAAAAGCCAAGCCAGCTCCCAAACAGCCCAAGAAGCCAAAAGTAAGTGGGGCCAGTTGCCTGCCCCGGTGCACTTCCGTGGTTGCAACGAAGTGGGCGGAGGCAGCGAGCGGTCCACAGTGCACACTCTTTCTTACACCATTTCTTCATTGGAAGCTGACAGCTGTGTACGCTTCAGGTCAAGAAGGTGAAGGTGTCTGCTAAGGAGGTGGGGGCGTCCATTAGCGTAGCGGACATCCAGGCCACCTTGACCTCGCTGGAGCAGACCTACAAGTCTGAGGACGCCGCGCAGGTGCGGCCTGCAGGGACAGCGCTATGGGGAACGCACAGCATGCAGAAGGTTTGGGGTGAATCGTCCCTGGGCGGTGGACCTGGACTCTGAGTGATTGCGGCCTCCTCCCTGCTGTGCTGGCGCAGGTTGAAATGTTAGCAGATTTCCTGTGGAAGACATTCGCAGATGCGGAGCTCCCTTTTAATAAAATGCTTGTGGAACAGTCGCCTTCCAAGGTGAGAACGGGCTGCTTGCCGGCGTAGTCTGTTGGCGGAGCCAGCCCTGTTGCCTGCTGGCCTGTGAGTGACCACTGTGAGCGCGCGCGCGTGTGTGAGTGAGGTGAGGTGAGTGAGTGAGGGCGCGCGCGCGCGCGCGTGTGTGTGTGTGTGTGTGTGTGTGTGTGTGTGTGTGTCAGGTGGCTGACATCCCCTTGCAGTACATGAGCTCCGATGTTCGTACGGTTCTCAAAAAATGGCTGAAGAACCGAAGCCCCTCAGCGCTCGAGCAGTTGGCGCGAAACCTCATCACCGCCGTATTCGACGGCCTACCCGAGTTCAACCGTGCCTCCAAGCAGGCGCCCACTCAGGCCCCAAAGGCGAAGGTCGGCCTCCTCCTGCTGCTCTCCATCCTGTTGCGCTCCAGGCCAGCGGTGCTCGTGCCTCTGTGCCCCTATCTGTTGGCGCAAGGCTCCGCATTCTCTGCCCCGCTCCGTCTCCCGCAGACTCTGTGGTAAGTTTGTACATCATTCGCTATGAAAATGACACCTTTGCCTGGGCCGTCCCACTCTGTTTCATCTAACCCGTCTCATGGTCTCAGATAACTAAGAGTGAGATGGAGAGGACAAAGGGAAAGGAGGAAGAGGGGAATGGGAAGTAGTGTGAACAAGAGAGAGGGAGGTTTGGGGTGAGAGGGAAATGTGAGATAGATGTATGAGTGGGAAGGTCTATCTATACCCTCGCACCTAGTACCCCTGAGCCCCCTTCTCCCTTTTCTTCCTTCTACCAGGCTTTTGTCACAGGTGCTGGTGGCCGGGCAGGAGGGCAGTCTGGTGGGCATTCACTTGTTCAGCCAAGTCATGTTGCCGCAGATTGTCGGGCAGGGCCTCGTGGAGTCAAAGTGCGCTTCCCTTGCACACTGCCATTATTCGCATCCACCATCCCACCACCACAGCATTGCTAAACTGTTGCCGTGAGCGCAGAAGCAGCATCAATGCCATGCGCTATCACTGCGCTTATTATGTCCTTCTCTCTTTGCGGCAGGGGGGAGCCGGCGAGGTACGCGATGATGCAGAGAGACGCCGCAACCACTCTGATTGCGTGGGTGCAGTCGGTGTGTGAGGGCGTGAAAGCGGGCCCACACTCGGGGATTAGCAGCCTGAGCGAGGGCAGCCCTACCCCCGCTGTGCCGCTCGGGGCTGTCGAGACCCTTTCTCGGTCCTTGTTCGGTGGAGAGCTGGAGAATGGGGAGTCCGCGACGGCACCGAAAGGGGCAGCGCCCAAGGTGGTTCGCGATGCGCTGTGCGTGCTGCTACCCAGCCTTCGAAGGATCGCATTCTCAGGTGCGGAGTCGGGTGGGTTTCCGGCGGATGAGGCACTGGTGTTGGCGCTGGAGACGGCGGAGGGGAGCGGCGGGGCGTATGGGGGCGAGGGGAGCCGGCTAGTGAGCGAGGCTGCTTGCTCTGTCCTCTCTGCGCTCGCCACCTCTGACGCCGCGTTTGCCAAGTGGGAGGAGAAGCACAAAAAGACGATCAAGGGGAGCTGCCGTGTGCTGCAGCACCTGGTGGCCACGCAGCCGGGGGAGTTGCATTCGTTGCTAGCGATGGAGGGGGGGCAGCAGCAGCAGTCCAAGGCCAGCCAGTTTTTTGAGCTCATGAGTGCGCTGCGGCACCGGCACCACCTCTTCCTGCAGTCCGGGAAGGGATGGCAGGGCGCGTGCGCTGCGCTGAGCGATGACGCCGCGCTCGCGCTGAGCGGCGCCGCGGGTGAGGCCGTCGCGCGTCACACCTCACCCTCCTCCTTTTGGTACCGCCTCTCCCTCGTCGCACTACTCAGCGCGCTCACCGGCGCTGCCATCTACGCTGTCGCTGAACCAGACCACAGCAAAGTGTATGCCTCAAGGTTGGACTCTCCCTCATTCGGGCTAATAAGATGCTTTCGTATGTTGTGTGTGTGCTGCCCATTTCTACTGATGCGCATATTCTTCATCTCCCGCTGTTTTCTGTTAGGGTGTTGCCTTCGGAGCTGGTGGAGCAGGCGTTTGGGATGATCCCGCCGGGGGTGACGTCTCAGGTCCGCGGCACCCTGGCTGACTTGTTCGTGCACGGTAAGGAGTGCATGCAGCGCATCGCGGGCTCCATTCCGCCGGGGGCGAGGCAGAAGCTGGCGGGCGCGCTGGCGGGCGCCAACCACACCGTGACTGCCATTGCGGGGACGGCGTCGGAGGTTGTTAGGGACCTCGTGAAGCAGTGGTCGCACTAGCTACCTTCTCCTCCCCCTTCTTCCCTTCTGCTAACCCGCGTTCACCCGTTACGTGCGTCGTGACCTTTGATCGGCTGCTTTGGTGGGTGGGTCTTTTTAAATGCCGAGGTCGTGGGTGACATTTTGGCGGGACGGGTGTGAATGTGGCATGCGATCTTTTTTATATATTTGCAGCCCTAATGTGATGGGACGACCTGCTTCGCATGTGTCGTGCCGCGCATACCTCGCTGCCCTTCCTGTGATTGATACCGTATCTCAGGTATTACACTGGAATTTGGCACTGTTGTGAACATGAAAATGATTTATAACAATTACCATGGTTGCAGCGGGCTGTTGTCTAAGGGCCTTCTTGCATGATAAGCCATATAGGAAATATGGTAAACAAAGGTTAGGCCGGCGATCTCGTTGGCCATCCTCTCAGAAGTAGTGGCGGGGCCTTACTCGCCCCATGGGAGGGTCTGGTAGGGTGTGTGTTGTCACTTGTAGGGTTTGTTGGGTGGAAAGGTACATAAGATGCGGTGAAGTTGTTTGCAAGTAGTGAGCGACTTAACGCGGTAGATGCGGAGTAGATGGTGGAGCCATTGGACATTGTGTGTGTGCATGCTGGAGATGGTGCGGGTAGTGTCTCGGTTGGGTACTCGTGTGTTGAGAGGGGGAGAACTCACTCTCCCTCCCCCGCGCCCTTCCCGTACGTGTGTCGTGACCTCTTGGTGGGTAGATCTTTCCCTATGCCGAGGTCATGGCTGGTTTTCGGTGGGGCAGGTGTCGCTGTGACGAGCGACATGTTTTTTTCGCAGCCCTATTGTAATACGACTTGGTGCCCATGTGTCGTGCTGCGCATGACTCGTTGCCCTTGTTATGACAGTTGCCTTTCATCCCTAATTCCCAATGATCGTGTCACTGCATTCCTTGACTCGATCACCATTTTTCTATCTTCAATCGACCGTGCTACAAATTCAACCTCATCATAGCTGTGCGATATGTAGATGCAAAGAAGCACTTCCAATTTTTTCTGGGTCGTAGTTGCTTGTGAGTTCAGCGCTTGAAATCCCCCTCCCCCACCCCCCGGTAATGCGCAGCTTCATTATTTTGCTCCACGTGCGAAATTGGATGTGGCAATAAACCGATTACAATGAAACCGAGTGTCGGTAAGGGTTGTCACAAATTGCAACAATCTTGTTGTACATAAAACTCACTACTTATTAATTACATATAGCTACCGTAAGCTATTCTGGATAAGTTCAGTACATGTCTAGATGGGACGCTCTGATACACAGTTTGTTTTGGTTACAAAGCCGTCGCTAGGCTACAGCTCTCCACTTCCTTTGTCTCGACATCAAGCCTCGGGCTGGTTGTCTCGGTGACTTCATATTTGCGTGAATGTGACTGTAACTACGTTTGCGTTAGATACCTTGCATACTGAATGTATATGCACGGTTCAAAAGCTTGTGGGCCCTCGCCTCAAGTCCCTCATGCGCGACAACTTCTTTCGGCGAGCTGCGATCGACAACTCTCCCGCGGAAGGCAAGTTCTCATAGAAAAATAGTACTTATTCCATGTAGTCGGCGATACCGCAAGTATAAACTGCGTTTTAAAATCACCGCGGAACCCCACCTAAGTCAGCTGCCCGAGGACTTCCGTCAGCCAACCACACCGACGGTCCGACGCACTCGTCGTGTGTGGACATTTTGCATACATGTCCAAGCTCGAGAAGGGGGGGGGGGGGGGGGGCGCACTGGTGGGTGAATACGCATACATAGGGTGCACGACAACCTAGACTATGAATAACATATTTCTACTTATTATCAGCGACACAACTGCCAACACGCCGCTACACCTATTCTGGCCGTGGCTTCAACTCGTGCCCCACACAACTCATGGGGGAGATCTTCAACGCCATCATCACCGACACTACCACCACATGGGAAGACAACCAAAGCGCTATCGCTTACTCCCACAACGCATTGGTCAGCGAGAATACCAAACACATCGGCCTAAAGTGGCACTTCTTGGAAGACCATGTGGAGTAGGGAACACTCCGACTACGGTATCTCTCCATTGACCAAATGGTGGCGGACATGCTTACCAAACCACTACCAGGACCGTCACTCACAAAACATCGAAGCGCGATCCTAGGAGACGGAGAGCCTATGCAACGCTTTACCCCATAGCTGTCTTCATGGGGTGTTGTAAATAATACTCACTAGTTATTAGTTACATATAGCTATTGTAAGTTGCTCTAGATATGTTTAGTACATGTCTAGATCGGACACTCTGATACACAATTTGTTTTGGATAGAGAGCCGTCACTAGGCTACAACTCTCCACTTCCTTTGTCCCGACACCAAGCCTCGGGATGGTTGTCTATGTGACTGTCCTATTTGCGTGAATGCGACTGTAACTACGTATGCGTTACTTGCCTTCCATATTGAACGTATATGCACGGTTCAACAAGTCTATGTAACGAAATTATAGCACGGTATGGGGAACACTAAAAGCGTAAATAATGAGGAGTGCGAAACGCATAACATTATCAATATACCCACTATGCACCGTATCTTCCCGTAAGTTGGACGCGAAGGTGGCGTGAAAAGCAATGGACACACATTGAATGCGCTCCCGTTGGACCTGGCTCTCCCATGATCATCGAGAGGGTGCATCCGTAGATCGGTGGCATTGAAGTACGAAGTTGTGGCATCGATGTGGGTGATTCGCCTCTATGCTAGCTAATTGCTTACGCAAATCAATGCTTCATGTTGGAGTGCAAATGGAGAGATTGAGGATGTCTACTACTTAATGTTATCATGGGTGTACGTCACCTCCCTTCATTGCACTAGCCTTAATAAATAGGTAAAGCCTATGAAATGAATTATTTACAACAATACCGAGTTAACGATTGATGTCTTTTGGCGTTCCCTTAATCCGCCATCTAGGGCGTTGGATTGGGGCTGTGCCGTGAACTACTTGTTAATGTACAACTTATAACAAGTAGCACGACAACATCAACATGTCCAATAATGTGAAGTCCAACTAATTCCTAATGGCGGGTTAACACCTTATTGAGATGCATACGCTACACATGTTTCGATTTTTTCTAGGCAAGTATGAAGAATATTGTGTCGCTAGCCTCCACGATGCACGGCATACTCCAGCCGCTGCGAGGGCGCTGATCGGCCAAGCTGGTTGGCTGGCATGCGCTCGTCGGGACGGGCCTCCGTGAAATTTGCTCTTGTACAACTCCGGTCGTGCCGGAGCTTGGGGGGAAGCCATGCGAAAGACCCCCGAGGAACATGAAGGCATGCCACAGCAACAGCACTGCTCTCTTGCTAAGCTTCGCGAATACCAAAAGGATTACAAGAAGGACAACATGAGCATGGACAGGGAGAGAGGAAGGGGCAACAAAAATGCAAGAGTGACGAGAGGTTCACGGAATTCAAAGGGCGGCAAGAGGAAGCATTTAAGCGTCGCGAATAATAAAAGGATATTTTTTATGGTCAGATTGATTTGAATCTAGAGGTTTGCATATCCAATATCATGTGTACGGGACAGTAACTCTAGCGGTTACTGTTACCGTTAATGTCGGCGCGTCTCACCTGCAAGGCAACCACCTTGCCCGAGCAGTTAGACACCGCCAACGACCAACGACTTCCCCAACGGTCAGCTCTAGCTAGCCCGTGCCTTATAAGCCGTAGCTAGCCACGAGCCTAGGCACTTTCTGCTTTCGCGCTCAGCCAATCTAGGCTTCGCGCGAACCCACCCACCCATCCCTATAATCCTGCGCTAATTGACCTCCAGACCCTGTCTGTGGGTGTCTTTTGGCCAAATTGTAAGCAAGCTGACATCTTTGGCAAAACGTGCCCTAGGGTAAATTTATAAAAATAGCATTTTGGTACCTGTACCAGCAGTACCCGTAGTATCCAGAGCTGGTGCCACATCATCATCAATGATGCGCCACGCCGCTACGGGTACAGGTACATAGCATGTTTAAGTACGGTAGGGATACATGTACTATGGTAATAAAGAAGGGGGGAAAGCTGCTGCCGCAGACGCGGACCGGACGAGTAAAGCGTCGCAAGGAAGCACCGCCCGTGCTGATAGATAGGGACTGATTCTTTCGCTATATAAACACTACGAACTTTCGCTCCGCAGAGGGCACCTGTCTCCTAAGCTGAAGGTCCCCAGGCCGCTTCCTACTCCACCAGACCTCCGCGCATTCCTACCAGCCGTCACAAACTTGGCAAGGAGTCACTCGTCAGATTTCCTAAAGTACTACCGGTACGGTACAACCAGCAGCGGGAATAATAAAGCGGTTTAACGTCGCGTCGCCAGAGCGGTTCGTCGCCGTCACGCGCTCACTCTCGCCAGCTGCACCTCCTGCGCGAGAGGGACAGCTGCGAGTACTACCTTGTCACATTTGCGGTAAAAGCAAAGGGTTGCCCCCTTAATCTGATTATCGGGCTTCACGTTTCCCCCCGGTTTGTGTGCTCTCCCCGTCCGAGTCACGGCAGTCAGCGGACGGGTATAATATCACTCCCAGCGACGGGAAGAAGAAACGACCTCTCATTTTGCGCCCGTCTCAGCCCGATCGGCTCCTTCCAAGGGACTGCAAAGATGTCAAGCTACATGCGCAGGTAATGCCTCATTCCTTGCTCCCCAGGTGAATTACCACTTCTCACGCCTATGTGTCGAACGCGGAGAGTGGCCCTGCTGAAAGGGCACGTTGCAATATATCAGACAAAATATTGCGAAATATAAACATGTACACGGCAGAGAAAAACTAGGGTATAGAAACCTAGTTAAAGAGTAGTCCTTCAAAAAGAAACAGCACAGCAGGAGCTTCATTTGTCGCCGCGGGGGCGGTGGTTCTCGCCAAACCCTTTGAAACCGACAGTGGGGTACAGGTATCGACGTATCCTTGATATATTTTACTCGGCACGAGCCGCGCGGTGGAGCATTGGAAAGCGGTTTAGGAGAGAACAGTCGGGAGGGGTGCGGCGGTGCGCGCTGCCGTGGCCAAACAGACTACCCGAGCCACCGAACGCTTTCCGCCACTGTAGTAAAGCACCAAAGAAACGAGCAGTCCTGGACGCGCCTCTATTGTTCACTATCGGGATATAACCACCACTGATGACTTTAGTGTGTTCGGTCGATCATGGCAGCGAGCTATCTTTCGACTGAACCGTCTGTGAAACTGTGTGTTTTTGTTTTTCCAGATCGCTATTTTTATTGGCCGTCGTCGTTGCGCTTATACTCTCGCTCCTTCAGCCTACGCTGTGTCGAACACTGAGGCAGGACGCGCCCCCACCAGAACCAGAACTGCCTGAGTTTTGCCTGCTGCCGTCAGTGACTGGTTTCTGCAAGGCATACTACGAGCAGTGGTACTATGACTATGCGGCCGGCGAGTGTCGCATTTTCGTGTGGGGTGGCTGTGGCGGCAACGAAAACAGATTTTTGACACAGACCGACTGCGAAGCGGCTTGCATGGGTAGCTGATCAGGTTCGAGCTTGAACCTCCCCTTTCTTGTATACCCATATAGTTTGCGGCCTTTCCTGTAAACCTAAAGGATATGTTATCTGAACAAACGCGCTTTTCTTTGTGTTCTGCGAGTAGCCGAAACGGAGGACGAGTGCAGTGGGAAGCAGTATATACAGCACGTGACGGAGGAGGAGGGTGCAATGCCGGTACAGTGGGGACGGCGCCTGCGAAGTCTATGAGGAATGCTCTCGTCTCAGTCTAGGCAGTTTCGCAAAAGCGAGGGCGATGGAAAGGGTGCTGGGGGAAATTTGAAGTATTGGCTGTAAACGTCGGACGAAAATATACAAAAAGTACATAGAAATGGGTTGAATTTACGACAGTCGCAGTACATAATATGCAGCACGTTTTCCGTCTGTGCCGCACAAGGCAGTCGTTCCTATGGCGATCAGATGACGAAGGGGTGTCGTCTCTGTCTTTCTGTGTCTCTGTCTGTCCGCTTTGATGAAGAGGGTCTGTAATTTACTATACTGTTAATATGCCATCGTACTTTCATACCCGTACAGCATTGTCGTGTCCATCATGTGCTGCACTGGGGTGCTTCTGCGACTGGAGGCGAACCCTTTTTCTTTCCCCATGCTGAAGAGCGATGATGAGAGACTTAAAACGGTCCCACATGTGAGAACCATCCAGAGGAGGAGCCCTGCGATTACTCGCGCGAGTTTATGATGCAGACGGTGTGCGATGTGTAGTTCGCTGTCATTTAATTCCGCGATGAATATGGTGAGAAGTCCGTTGGAGGATGGGATTGCGATAGAGAGCATGTTTGTCATAGAAGTCGCTTTAATGCGCTGCGAGATCGTAACGGCGCTTACTCGTCGACGGCCAAAATATGCTGTTTTTGACGTGAACATCTTCCTTTCACAGAACCCATCAACATTTTGTTCTTCGACGATATACTTCTATTCCCTTTCGACGGTTTGGCGGATGTGCGGCGAGAATTCCTGCAACGTCTTTCTGCTGCTCTTCATGGTACTTTGGGTTCCTATCTTCGCGATGCTTTGCACGAGGGCAGTGCCGATGCTGTGGCATGCCTCATTGCTCCTCGGGCTCATGCCTGTGGGATTTTTCCTTCCTTATTTATTTTTTCCTTTTTGATTTTGTGGCTTCAATGCTTTTCCTTGTGAGGGACAGTTGGACATACCACACGCGCTAATGGTTGTTTCATATGCACCCCCGGCGTCGAAAAATAACGGCACATGGAGTGTGCATCCGCCTCTGGTGATTTTGTTGCGAGATGAATTGAGTCGACCTCACACAACTACAACATTTCATATGTGGTGAGTCCTCGCTTGTTGAGTCCTACCTAATTTTTTTAAGTCTTAACATGAATGGTGGGCTTAAACATTTACAAGTTATTTTATAGCGAGCATGCTATTTCTCTATTTGGCTTCCCATTATTATCGATTGCTCAAACTATCATTGCTATCAACGGTCGAAACTATATTGGCAATTATTCCAAAAGCTCCCCCTGGTATATACAAAGAACTTCCAAAACGGTCCCCCAAAAGCGCATACGACGCATCAATTCATGTCAAGGGGAGGTGGAGACGGACTAAATAAGAGGAGAATGCGTGTTGGCATTGCACGTTTCTACTTAATAGTTTCCCATTACCCACGAATTTCCCATTTCCTAATAAGAGGGTTCTTAATAAAGATGTGTCTTGGTATATGTCAAATCAAACCCGGCCTACTCAAGTGATCGCGGGGTCTAAGACCGCGGAGCACGGCATAATAGCGAAGGTAGGACACAAGGGAACCATAGATACAAATCATTATAACCTTGCGTGTTGGAAACGTCGAAAAAACCAAAAGCATCGAATGGTTTGATCCACGGACATGGACTATCACGACATATAATTCCAATTCAACGGATTGTTGAAGTATGATGCCATTCTTGTTGGTGCTCAATAATGTGTGTTGAAGCTTACGCGATGAATTAGAGGAAGCACCATAGACACAAGGACAAGGACAAGCTGAAGTCATCGAATCCGGGTATATATGCGGTCTTGTTAATAGTTGAACATCGCTGTTTGAATGAAGTTCTGAATAGGTTACATGTATACTATTCAGAACAACATTCGCCCAATCGCTACACATTCATGTGAATAAGTCCAACCCTGCAAACACAAATGCAAGTTCGACAAAATCACACGAAGAGTGCCCATGGCGCATCTTGTCACCTTTGCCCGTCTGTCTCTCCGCTGCTGTGGTTGCTCCTAGTGTTCAACATTTATTATTAGCATCATCCGCTCACGACTGTGATAATGAAAGCAGAACCAATCGAGTACCCGTACTTGCTGCCATTAATTTGCTAAAATTTGCGTGCGGTGTCTGTGTCTGTGCCCGTCTGTCAGCGTTTCGCGTATCATCAGCTCGATTGGATTCGGTTTGCAATAAATTCGATCTTAGGGTTTGAAAGCTGTGAGTGGATGGTGTATTCGTCCGCACTTTTGGGAATTGGGATTTACACTCGTTACGTACAAACTACTGCGAATCGCTACGATGGGTACATGAGCATAGTTTCAGTGATTACAAAGATACAGATGAGAGTGTGTGTATGAGAAAGTAGGGTGTGTGTGTAAGATTGCAAAAATGACAGAGACATGGTGTATGTATGTGTGTGTGAGAGAGAGAGGGGGGTGCACGTGTATGTGTGTGTGTGTGTGTGTGTGTGTGTGTGTGCGTGTGTGTGCGCGTATGTGTGCGAAATCAACAGATATGCCCTACTATCTATGGGGCTCGAATATTATATATGCAGTTTGCTTTGTTTTTGCGCCTCCGGGATATGCAGCTATTGTTACATCATCTTGTGCTGATGTTGCGGGATGCCTCCCTGTTCCCCGGGGCTAGGCCTGTGGGGGGTCTTTCCATTTTCATTTCCTTTTGTGGTTTCCAATTTCTGCTGCTTTTTCTTGCACCAAGGAGTCTTCTCACATCAATGATGTTAAGAATTATATTGGGTTTTAGGGTGTTTTGTAATAGAATTGTAAAGAATTATATTGGCAACTCGAAAGTACCAGCAGTACCCGTAATAAATCATACCATGATGTTAATGTTGAAGAATGGATTACAAAATAAACAATATGTTAATGTCGACGAGGATATGACTCTGCACATGTCTTTACCGCCAATCACTCTTCACCGTCTCGACATGCGTGTTGGGCCAGCGTGGTCGGCAAGTGCACACCTCAACATACAACCGTAAGCCTATCCAGCGCAGTCGCACAGAATTTTGGTTGCACTCCGGAGGCTACTCGGACGGCACGGCTGAGCGAAAGTCCAGCACCTGAAAGTATCGTGTCGTGTATTATTTTAAGGAGCGCTTGACAGGTAGAATGGATACTACGACGGGTTCGACGAAAAGCGGTAGCAAGCCCAGCGGGCGCAGCATGTTCGGCAAGCAGGTGACCACTCGACCCCTCAACCTCTTCGCCGCCTTCACAAAACCGACCCAGGACCGCAATTGTCCTAACAATTATCCCTCTTCACGACCCCTTAGACCGACGCCCGCAAGCGATCGGAGCCGAGCGTGTCTTTCAGTAAGACGACGCGAGACAAAGTCGCAAACCAGTTTCTCACGATCAAGCACACCAAGGTCCGACCTCCTCCATGTTCGCACCCCCGTGACTGACTGACTATAAGTAACCTTATAGCGATTGATGCCTCGCCCCTCGACGGGTTAAGCATTGACAGTCGAGGTTGTCGCGGCAGACCGACATGCTCTGCCGGACGGGGCCCGGCCCCATCTACGACCCTCAGGGAGCAAAGTCGTTGGGCAAACAGACGCTGTCTTCAAACAAAAGCATGCCCTCCTACGGGTACGTAATTCCGTTACTGCGTAACCCTGTCCCCTCCTCGCCCAGTTTCCGCACACCTTACGTGACCCTATATCAATGCAACCGGCCCACACAGGTTTGGAAAGGAGAGGCGCATGTATGTCAAGGTGGAGGAGTCGCCAGGGCCTGGCGCATACGACAACTGAACCGTTGCCAACCATCATCATACACACACACATACACACACACACACACCCACACATACACCGACATGCTGCCTCACAGGAGCTAGGCACAGACGGCATCAGGGCCTATGTGGATTGGAGCCCTGCTTTCTTTTTGTCACACTTGAACCCCATTATGAAAGGGATACGGAGATTAAATCAATCTAATATGCAAACGCCACACGAATGGGCTATGACGCACGCCTTTGGACATATGTTGTGCAAAGAGCATCGGGGGCATCGGGGGACGGGACGACAAGTATGAGCTACACGCCACTGAGAGCGCCAGCATGGTCCATAGTTGCCACGAACACGTGCCCCGATGAGGACAGCCCCGCCAGAATGTCCGCACTCTGCGCACGAGCCAGCCCTAGCCAGCGCGCGTCCCCACGAAACGCCATCGGCTGAGCCGCCTCTCTCTCCGCGTTCATGTCGCTCTGCTCGGGACGGTGGCCGCTGCCTTTACCTGTCACCAAAATCAAGCGCATATACAGCTTAGAGAAACTAATTGACAGGGCCAGCACAGCTCGAGAGATGTTTCAGGCGCAGTCTTTACCTGTTCGTGCACCACCCCCGCTGCGTTGCGTGCGGTTCCAAGTTCCACACAACACCTGGGCAGATTAAGAGGGGAAAGATAGAGGTTCAGGGGAAGTGATTGGCACATGCGGTGTGATGCTTTGTTGAGTTGTATAGTGTTGGCCGTGTTACATGTAGACGCACCTCGTAGTCCGCTCCGCCCACGTAGCAGTATTCGGGGTTGAGCGTCGAAAAGTGCATTGAAAATACTTCGTACTTGAGACAGTTGTTCCATCTCGAAAGGTACGTCCACCTGTTATGTCCACCGCCACAGTCAGAAGCGAGCACTAGTATGCTGTTGGTACCAAGGCCTAGCGCTTGTAGTGCGTGTGTGTGCGAGAGAGAGAGGGCAGGTGTGTGTGTGTGTGTGTGTGTGTGTGTGTGTGTGTGTGTGTGTGTGTGTGTGTGTGTGTGTGTGTGTATTTCTTTTCTGTATGCGTTTATGTGTGGATGTGCATATATATGTGTGTGCGTGCGTATGCGTATGCAGGTGTACATGTGTGTGTGCGTGTGTGTATGTATGTGTGCGTGTGTGCGTGTGTGTGTGCATGCACGTGTGACTGTGTGTGTGTTAGTATTTCTGTGTGTCTGCTTGTACGTGTGTGTAACTGTACGTGTGTGCGTTGGGGGGGGGGGGGGGGGGGGGGGGGGGGGGGAGGAAGGAAGAGCGAGATAAACTCACTTTCTTGGCTCCCAGACACCAACGGACCGTTCCGCGCCCGCCGCCCCAATGACCGAGCGACTCCCCTCTGAGCACTGCACCGTGTAGAGCGTTTCCGTGCTACCGTTGAGGTTCAGCTGAGTCACGAGCGCCCCAAAGCCCGCCGCTCGGATATCCCATATCCCCACCTGCACACCCACCCCGAAACACCAACGTCATCTCAATGCATCAGGATAACTTGCGGGCCACGCCTGCCGTCTCCAGCGGAACATACTATGTGCATCGGCATGGGGGGCGAGAAAGGGGAGAGGGGCTGACGTGGGGACCGTGCGCCGCTGCGATGACGGAGCCTGAGTTGCATCCGGGGAAGTCTGGCGGAAGGAACATGAGAGAGGTGGGGCAGGCGTGCAGACCAATGGTGCGAATTGGGATTTGGTTCTCGTAGACAGTGAGCTCGCGGTCAAAATGCTGCGCAGTGGCAACTAGATCCGCCTGCTGTCGGGAGATAGCCAGCCCCGCCCAGCCTGGCTCCCTGACGCAAAAATAGCGCCGACCGGTCGCGTCATTCGCATATGCCAGAAGGTGTGCCTCTCTGCCCGCGCGTACTAGAAAGATCTGTATGTGTGAGTGAGTGTGTGTGAGTGTGTGTGTGTGTGTGTGTGTGTGTGTGTGTGTGTGTGTGTGTGTGTGTGTGTTTGTTCGTGCCTACACATGCTTTTATACATATGTTTACTTGCGTTTGTATATTAATCAGTACTTATGTTTATACACTGGCGATTATGCATGCAAGACACCGTGTGCGCGTGCATGTATTCTTTCTTTGTGTTGATGTTTGCCTCCGCTTACGCGTATGTGTGTATGTGTGTGTGTCTGAGCACATGTGTGCTTGGTGTGTCGTTGCATGTGTGTTGCGTGTGCCTGTGTGCATAAGCTTCCATGGATACATGTGTTTGTGCGTGTAAGGTATTTTGCCACACTATGTAGATGTGCGCTATCTGTATTAGTTTGAGTGTGTGCGTGTGTGTGTAAGAGTGTGCGT
Source organism: Tetraselmis chui (assembly GCA_026401115.1). Taxonomy (NCBI): domain Eukaryota; kingdom Viridiplantae; phylum Chlorophyta; class Chlorodendrophyceae; order Chlorodendrales; family Chlorodendraceae; genus Tetraselmis; species Tetraselmis chui. The sequence continues at coordinate 175,331 of JAPMLY010000179.1, read as the reverse complement.
GTGTGTGCGTGTGCGTGTGTATGTGTGTGTGTTTGTGAATGTGTGTGTAAGGGTGTGCGTGTGTGTGCGCGTGCGTGTGTGTGTGTTTTATGTGTGTGTATGTGTGTGCGTGTGTGTGCGTGTTTGTATGTTCGTATGTGTGCGTGTGTGTATATGTGTGTGCGCGCGCGTGCGTGTGTGTGTGCGTGCGTGTGTGTATGTGTGTGTGTGTGTGTGCGTGTGCGTGTGTGTGCATGTGCGTGTACGTGCGTGTGTGCGTGCGCGTGTGTGTGTGTGTGTGTGTGTGTGTGTGTCTGTGTGTGCGTGTGTGTCTGTGTGTGCGTGTGCGTATGTATGTGTGCGTGTATGCGTGTATATATGTGTGTGTGCGTGTGTGTATGTGTGCGTGTTAGTTTATGTACGACATAGATCATATTGTGTATGTGTGCGTGTGTGCGACATAGATCATATGTGTGTCTGTGGATGAACGAATGCAAGAGGCCAAATGCAGTGAATACAAAGAGGGAAGAGGGGTGTCGCACCGGACAGCAGACTGTGGCGTCAGTTGGTATGTGTTTGCGGGCACGAATGGTGAGGGAGCACTCCCCTCTTCGGTGGCTGCCCTGACTAGCGTCGCCCTGCCAAGCGCATCTATGGAGCCAAGAATAGTTTGCCCTGCGAAAAAGCAACATAAACAAACATTCAAAAGGTTCTTGGGCAGCATTTCTGGGGAAAATGAGCAACCCACAAGAAGAGGTCGGAATACCAACAGCATTTTATTCATACTTGCAACAAAACCGGAAAAATGAGGAAAGTGCAACCAAATACGCTCAGCAAGAGATAAAATAGGGTATATCAACCCTAAAACGAAAGCCCTACAACAGCAGCAACATCCCTTGACCTCCCGCTCTGCTACGACCAGTGCCGCGATGCTGCTCGAATTTATGGTCGTAGAAATTTGCGCACCTCCCACCTCCGCGATCTGGATGCTCTGAACCTCGGCGAGGTGCTGCGCGACGGTGATGCGCTGCGCTGTTACGGGTTGCGACTGGATGGCGGGGATGCAGACGCCCTCCTTCCCCTTCAACAGCCCACCCGTGGCACCGGCCTGCGGCACCGTTGCCGTATACACGCCGGTGCCTGTTGCCAGAAACACACGAACGGCGTCTTTTTTGTTTGTCGGGCTTTGGATGGCAACGCGACAGCCGAAGGGCGCTCCGGGTGACAGCTGTGGACCCTCCCGCGAGGGACGGTCCGAGAAATCCAACGCGGACTGTACACCACACGCATACACACAGAAACGTGAGCGCGGAGAGTTAGGTGTCCATCGTTGACCAATACCGACCGTGGTTTAAGCTCCGTGGTGGCCAGGCTGGCGCCGTATTGGTACCTTGGTCAGACTGACTGCGGCGGGCGGCGCTTCCATGGTCCCATTCGCCGCCGCGCGAGCGCGCTTGAGCGGGTGCAGCATACCTACCAACACCCCCAAAACTATGACCTCAACTCCTGGGAGTTACATTAGAGATAAGGAAAGAGGCTCCGAGCGTTGAAACGGCGCGTTACGCAAACAGTGAAGAAGGAGTATATGAGGCGTGTGCAGTGTTTCTGGATGGGACAGCCGCCGATGGTTGAGGGTCCGCCAGATATCGTCGTCGGAATCGATCGAGAGGATCGATCGGCGGCGTTCGCATCCATAATAAATCCTTCCTGGTTAGAATCCTGGTTAAAGCGCCGTGATTTTAAAAGCTACATCGGATCACCGGCCATTACTCTGTTAGGCAAATTTGAAATGATACATAAATTACAAGAAATAAAGCGGTGGAGAATATATGTCAAAAACAAACAATGGAGCGAGAAACAATGTAAGACGATTTGTGCCCGCAGAGCAGGTAAACATGCTACCGCGTTCGTGCAGTCATCCTCGCAGTACTTGTCGACGATGGGACCCAAGTGCCACGAAACAAGGGCAACCGGAACGCTCCGTGTGAGTGTCCTTCCCACGTCTTTAAGGAAACGACCAAAAGAAGATGAGGTAGACCGACGACCAAATTCCTTCAAGCGGGCATAATAAGGCTCGCCGCGGAGACTGTACAAGCCGAAGACGCCCTCATCTCTGGGCAACGGACTTATTGCCAACATGAGCACAGCAACAAGATGAGCCAAACGACCCCCATCTTCACCGGCGATCGAAGGGCTATATAGCACTACTTGTTATAATATATATATATACATGCATAGATTGAAACGAAGGCATACCAGCTCGGGCAGAAATATAAAAAACCGCATCAAACTTCACATGCCGGGCGCCAAGAAGCGGGAGCGAGACACTGCGATTTAGGACAGTGACGCTCATGTTTGCACATGTGACTTTAACATCCAATGCTTGTGCGGGCTAAAGAAATTCAACTCACACCATCACCCCGCAGAGCCTTGTAATTACTCGACCACCTATGGCGAGCGGCTAGATGTAAATTTGACCCCTTAATCGGGCCACCTTCACGCACTAACTCCTCCATAATATGCATCAAGCAGTTGTGAGGTTGGATAACGTGCCACGAGCGCGGACAACGAGGATTGTGCGTGATCCGTTAACATAGAAAAAACCGTCCGCTTGATCCTCCCCAAACAACATCGTTGATGAGGCGCAGCCCGAGCCTAACATTATGTATGATCTAGATATCGACTTCAATTGATGAAAATATGCATTATGATAGATGAATTATTAGGAAGCCGATATCATCGACGATTTTAGCATTGATAAAAAATATTTTTTCATGCCCTCGGAGCCATTGCATCCATAGTGCCGGGAGCCCCTTCAATAATGGGATGTTGTACCATTGCTTGTTATTATCTTCACAACGAGTGGGAAAGCGACGATGGACGATGGAGAGAGGGCCACTACAGATACTACCAAAAGCACACATGCCTACCCCCACACGCTAGCTAGATAGGGCGAAACAAGAACCACATATATTAAAAATGATTGCTAACTAATACGATTGCTGCGTGATCTATTTGACCCTAGACAAACCGCGATGACCCGGATTTAGTCACGGGGCCATGAGAAAACAACCAACCTAATTTGACAGCAAACCTCTTTTGTAATTCAATATAAACTTCATTCGCTTGCTGCGATTGCAAAGTGCACCGAAACACTTCACCTAAATCCCTAATCGATGACTCGGCAAGTGGGCCGCAAGGGGAAACGGCAAATAAAACACGCCTACGCATGCATGCCAATTTTTCCACCGTGTCACGACTTAATCAGGGTTATTCCGTGAGCGGATCTCCCGCGACAATTGACATCTACACCAACGGGATGCGAACGTCAAAAAAATTATCTGTGTGCACCGCGCATGTCGGTGGGTACCGGCATGCAATGTATTATTCCCATGCGAGGGCAGATATCCGGCGGGGAAAAGGGATCAAATGGAGCCGGCGGGCAGCTCGGAAGCACCGCTAGGCGATGGGGCTCTCAATTATGCATGCGCATCAAACATAGATGTATTCATGGTATCACTATGCATCCGCCGCATCATGCGTATCAATGCGTATATGAATTAGTATCCAATTAATCAATGCATCCATAAAAAAGTTCCCTATTTGATAAATGCATTCATGAATTAAACTCAGAGTAAAGCAATGCGTCTATGATATAGTGTCCTATTGATGCGTCCGCGAAATTGTACCCTATTCAATCAATGGATCAATGGATCAATACCACACTTGATGTATGCATCCATGAATTGAAGTCATAGGAAAGTAATGCGTCTACGATTTAGTGCCCTATTTAATCGATGTGTATATGAATTAGTAGTACCCCAATTAATCAATGCATCCGTGAATTAGTGGCGCATGTAATCAAAGCATCCATGAATCAGCACCATGTTCAATTGATGCATAACGAATTGCTCATGTGACTCTGGAACATCGGTCACATCGATGCACCTGATTTGAAATTGTTTATTTCGAATGCTCTAGAAGTCTGTGGTAATGTACTCTTGCTCCTTAACTATAAACACGGCTATCAAACGGTAATCCGTCTCGTCTCATTAAAATTGTATGTGCGAAGAGACCGATGTCAATGCATGAGTGCATTCTTCCCACATCACCCGCCGCATCAATGCATCCATGAATTAGTGCCCTACTTCATCGATGCGTCTGTCTAATTGTGGTCTATCTAATCGACGCGTTCATGAATAAGTGCCATGCTCAATCAATGTATCCACGAATTATGGACCCATTACATCGACGCATCCCTGAATTAGTATCCTAATTGATTGATGCGTTCATGAATTAGAAGATTAACTAATTGAATTGTGCATCAAAGTTTGACGCCTTGCAGTTGACGCTCGATCTTTCGTTTTGGAGGCTGATGCGGAAGCTTACGCTAAATGCTTATCGCCTAGCGCTTGATGAGTCGCGCATGCATGCCCGAATGGGGGGGTGCGGGGGTGCGTGGAAGGCAAAAACGACGGACATACGCGACGGGGAGAAGGTCGGTAGGAGCGATTCGAGATTTACAGACGGCGGTAGATCCTAGTGCCGATTTATCACATTATGAGGGTTTCTATTTACGTGTTCGTACTCGTCACTCGAAGCAAGTGATGAGGCATCGACATCTTGCGACACCGACACCCCCACCACCGAACCGCATTTGGTACTTTCTATCAACGCGGAGCACTAGTGCGCCAATATATGGATTCTCGTTGGGTTGTGTTGCTCGACTTATGATAGGTCTTTCTTTGACTACGCGAACCACGAGCGATCGGGATAGATTATGGGTATAAACATCCGAGGCAGGGAGCATGAGACCAAAAAGGAAAAGGGGACCGCTGAATCTGAAGTTTTAGTCTCCATTACTGGGCTAAAGTAGTAGTATCGCCCTCTCTCCCCTCCCGCATTACAAGGGCCTCCACCTTCCCCTCCCACGACGAGCATCCATGCCCGGAAGAATGCTGTGTCAGAGGAAGAAGATATATGCGTCCCCATATAGAAATCGATGTGCAATAACAACGCATTGATGGAACCGCCGTTGTCTCGAAGCCCTCCCATAGCGACCATTTATGGCTTCTAGGAAGGAGTTGTAGAATCCCTGCCTTTCAAGCGTCTCTATCGTAGCATGTAAGACACACGATCGATATGCACAGGGAAAGACAAGGGCGGGAATGTGGAGGAGGAATGCACAGAAACCAATTTCGGTGAACTCTCAGCCTTGACCTCCCAATTTTGGATCGTTTCCTAGCGGGAGAAACAAGAGAGCGGATGTGGTGAATGAGGATTTCTTACATTTTACGGATAGAACGGTAACTCGAGTGAGTCTTGCCAAATCTGCCGCCACAAAATCTATTGGCGTCCGGTGGAAGGTACAATACAGTCACCAACTCCGATTTGGTGTGATGCGCTACATAAAACCCAACAAAACCCTAAACTTCCCTAATCAGCATGAGTCTCATACCAACGGGGCGGGCTTTCCATGTAGGTTACACAATATGGAGTCCACCCACCGAGTCACCTCCGCCTCCTCCTCACCCGCCTCCCCTCGATCCATCCCCAACATCCCCCGCACCTCCTCCCGCAGCGACGCCTCGAGCTCCCCGGACATCAACGCCTGCATGACCAGCCCCGCTGTGTCGCGCTCTTCCCCGAAGAAGGCCGGCGCCAGGCGGAGCAGCTCCATCTTAGAGACGCCCATGCTCCACCAATCGATGGAATAGTCCAACACCCGACCACCGCGGCTCATTTCCCTCGGTTGACAGTAGGCGTCGGTGCAGATATACTCCAGCCCCGCTCGCTGTAGATCAGCGGTATCCCAAAGCAACTCGGTGTTGGGAACCTGGTCGGGGAGGTTCGGGATGTGACGACGCGTGATCATCCCCGATAGGTCGATCAGTTTCACCGCCGTGCAGCGCCGCTCATCGCCGAAGCACACTGCATTGTCCGGTTTGATGTCCAGGTGCAAGCAGCCCTGGGAGTGCAGCCACATGAGGGAGCGTTCCCAGCGGCCCAACGCAACCTCCACTCCCTTTAGGTTGTCCACCTTGCTCACCGCCTCGGCCCCGCCGCTACCCATCACGCCGCCCACCAACCCTTCCAAGTCCGACGCCGCCTTCTCCAGCACCACCGCCCCAACCCCGATCCTCTCCCCCTCCCTCACCTCCACCTCTACCTCCACAAAACTAATGAGCTGCCGTACGATGTGTTCCTCGCTTCCTGTGATTGACGACAGGTACGCGATGTTCTCGCTCTCCGCTCGTAACAGTCTCATATCGAACTCGCCCTCCGCCACCTTCACCGCCACCTCCCGACCCCCCTCCCCGCCGTCGCGAACCAGCACAACGTCCGCGAACTTCCCGGATCCAAGGTCACCCACTAGCGCGAGTTCCATCCCCATCTCGGAGGCCAGCGCGGAGACAACGGCAGCCATTCGACGACGGTGCGGCTCCTCATCGAACCTCGCCGACGTGCGTTCCATAGCGTCGCTCGCTCGCTGCGCCACCGCCGCAGCCTCCTCCTCCTGCTGCTGCGACCCCGTCAGCGCCGCAAACACCCGTAGCTCCTCCCTTGCTAACTCTCGCTCCGCAAGCTGTGCCGAGCGGTCCGAAACGCCGTCAGGTCGCTCCAGCGCCGACCGCAGCCGCGACACCTCCCCCTCTCGCTCCGCCAATAGCCGCGCCAACCGAGCGGCCGCTTCGCTGCGAACCGCCAACTGCTCCCGCAGACGAGCCGTCTCCTTATCGCGGTCAGCCAACTGTCGACGAAGCGTCTCAATCTCAACTCGTGCCCCTCCCCCACCTCCCTGAGCCACGCCCTTGTCACCGTCCTCGACTCTGACAGCGCCGCCCGCATCGTCCGTGACGCCCTCGACGACTTCATCAACGCCAACTGTTTCGAGTTTCAAAGCTGACAGGAAAGCGCGGGGAAAGGGGCGAGACTCTCGTTGCTGACGCCACCAAGCAGAAGCGGTCCATGTCACACCTCGCTCGATTGCTGCCGAGTAAGGTTTCGAGTCCACAGCCGTGACTTGATGGTTGTGTCTCCGGGCCCCACTCCTTCCGGTACGACGCCTGCGGCCGTATCTTAGTCGCGGCAGTCGCAGCGAGACCACCTCCCGACTGCATTGCGCTCTTCCGCTCGACATGCTAAAGACCCGACCTATCCTCACTGTACTGCCCCTAGGCAGCCAAAAGTTACAGACGGACGTCACCGCCATCAAAACCCCTTTGAACGAGAGTGGTGTGGAGGCGTCCGCCGTGCTTGTCGTCACGTCGACTACGCCGCAAACTCTTATCTGAATTGATGATCGTGTGCGAACTCAGTTCATAGGGCGCGTGCGACAAGTACAATGTCGACGGAATCGAAGTGGAGGGGTTGAACTCTTAAGGGTTTTTGCTCTGGGACGAGCACGTACCTACGTCGGACCAGGAATTGTCAGTGCAGTGGTGGGGATTGCGGTGGTGGGGCTCCGCCGTTCTGGCGTCCTGACGGCCTGCACCGCTTCGTCCTGTGCTGCAAGGCAAGCGGCGTCCGTACTCCGTACACGGGCACGGGGCGGCAGCGCGGAACTGCTAACTACTGCGATGTCTTCACCCATCGTTTTATCTGCCGCTTCATCATCGCTGCGTCAGCATCCATCACCGATCACCAGTACAGGTACCCGTATATGTACGGTGGCTATGCTGGTACAGTTGTGCTGGCGTCTATTTATTTACATAGATGAATAAGAAGACAGGCAGGTGCACAGCCGTTCGCCAATATCGAACACACCATCAATAACACACCATTATTTTTTTCTTTTTTCGTGGTGGCCTCCACTGCGTTTTTTCTTGTAAGAAATTTTCTAATCAACAGCCGCCCGCCACCCACAAGCATCTACAAATATGAGTATTATTGGGGGGGGGGGGGGGGGGGGGGGGGGCACGCAATAATAGCCTTCAAGGGGCCGCTTCACACTAAAATTAGGAAATAGGAACCACTTGCAATGCGAAAAACAATCAACAAGCATTGTTGTTGTTCGCCGCGAACCTTGTCCGAGAACCTACGAAAGGAAAGTTTTGAGATCACCGTCGTGAGGCGGTATAAGTTTGAGGTCGATGACATGCACTTGAGGAACGCGCCTTACAACGGGCGTGGTATTGTTTGGGCTGCTAAATTACGATTGTTGTTGTGTTCGAAGACCGTCTTCATGCTAATCGAACCGGCCATAATTTGGGTTTGCAAAATATAGGGAGATATTAAAATGCAAAATTCTGGCCGGCACGCCTTATCCTACATACTCCTAGGGACGAAGTGAGTCAAACGAGAAATCATGCTTTTACAAGGAAAGGCAGTGAAAACCGCCAATCAAAAAGAAGGAAAACCCCCCACGGGCCTAAGCCCGAGGAACATGAAGGCATGCCACAGCATCAACAATGCCCTCTTGCAAAGCGTCGCGAAGATAGGAACCAAAAGAAGTTGCATGATTTCTCGCCGCACATCCCCCAAAAAACGCCGAAAGGAACCATAAGTAGATCGACGAATAAAATATTGTTGGGCTTTTTGTGAAAGGAAGATATTCATATTAAAACATCATATTTTGGCCATCGGCGTGACGAACGAAATGTGGCATGCGGACATAAATGTCGGAACGCAATGAACGACAGTATGCAACACCCATGCCATGGAAGCAACGAAATGCCACCAAAATAGCCAAGCGATCAACCAACTCAGCCGCCATAGGCGCCAACCGGCCCCCATCCTCGGGAGTGAAGGGGTGGTAGACATGGACCGACTAAACCGAAGGCGTGCCAAGCAAAGCGGAAGTGCAGAGGTCCGCATCGAGTTTACAATGCCGAGCTCCCGATGCAAGATTGCTCGGGAGTGGGAGACGAGCACCTACAAAAGGAACATTAGTGCTCGTGCGAGCAATTGTGACCGTCACATCAAAAAGAAGATGACGGTGTAGAGCCATGCAGTCTAACCAAACCACATCCCCATGTCCATCTCGAGAAGCTCCCGACCGAATACGGCGGACCTCGAATCACAAGTCCCGCCCCCGAGTAGCCCCGCTTCAGGCATAAACTCTTCTAGCACGTGGACAATCCGACCATGGAGCTGATTGACGTACCGAGAGCACGGGCACGGGGGATATGGTCCATAGGCATAGTAGACGTTGTGGAGCGATCACCCGACATAGAGGTGCCCGATACCATCGACGAAGATCCATACCAACGAGACTCGGAGGGAGCCTCATTGCACCGTGAGCACTTCCGAGTACGAGAATTGCGCTCCGCAGTGGGGCCGGGCAGCCGGTGCGCCACCATCGTATAGCAATCGGATGGCACCTTGAAATTGGACTCATGGGAAGCGAAAACGAGAGCCAAAGCCCCGCAACCCATACCCGAAATCACCCTCATATAGTCCGGTGGAGAATCTTGGCAAAACGCCAAGAGGTCAAGGTAGGCCTTGGCACGAAGAATGCGCGAAATGCCCCGTTGAATGTGGCCCTTAGAATCTCCCGAGCGAGTAAGAGCATCGGGGGTCGGAAGTTGTAGGCAAGTCAATTGGGTAGCGGGCGCCACCGCATTTTTAACCGGAGATACCACCATCAACTCGATAGGGCCCAACATAATCGGAAAGGTGTTGATTAAGTGTGTTAGATAACACCGCGAGATCAGATTCCGAAAACCCGCCCATAGTGGAGATCGCATCATACGGAGTGCGCAATTGGACCGCCCACGGTAGAGTAGAAGTGGCAACATTCAATAGTTTTTGCAAGACAAGACCGTACATAGAACCTAGAGACTCGACTCGTATTGTGTAATCAAGTAGTTGGCGAGGGTCGCAGTGAATGAAGCATAGTGAGCAAGTTCAGCGTCGAGCTTCAGGGGCGGTAGATTAAGCTCCCCCAATTCCGCGGGCATGGAAAGTTGGCGCTTAGCACAATTTAATTGATCGAGCGTTTGCACGTCATGAGAAACGCCCAAGATTCAAAAAATTCCATAACGAACGGCCCTATCTTCACTAGCAAGGTACGGTCGGCAGATAACAAGGGGGAGGGTGCGGAGCAAGATCCCACAGCAGCGTGCCTCACACGTGATCATTAAAACCGTACATGGGAGTGTAATCAACTTCTGGCCGAACCAAATGATGCAATACACTTAATAACATATTGCTCAGCATAAAAGTCCCGTTATGAACCGTAAAATGACCCATACGACGACGAAATACGGACACCTGCTCAATGCGTGTTTCCACGCGACTTCTTACAAATCACAATTACCTATCAATTTTGTGCGCCAAGACGGATTCATTAAGTGACGCGACAATGAAGTTATGCAATGACAACATAACAAACTTTTGGCACACCATGTTCGAAGTTCATGCCTCACAAACTTCACTCACGACCTTGCAATTACAGACGACCCAACCTTGTCACCGGTACGTGGGTGTTATTCCTTGTGCTTTTCTTGCTTGTTATCTACACAATGCAGTGCTTCCATTTGCCGTGCCAATCATTTCGTGACCCTCTGCTCACTCTTTCCATCTCGCAAATACATAGAACTATAACGATTATTTTTGTTGTTGGGCGGAATACACAAAGTCATAAAGGTACAAAACATATCCCTAAGGCGCAGTCGCTCGTGTTCTTTACTTACATCACATGTATGAGCAACGCGTACTGATCTTATATAACATATACACATAGCGAAGAGATATTCAATTTTCTAGACGAGACGAAATATGGGACGAAAATAGAGATTCATGGCGCCAATTAGATGGCTGGGAACGGAGCATCATACAATGGACATGACTGCGACTGTACTCCGCAGGGTGAAGGCATAATAGTTGTTGAAACTTGGCGCAAAAAAATCAAATGATTGCCTGAACTTCAAGAGAAGCATGCCATAAGGCGCGTGGTAGTGTAATAAGGCCATGTCCACGAGCGTCATGCTCACTCTCAATATGTGCACATAAGTTTGTCGGCACACACGTGCAAGTCATTGGCGAGTCATTTCAAACTTGCGCCGATATCGAGCCAAGGAAGGTGATCAACGAAGTCGTGATTGGATCCATTCAGGGCAAATGAATGCAGAAAATAAGGCTGACACACACACATACCTTAAATGTAAACGATGAGTGAATACAATTTCCATACACAACCGATGCATGGCGAGATTTCCGCGTACGAAACCAGCCAACGGTCACATCGACACCGACAATGAGGAGAGAAACATCGACTTCCCGCAGTGAAACCCATGTGACACAGCAATGCTCCCTTGGGTAGGACGTAACCACTCCGGTTCGCTGGTCAAGTCGTTGAACGAACCGCAAAATAGCTCGGGCCTCGGGCTTGCTCAACATGTTACAAGGAGTCCGTACGGTACGGGTAGTTGTACCCGAACGCCTTTCTGCTATTGGTCCATTCGTGTCAAGTCTTTCTGTAAGCACTTTCATAATAATATTGTTATTTATGTAAACGTACCGCGCCGGCCGTCGTATATCGATGAGCAGTACTTTACACTTAATATCATCCACCTACTGAGCTTCAGCGCTGTCAATTTTTCGCCTTACTCAAAACCAACAAAGAGGGTCACATTACCCCATCCAATTATATTTTCCGAACCATGAGATTGCATTTGTCGTACCGAATTCAGTCGAGCTGCAAAACCAAGGGACATGCGTGAGAAACACAGACACACGGGCACACAGACACAAGGAGAGAGAGAGACAGTTGACAGAGAGGCACACAGGCAAACAGACACAATCACACACACCTACTGAGAGATAGGCATATAGACAGACAGGCAGAAAGAAAGACACACACACACACACACACACATACACACACAAATCCAAACCCACGGAGAGACAAGTAGACAGTAGTTCACACACATACACACACCTACTGAGAGATAGGCATGTAGAAAAACACACACAAACACAATAACACACAACAACACGCACACCCACACCTTCACCCACGGAGAGACAAGAAGACAGAAGATACACACACACACACACACACACACACACACACAAGGAGAGAGAGACAGACAGACATGCAGTAGGGAGAGAGAGAGAGAGAGTAACATCTACACACACCCACAATCGGAGAGACAGACAGATCGACACACACACACACACACACACACACACACACACACACACACACACACACAAATTAACACAGTTGGATCAGCAGTCTTGGAGTGAAATATGAGTGGTACATGAGGAAATTTCATTTGAACGGAGAAGTCACTTTGGAAAGATAGGCCACCAGCGGCAGCATCATAGCCTGCCCAAAGCAGTTTCAAGGTAACGACAGCATGCACACATCGACTGTCAAGAGAAGAACACGGCCAGCAGCTCCTCCCGACTCAGGAGCACCAGCGCCTGGTACCCATCGCCACTCAACAGCTGCGCCCCCTCCACCGTCCCCACCAACGTCGTCTCCTCGCCCCTCTTCTCCAAATCCACCACCTTACAACCCGGCAATGGAAAAATATAGTGAGCAGCGCACCAACCTTCATGTATACAGTCACTCGAGAGGACGACGCGTGGGTAGGTTAGGCGGCCGCCTGACCTGCTGCACGCCGCTCGACTCCGACAGAGTGGTGGTCCCGTATATGTATGCGTACTTGAGACTCTCCACCAGCGTCGCACAAACGGGTTCAGGCGACCTGTGGGTGCTGAGCAGCAGAAATTTCTTCTGCTGCTTCCCGGCGGCGATGTACGACAGCGCGGGCACCGTCCCCTGATGCTTCACCTGAGGCATGGCAACCAGCACCGCGAAGACGTTGAGGTGATAATGCACTCGATGATGGCGACGAAAGTAGGAGTGGTGACAGTGATGGGGAGGGTGACTGTGGTATGGGTGGCTGAGGTGAGGATGACCATGAAATCCGTAATGATAGTATACATGGTGGAGTCAATAGACAGTGTCTGCGATTATGGTGGTCGTTACGATGATTTTGACAATAATTGTACCGATGTGCTGACACTGATAATCACTCTGATGATGGTGACAGTAACAAATAAGATGGTGGCAATGACGGTGTCAATGAGGCAGCAATACTGATGATGGTGTTGATGAAGACAGTGGTGATGGTGATGGTGACGGTGGCAGTGACACTGAGACACAAAAGTAAGAAAGCGAGGCACCTTTATGGGAACGAGTATGGAATGGATCTAAACCCACCTGCACGGACGCGCCATTGCCTGCGCCCGACGCCTGCACGCTCACCTCCAATACAGCGCAGTCCACGTCGTCCGTGACACCAACGATGGCCTGATCAGCACCAAATCCAGGAAGTCCTGCATTCCCCATCGCATGACATACCCGTCAGACATGCACGTCAGCAGTCTGAGCTGTCAAAGCTGTCATTAGACACGGCCACCCAATTTGAAAGCCTAAACCCAACTGTGCATAGTACTGCTATGCATCACCCCTTTCGCCAACTGACGCCACTATGAGACTACCCCAAGCCACTCTCACCAGCCTGAGCTCCCACGATTCGATGGGGAGACAGAGGCAGCTGCGCGAGGAGGCGCGGGGCGTTTGGGCCGGAGTCGCTGCCACCCTCGGCGGCGTCGTCGCTGAGACCGAAGAGGACGAGGTCGCAGGCGGGCTCGGCGCCCATCTCCCCCAGCCCCTCTGGCCCCCCCTCCTTGAACACATCCGCCGCCTGCAGCTCAGCCGCGTCCTCCTGCTGCTCTGATGTCATGTGACTCAGTCGCTCTCGCGCGGCCGCCAACAGCTCAGCGTCCATGTCGTTGTCGTCGCCATCCTCATCGCCTCTGACTGCCATACCAGCGGCAGAGCCCGCCAAGCCCAACCCACAGTGCTCATCTAAAGCTGGGGGACAGGCAAGTGCATACACGGCAGCAGTTGACAGCATGTCATGTACACGTGATGCTGACACAAAAATGGTCTGAGCCAAAACAAATAGGCATAATGACATTCGATTGGAAGCAAATGCAGCGACAGCAGTAACGTGGTCACCTGCTTCTGTGGGCTGCAGTGCGTTGCTCTGAGGCAGCAGCACAAGAAATAGCACCAGCGAGATGCGATGCAGTCAGTACAATGGCTCAAGAGTCTCAAGACACCCGCGAGGACTACTGCTTTACGGCAGATGCAGGTCAGCATCAACGTGTCATGTGCAGTCGACTTCCTGTCTGTGCAGTTTTAAACGTTGACACTGCAAGGAAACGAAAAGCATGTGCTGTCGCCATGCAGCTGTTGTGGGAGTCGGAATTGGTGAAGGCCGATGTTTACGCCGCATATATATATATAAAAATTCAGAAAGCGATCTGAACAGAGATAGCAGATCAGCAAAAAAGAGATAGTTCATAAGCAACTCACAGCGCCAAGCTTTGAGGACACAATGTGCATAAGTGGTAGCGCCCCTTCAAAAGAATACGTGTAGGGCGTTTATAGGCACTGATAAGCACACCAATACACTAAACAAGGAGAGATAGGCAGGGGTGTGAGGAGATAAGGACGTGTGGTTTAGAAACCGCCGTGCTTGCTGCATGCGTCGTTCGAATAAGTTTGGTGTGAGTGTTCTATTCAGCAGTGCAGACGAACCTGCAGCGAGTGGCCTGGAGTAACCCCCACAAGGACCGCACCGCCAGGGCTGGCATCCCGGCTCACGAGGACCACGTGCGGTTGCACACCACTCACCTGCATGCGGCATCCCAGCACTTGCATTAAATAAGGTTGATTTGGATCATGGACCTGTGCTGAACAGAAATGAATACGCAACGCCGAAACACAAGCACATAAAAACGCAAGAAGGTATGAGGAAGAAGAGGGTGCACATAGAGTCGGCAAGGTGAGCTGCTGCAGGTGAGCTCAAACTGCGGAGAGCAGTGGATCCGCAGGGAGCTGATCTCGCAGCCCGCCTCAATGGCGTCCGTCTTGTCAAATATTGTGACAATCACCAGCTGGACGACGCCTGGCACACCCATACACACACACGCACACACACATACACACACACACACACACACACACACACACACACACACACGCACACACACACACACGCACGCACACACACGCAGAAACACACACGCACATACACACAGCCAGCACTCACTTCATCACAAGAGGAGACTCAGGCAGGACAAGGCGATGAGGAACCCTTCCACATGGAGCAATTTCTAGAATAGGGGACAGTTTGGGGAGGAGTACCAACCGGTTTCCACTTCCACAGCTGCCCTGAGCAAGAAGGGCTTCACTCCAACGAGCGGCACACCCGCGACCAGCGGCGTTATGGTGTTGGACGCCCGCCACCCTTTGACTGTGGGAACATGGAGATTATTGATGTAGCTGCGTAAGGCTGTAGTACTGCAGTGCAGTACAGCCATTCCCGTGCTGATGCCACACAACGTACACGTTCCGCTGATGAGAGTGTCATTGCGTTGGTGCGCGGACCTGTTTGTTGGATGAGCGTCACGTCGCCATTCCCGCTGGACACCGCCAACATATTTGGCCTATCGCTGGCTCTCGCCACACTGCAGCACGTCTGGCACATTGGCGGGAGAAGCAGCCCCCCTGCGCTCTGCGCCAGCTCAGCTGGACGACCCAAGTTCGCGACAGCCTCCAACGAAAGACCGCCTTTGCACCCGCGAACGCACACACCGCAATGAGACCCCCCGCCCTTGCCTCTCCCTGTGCTGTGTGCTAGCGAAACACGATCACGTCAAGGGAAGTAGCACTCACCCGCCGAGATTTGCACCCTGAACAGCCTAACGCCCTCCGCTTCATCCAGGAAAACAAACATCTGCCCGTCGCAGCACGCGAGGTTGTTGTGGAGAATCGCCGACCTGCCGCGACAGCGCCGTCACAGCAGCACGGACGGGATCAGGAGAGCCTCGACGACACACAATATCATCGCAACTCTAGCCTCCCCCCTTTCCCTCTCACTATATCATTATTTGGCGGTCCAATTAATGTCGTATTCTGTTTATTCGCTTTCTCGACGGACAGACACCATTATGGCGCGTTCGTCGTCGCCCCCGCTCGAGTAAAAGCAGCCCGTTTCACAGGAACGAGGAATGCCGACGTTATATGTTACCTTGTGCGGAGGTAGCTCTGTGCGCTTTCGTCTGAGCCAGCTGTATGCAGCGCGAGGGGGGCGGGCAGCCGCAGGCGTGCAACTCTGTCGCGCTGGACCAGCGAGAAGCCGAGCCGCCACGACTGAAACCCGAGGTTGCGGAGCGACGCCTCCACCGTCACGCCGTCCATATCGCCAAGGTCCCTACGAATACAGGAAATTTTGTATGGTTCTATGAAGTGCTATCCGTGGCTCTGGTCGAGGCAACGTGCTTTCGGGAGGGGTCGCGTCGCCGGCGTGGCTGTGCTGCAGGTGTGGGGGGAGTGCTGCGGTGATGGGACGGATCGACTGTCGGCGTTCGTCGCTTCGTGTCGCAAGACAGCCGAGTTTGTCGACAGCCGTATCTGTGGAATTACAATTTATAAATGATCAGAGACAACCGCCAATATGAATAAATAAAAGGGGCGATGTCGAGTTGGTGGTATCTACGGTCAACAATGCGGTGGCACCCGCTACCCAAGTGACTAGCCTACAACTTCCGACTCCCGATGCTCTTACTCGCTTGGGAGATTCTGGGGGCCACATCCAACGGGGCATTTCGCGCATTCTTCGTGCCCGGGCCTACCTTGACCTCTTGGCGTTCTGCAGACCTTCCCCACCGGACTATATGAGGGTGACTTCGGGTATGGGTCGCGGGGCTTTGGCTCTCTTTTTCGCTTCACATGAGTCCAGTTTCAAGGTGCCATCCGATTGCTATATGATGGCAGCCCACCGAGTGCTTGGCTTGACTGCGGAGCGCGCCGCTCATGTTCGAAAATGCCCTCGGTGCAATGAGGCCCCTTCATAATCTCGCGGGTATGGATCTTCGTCGACGGTATCGAGCATCTTTATGTCGGGTGAGCGCTCAACAGCCGCTATGCTCATAGACCATATCCCCCGGTGCCCGTGCTCTTGGTATATCATTCAACTCCACGACCGTATTGTCCACGTGCTTGAAGAGTTCATGCTTTAAGCGGGGGCTACTAAGGGCCGGGACTTGCGGTTGGAGGTCCGCCGTATTCGGTCGGGAGCTTCACGTGATCGTCATGGGGATGTGGTTTGGTTGGACTTCATGGCTCCGCACCGCCATCTTGTTGTTGATGTGACGGTTACAAGTGCTCGCACGAACACCAACGTTCCTCGTATAGGTGCTCGCCTTCCACTCCCTGGCAGCCTTGCATTGGGAGCTCAGCAAGGCAAACTTGATGCGGACCTCCGCACTTCCGCTTTGCTTGGCACGCCTTCGGTTCAGTCGGTCCATGACTACTACCCCTTCGCCATGGAGGATGGGGGCCGGTTGGCGCCGATGGCGGCTGAGTTGGTCGATCGCTTGGCTATTTTGGTGGCTGTTCGTCGATTCCCTGGCATGGGGGCCGCTGACTCTCGTTCCTTGCGCTCTGACAGTTATGTCCGTATGCAGCATTTTGTTCGTCGATCTACTTCTCTTCCGTTTCGGCGTTTTTTGGGGGAGGTGCGACGAGAATTCATGCAACGTCTTTCTACTGCTCTTCATGGCACTCTGGGTTCTTATCTCCGCGACGCTTTTCAGGAGGGCAGTGCTGGCGCTGTGGCATGCCTTCCTGTTCCTCGGGCTTAGGTTTTTTCTTCCTTTCTTTCTTTTTCTTGCTTGGTGGCCTCCACTGCTTTTTCTTGTAAGAATTTTTTTTATTAATAAATAAAAGGGAGTTCCATATTCGCGTCGTTTGGTCGATGATGGCCCAAGCCTATTTTTTAAGTAAACAATATCTGCGCTAAGCAAACCTCGTGTTT
>JAPMLY010000179.1:145000-150000 GCA_026401115.1 Tetraselmis chui | reverse complement strand
ACAAAATACCGCCAACCCGTGTGCGGGGATCGCAATTGTCGAATAGTGATTACTTGTCGATCTCAATCTAATTCCTGCCATACGCCACGATCAACTTGTTGAATGACGATTGACAAACCAACAAACAGACGTTCATCCGTGACACATGGATGTCGTTTCTCAGCCGCACACACCTATCAATTACAAAACATGAGCGTAAAGCATTAGAGAAATTGCGCGAAGCGAAGCAAAGTAATGCACATGTTCAGCAATCATATATAATTTAGTAAATTAGCATGCATGTTCATGATTTAATTAGGTAATACTTGCAAAGAAAATTGCGCTGAAAATGAAAGAAAACTATAGAAGAATCATGAATTGAAACGAGAAATTATTTTTTAAACTTCAAGAAGTAATATCCGACACAGTCTAATAAAACACCGATAAGACTAGCATCAAACAACACTGACGCAATGAAATATAACAATAATTGAGAAAATTCTTGAATATCTATATTCGTTTAATTTCACGTATAGGTAATGATACGTTAGGTTTAAATTCAACATGAATGATTCGGAACATGCATACGTAAAAAAAATAGAAAGCGTGCTAATTGAAAGTTAAAGCCGATATTCCAATTAGAAAAACGTACACTGCTCGTAGGAACACGGCTCGGCCGGTACACGGCTCGCGGGACTAAAAAACACGAGTCGTGTTCCTCGCGCTGGTATTCCAATTAGGTCGGTACACGGCTCGGACCGCAGTACATACGGGCTTTATATCGGGCTTATATAACCTTTTCTACCTGCGCAACCATCGCGCCCGCACACATACTCTCACACACACCTACCCGCACCCGCACCCGTTCCACGATGATGAATGTGAGGCGCATCACGCTTGTAGGGGCCGTGGCCCTGCTTGTCGGCTTTGCGGCACTCGTGAATGCCATACCGCCCGCGTCAAATGTGGTGATGGGTACGGATGCCTTCGCCGGGAGATGTGTGCGAGCACCTGCGCCCGCGGCCGCTAAAGCAGCGTATTGGTACCAGAGAAGGCGTCGTTCGCAACAACGTGCGGAAGGAGGTAATGTTGGAGCGTTGCCTCATGGCGGCCGTTGAGGATGCCGCCCCGGAAAGGCGAAGGGCAAGCCGAGGAGGGCGTGGATGAAAGGCATCAAGGCATGGCGGTTGCGAATTGAGGACACGCCGTGCATGTACGAGACCGAGTACATGTGCACACCTGACAAGTGGGCGAACGACGTCCACATCACCATGTACATGGAGTTCCGGCGGACTTTCCGAATCCCTTTCGGATTGTATTAGGATATAGTGGAATCCGCCTACGCCTCGGGCAGATTCCGCGACGATAGGCCGGGGCTCAAGTAGAAGAGGGCAAGGGGTGCTCCCCCCTCACCTCTAACGCTTAACACCTTGGCGTCGCTGAGGGTTATGGCGTTGGGCTGCCCTATGGATGGCATGAAGCTAGAGAGTGGCATTTCCCGGCCTGTGCTTGCGAAGTTTTTTCGCAAGTTCACTGCGTGGATGGTGGAGACATATTTCGAGGACAACGTTCATATGCCAAGCGACACAGCGGAGCTAGAAAGTGTGGACACTATGTACTCCTTGCTTGGGTTGCATGGCTGCGTGGGTAGCATAGACGGTGTGCACTTCGGGTGGGACAAGTGCTTTGCACCGATTGTGTCGGCTTACAGAGGGAAGGAGAACTTTCCGACTGTGGTCTACGACGTCACTTGCGATCATGCCCGCTGTGTTATGTATGTGCACGGTCCTTTCCCGGGTGCCAAAAACGACAAAAACATTGCTAGGACGGACCCTGCTATCCGGGCGGTGAGATTTCACAGCATGTACCTAAACTTCAGGTACCCAATGTACGGCGATATGGGAGCTTCATACACTATGGCATGTACAACCGGTGTCCCATATATATTGTTGTATGATTGTTTGCTCTGTTTGTTATCTGCTTGATTGCAACCGTGTTTCATGTAATGCCTATGCATATATAGGTGCACGGCTTCTCTGTGACGGTGACTACCATATGTGGCGGGCAACCATTGCTGGGTACAATCATAGCGGGTCCGATGAGACCATCCGGTGGAATGGCGAGGCGAGGCTGCACGTTGTATGTACCCCATCTTGTGCATATGTACTCTAGTGGTGTTGGTTTTAATGTAAGCACTGACATATATATACATGATGGGGTCATGCCCGAAGGATGTGGAAGACTTGTTCGGAATTTTAAAAAAGCGATTCCGGATTTTGAGAACACCCATACTATTCAACAAGGAGAGCTCAATCAATTCCCTTTTTAAAACATGTTGTATCTTGCATAATACATTAATGGATTGGGACGGCATCTCAGATTTAGGATGCAAAGATGACCATTGGATAGTTAATGACAAAACTGACTTGTGCGATATTCTTGAGAGATAACGGCAAGCCAGGGAGGAAGCCCGTGGTGCAGGCACCATGCAGTCAAGCCCCCCCTATTTTGCGACGATGCGGCTCTCACACGGGCACGCACAATCACACACACATTCACACACACACACACATTCACACACACACACACACACACACACACAGTCGCACACACACACATACACACACATACACACACATAGAGACAGTCACACGAACAAATACACACACACACACACACACACATTCACACACACAGACAGTCACAGACAGTCACACACACAGACACACACAGTTACACGAACAGACACACACAGTCACACACAGACAGTCACACGAACTGACACACACAGTCACACACAGGCACACACAAACGCACACAGACACACGCACACACGCAGTCACACGAACAGACACACACACACACACACACACACACACACACACACACACACGCACACGCGCGCACACACACACACACACACACACACACACACACACACACACACACACACACACACACACAGTCAAGCACACGTATGTCATTGGATCATTAAATTGCTAATACCCCGCTGGTTGGTGTGCAATATCCAGTATTACCGCAACATTGTGTCGGATGATGGTTCTCAAGTTCGTCGTAATGTAGACGACGACTTCACGTCGACATGCTCGCACATCTGGACCGTGCAGCCAAGGGTCGAAGCTGGTCATGAAGCCTTCAGGAAACTGCTTGTAGAGCACCATGCATGGCTAGACCGTGCGAATATGCTTTTGTGGCTACACAGCTCTCGAAACATTGCATAGTTGTGGATATACTAAGTGGCAGCAGCAACCCGGCATTCGCAACAAATGTTAATGATGATTACACGTCATTAACTTTGGCTTCTACTTAGTCCTCCACCTCGCCATTGCCACCCTCTTTCCTACTCGCTTTCATTGTCACTGCTAGAAATGACATTATCAGCAGTTGTTGCTTCACTGGCTTTATCATTTATTGCACTCTCTGCATACCCAGACGTGCTAGGATCACTAATGTCTGCAGATCGCGGTGGGGGTGCACTTGACTGTAGGGCGCGGTGTGCTAGGAACTGTTCCTTCATGTGCAACCGATACTCCTCAACATCCGCAACAATGGCTTGCTGTTGAGCATGGTTTTGGGCTGCCATAGTGAATGCTCGAGTCAAAGAGTTTTGATAATTCATGGAAAACGTCTCACGCTTATTACCCCTTAACTCTCCTCTCACGGCCTTCGACGCAGGGGTGAGATTAGGAGATACCAAGTCAATCTCACCTTCTGGAGTCCAAGGGTCCTTCTTAAGCTTTTTGTGTTTCTTGTCGAACTGCAGCTTCGTCCTTCTTGCCTCCAACATGCTCTTCGTTGGACGGTCCGCGGCCACACCCTCCCCGTCAGACGGCAACTCCACCGCGTCCACATTTCCTCTCGCCGAGGCCACGAAGGCCAACTCAGGATGACACGCTTCACCAGATGGAGGCCCATACTGCACGAAGATCTTGAACTCCAATGGCTCCCATGATTCCTTTATCGGCGGCACAGCGGCGACGTCTATGTCCAAGCCCACCTCCTCCTCCGAGGAGCTTTCATCCGCACAGCACCAGATGAGATCTTTGCCTTTCGTTGTTTCTTTGTCACCTTTTTCGCGTTCGGGTTTGCCAGTTGTTGGGCGCAGCTGCCGTCCGCGGTAGCACCCTCGGCGGCCTCCTTCTCGCGCTGCTGAATGTCCTTCTTTTTTGCGGCGGCATGCTGAGCGCCGAGCTTGTCAAGCTCCTTCCGGCGCCAGTAGGCGCGCTTTATCTTTTCGATTATGTCCGTCCACTGTTTCCCGGAGGGGGGATGATGACCTTCACCGTCCAAAAACTCGCTAGCGACCTAAAGCGGATGGGACAAAGTCATAAACAAAAGTTCTCGTATCAGCTTGTGACAAGTCGGGCAGGTGGGCAAGGCGTGCGGGTACCTCAAAGATCACGCCCGTAACTTCCGCCTTGATGTCCAGCCGCCTCTCCCATATTCGCACCGAACGCGAAGGGTGGCACCGCAGCTCCACGCTTTATTCAGTTGTTACCTTGCCCCCTTCGAAGAGGTACCTCATGCGGCCGAGCGCGAGCTGCTTCAAGAGAATTGCGGCACGCTCGCAAAGAGGCATCTCCATCCCCTTCAGTCCGCCATCGGGCGCCTCCTTCTTCGTGGGCCCCAGCTCCTAGGCGGAGAGGGACGCTCTTCGGAACGTTTGCGCCGTGGCATATTAGGCGGATTGTGCTAGCGATGCTTGCCGGGCTTGTGGGTGGTGGGATACTGCGTAGCGATACTGCGTAGCGATTATTTCCGGCTATAGGGGGAAAAGCCCCGCGCGACGCGAGGAACGGGATATACTGTATAATGTACTAGATTCCCGAGCCGTGTACCTCCTCCCGGTACACGGCCCGGCCGAAACGGAACACGGCTTGAAGCTCAAGCCGTGTTCCTATTTGCTCAAGCCGTGTTCCTTTTGAGCCGGTACGCGAGCCGTGTACCGTAATTGGAATACTTGTAAAAGTGATATTTTCGGTACATGGCTCGCGAGCCGT
>JAPMLY010000179.1:72500-140000 GCA_026401115.1 Tetraselmis chui | reverse complement strand
GGGGTAACGCACGAAATCGCGTATGTAGACTTACCACCGATATGCGCACAACCCAAGGGCAAGCCGCTTTCGGCCACAATGTTCAAACGATCATAACTTACCCAAACATGATGAAAATTTTAAATTGGGAGCGTTGGACGCGTCTTTTAAATGCGCGTCGAATGCATTTACTCTAGAGTTAAAACACCCACAAATCGATTTTCTGTGAATTATTTGTATTTGCAAACTATTTCGGCAAAGCTGAGCCGCAGTACCAAGCACCACCTATCGAGTTCGGCTCACCTCATGAGGCGATTTGTGCGGGGTTTGTCGATAAATGTTTACCAATTCTTCATTCCTACTGATATCCGAGCCTAATTCCCGATGTGTGCCACGCGTGGGGCGGGTGTGGCTGGCACAAGCACATACCCAAGCATTCCAAACACCATCGTCAACGTGATGCGTCCCCAACGGCCAAGTTGGACCTCGCCCCTCCCCTAAGCCAAGCGCCCTCGAATGTTCACAGCGTGCAGTGTTTATCCAAGCCTGCGTCATGTGCGTTTTTGCTCGCTTGCTTTCCAAAAACATCACCCGTGCATGCGGCGTGAACTTCCGTGCTCTATTCACACACCCGCAAACCTATCATCGCGCATTGAACACGGTACCCATGCCTCCAAACGACCCCCTCCAAAAAGCCCCCAAAAATACGGTTATGTGGAATACAGAGTAATATGCAGCTTGGTATGAGCGCTTGAGCAATGCCCAAGCGTGGCGCTCATAACGACGTGTGCAGTTCAGACAATTTCGTGGGAATTCATGGATTTAATTCGACAAACTCCACAGACAACACCCGCTATAAGCTGAGGTATAACCACCCTGGATGACGGCTGAATGCTTAATTTTCGGCTCTCCAAGAACTGGGTGGTACTCGGGTATCGTCGTGCTTTACGTGGTGAGAGGGGAGCGTGTTCTTGACTAGCTTATGTTTAAAATAATCCATGTCCGAGCTTTTGTGGAGGATTGTATGTGCACGGCTACCGTCCGGTAACAATCCGGCTCATAATCTCCTTACTTTGTATATGTGAGGATGCCGATGTTGATGCATCAATGCATTCGTCCCGCATTACCCGCATCAATGCATCCATGAATTAGAGCCCTACTTGATCGACGCGTCCATGAATTAGCGCCCTATTTAATCAGTGTGTCCACGAATTGGTGCCCCAATTAATCGATGCATCCACGAATTAGTGTCCTATCTAATCGATACTTCCATGAATTAGGCGAATAATATAACGGATGATGCATCAAAGTTGTATGCATTGCAATTGATGCTTGATCCTTAATTCCTGAGGCTCATGCGGAGGCTTACAAGTTACGGACGACAAATATCACATGGGAGGGCACGGATCATAAACCCGTAGCGACGTACCGCACACGTGAGCATGAGCCGAAATCCCGAATACGCTCCTACAAAATCTGATATCGCAAAGCGCACAATAAAACGAGATTGAAATGAAATTGTTTACAACAATCATCGAGTTAACGTTGTTGTCTTCGGGCGCCTCTGTAACCATGCCTCCTATGGTACCGCTTTGATCTTAGGATATACGCCATGCAACCAATAATCCCAACATCTCCAATGGTAGTAACAATACGCTCAAATTCATGCTAGTAGAAAGTAAATGTACACTAGTATAACAAATGATTTATCGCTATTCTCCACGATGCGCAGCTTGCTCTAGCTCCTGCGAGGGCGTTGACTAGCCAAGCTGATCAGCTAGCGCTCGTCGCGACGGGCCTACTTGACCTTTGCTCCTATGCGACTCATGTTGTGCCGGAGATGGGGGGGGGGGGGGGGGGCATGTGAAAAACCCCCTCGCACGGGTCGTCGACGGTCCCGTCCCGAGCTGCGCGCTCCTCCGTCCGGGATATCGCCGCTCCCCCCGTCTCAGCTCGCCTCCTGGCCGAGACTTCCCTACCCCTCCGGGGACTGGGGGGGAAGGAAGCCCATAGCTGCATACGGTGTGTAGTTGGCACTCTTCCCACGGCGCGAGACCCTTCATGTCCCATGTCCGTCTCCGTTTGTTTCCGATACCTAGCTGATCGTGCGATGAAATCCGCCCGTACCCTCCCCCACGGGTTTACGCTGTCA
This sequence comes from Tetraselmis chui, assembly GCA_026401115.1. Classification (NCBI taxonomy): domain Eukaryota; kingdom Viridiplantae; phylum Chlorophyta; class Chlorodendrophyceae; order Chlorodendrales; family Chlorodendraceae; genus Tetraselmis; species Tetraselmis chui. Next base: position 137,869 of record JAPMLY010000179.1, on the reverse strand, counting down.
GGGGGCCGCCTCTAGAAGCAAAGTGCCGTTGCGATCACCCTAGGCACCATGCCTTAGGCAGCTTGTCGATGACTGGGTACCGGCTCGGGAAGGGGTTGGTCGAACATGCTTATCGAGTCATCGCTCCACAAAAGATATCGGGTGCGGAAATTTTTATTCAAAACCCTCCGTACCGGGCTTTCTTGGCGGCGGTCGATCATGTGGACCTCCGAAGCCAAATCGTGTCGCTCCTCCGGCTGCGACCCTCCTCCGTCATATGTAGCTTCGAGCCTCGCCCGCAGGGGAGACTCGAAACTCACAAGGCTAGACGAAGGTAAGCGAACGCCTTACACTAGCGCTGCTTCCCGGCTGTCCGCCGCAAGCTTCAACACCCGTGTCCCACCGCCGATCCATCCGTACCCCCTTTCGCCAATAAATATTTTGCAAACGCCGCCCCCGCTAGTATCCAGTCGCGAAAAAAGACATATCGGACTGGCCGATCGGGAGATCCTAGTGTTGGTGTACGGATATTTTGATTTCCAAAACCCTCCGTACATAGCTTCCCGACAATTGTTGATCACGCGGATCGCAGCTGCCCGTACCTCGTTTAGCCCCCTACCGTGCCAAGCATGGCAAGGCTACATGGTTACCAGCGCCTACCGCGTGGAGGTAGAGGCAGGTGCCGACGGGCATGCAAGCGCACCCCCCTCCGGGGCCGCCGCCGCTGCGCCGCCGACGGGTTGGCGGGCACCGCAAAAGCATGATCGTGTCCATGAGGTCATGCTGCACCTCACCATGATCTTGTGACCATGAATGGACATAAAGCTCATTGTGACACGCGGGGGGGGCATATGTCATCGAGAAATCCATCGCCAAAGGGGCTCCCAAGGCAGGAGTACCCAAAACAACGGGGGCCAATGCCCGTATCTCCTTGACCAACGATGGAGCCGTATCATGGGGTACCATGGACGATAATCGGCTGTACATCCAAGGAGACCTTCCCCAGTGCCTCGATAGCTATCGTAATATTAGTCGGTACAAACGGCGTAATAATCATGTAGTTGCCATTGTCCGAAAGTGCGTGTATCTCCGGAGGCTCGCGGCAGCGTTCTCCGATATTTCGGAGAGGAATGTTGATCGCTAAGTTGAAAAGATGCAGCCCGAGAGGATCTCCCCATCGTACATATGCACGCGACTGAATCATACCGTACATGGCTGAATATCGCTTGGGTCGCAGTAATATTCACGTTAGAATCGCGGGAATGTATCGTCTCAACCAACGGTATAATGGGGTGTAAGTCAAAGTTCTTGTACTGTTCCTCCAAACATGCGACGAGTATATCCACGTAACAATACATTGCATAATATTGTACATGTACTCGTTACAAATACAATTCGTGCGTTTCCATCGGAAGGACGTACCACGTGGTTACGTCGCTACTTCAAATCTAGCAAGAGTATTGATGCGTAATATACTAGTGTACTACCATTACTCTAGGTACGTACAAGTACGCATAGTTAATCTAGCTAGCTAGACGACGCACCGGTCTAATTCCCGAGGGAAGCAAGTCGCGTCGCTTGTCGGTTGCAACCGTTACGAGAGCCCTTGCACCTCGCACGAGGACCAAGCGAGAGTAGTTGCAAGGGCGGGAAGGAAGTTTACGAAAGTGAGCGTCATCTTGCAAAAATAGAACATGGATACGGACCACCCCATAGTTAGCCCCGCGAGTCTATAGAGTTGTCCGCGTACGTTCACGGCGAAGTAGTCGTGGTTCGATGGGTTGATACCCAACGCTTAGAACCCGTCTTGCAAGTCGAAGTTGAACATGTAGTTCCCCTTTCGGGTTAGGTGTCTGACCCCTAGTAGCGTCTCCATCTTGGGTCGCTTTCGTACGCAATACATGTTTAGTGGTCGTAGGTCGCAGATTAGCCTCCACTGGTTGTTGCCCGGCTTGGGCACTACGAAGAGTATGGAAACGTACTCGCTGCAAGTAGAGGGCTCCCAGGCTCCGGGTTGTACGAAGCGCGCTAACTCGAGGTCGACGAATTCTAGTTGGGTAGGGGCGGTGTCTAGCAACGACACGCCTTGGTTGAATCGTGAGGGTGGCGGGCGGCTATTTTTGAACGGCTCCAACGATACTCCCTCCCGGGTCCATTGTAGGGTTTGCACGCTCAAGCCGATTTTATCCCACTTGCGACAACTCCGTCGCACGCAATGTCGCATGTAGTCGGAGGTTGGGTTGCATGAATCGGCGCGGCGGTACACACCATCAGCCCTATGCCTCGAGCTTGGGCTTCTTGTGTTGGCGTGCCTTGTCCTTCTCTCGCTTCTCGCGTTTCTCCATGTCCTTGAGCTCCTTGTTCTTGAGCTTATTGTCCGGCCGCGCGGTAAGTCTGTTGGGGTTGCCTCCGTGTCCTCTGCCCGGCGTCGGGTGCTTAAAGGTTTGAGCGGCTTGAGCTTTTGCGGCCGCGTTGAGACAAACTTCGATACGTTTGTCTTCCGGGGCTGCGAGGAGTCCGCCGACGCCGCCGGTGCTGCGGTCGGCTGCCTGCGTGTCGAAGAAGAGGGAATAAACGAGGCGCTCGGCGACTCGCTCCTCTCCCGTGAGGGCCTTCTCGCCCTTGACGCGGCGGCTGTAGGTAAGTCGCGACTCGACGGCTTGCGTGACAGCCTGGTGTGTCCGAACGCCCGCGTCGTTGACATCCCAAGCGTGCACTCTTTCCGCTGCGTTAGCGGTTGTCGAACGAATCGTTGCGAGAGATGTTTGGAGCGCCGCGTCCGCGGCTGCACAGTAAACGCCATAGCACGCTAGATGTCGATATTCGTTGCGGGAGGAAATTTGTTTTTTATTTTGTTAGGAACATGTTTGTCTCGTCGTGTCGAGGCGTCCACATGCTTGGTGTAGAGGCGTTTACTTGCGGTAAAATGTCGTTGAACGCTATTGGGAGTAAGTCAATCCAGTCGCGCGGGTCGATGTACGCGGTCTTGGTCGAATTAGCAAATACATGCGTGGCGTACTCGTCTACGCTCCCACCCTCATATATTGCGTCGGCCGGTACTGATTGAATGTATGCTCCTTGTTAGTAGGGGCTGGTGGTGTCGTATGGTCGCCGTCTACTTTAATGAGCAGCTTTTTGACGAGATTATACAAGTCTTCAAACTACGCTGCATATGGTGGCGCCTTGATGGCTCCGTTGTCGTCCCCGGTTGGGTACATGTGTTCTATTATACTTTTTACCATAGTTACCATGTGAAGTGGTTAGATAGTAGCTACACCGTGTGCTAGTAGATATCTTTCACCTTGCTTTACTACTAGAGTCTAGATGCCGTTGCGTGAGCTATGCTCGCGCAAAGGCGCAAGGTGGACAACCTTTGTGTGTCGGCGCGTCATACAGGGGTAACGCATGCATGTGTTTTACCATTGTGACATGCGTAATCTAGCGGTTCGAATTTGTAACGTCGTGGCAACGCCCGACTATTCTCGTCCCCATTGTAATTTAAACCTCTATAATTTCAATATGACCTGGAAGAATCGGAGGCGTAGAAATGGCAAGAAAATTCTCTCGTAAATTTTCCTCCAAAAAACTATAGCTAAGAGTAATTTATCTCGCACGAGGGACCAAAAATTAACGCCCGGATCTACAGGATTGCCAATGATGTAATACACTACATTGATTACAAGAAGAGCAACATGAGCACGTACAGGGAAAAAGCGAGGGGAAACAAAGGCAGGGGAAACAACAACTATAATCCTTACAATACATGAACAATGATCGCTGACTCTCGTTCCTTGCGCTCTGACAGTTATGTCCGTATGCATCATTTTGTTCGTCGATCTACTTCTCTTCCGTTTCGGCGTTTTTTGGGGGATGTGCGACGAGAATTCATGCAACGTCTTTCTGCTGCTCTTCATGGCACTCTGGGTTCTTATCTCCGCGACGCTTTTCAGGAGGACAGTGCTGGTGCTGTGGCATGCCTTCCTGTTCCTCGGGCTTAGGTTTTTTCTTCCTTTCTTTCTTTTTCTTGCTTGGTGGCCTCCACTGCTTTTTCCTGTAAGAAATCCTTAGTATGAACAATGATGGGGGAATCGAAACGCCTCATTCCTGTTCCTCGGGCTTAGGTTTTTTCTGCTTTTCTTCTTTTTGCTTGGTGGTCTCCGGTGCTTTTTCTTGTAAGAATTTTGTTTTGCGGAATCGAAACGCAGCGATGCAACGTATCTGTACATGTACCCGCTACCGCAACCTGCACCTGTAACTACGGAGGATGCCGCAGAGTAACAACGTGTACCCGTACGGCAGCGATGATGAACAAACACTCGCTAACGTTTTTTTTTTTTAATTGATCAATGCATGCCAGCAGAGCTTCAATATTTCAAACAATGCAATTAATTTGAAATATTGAAATAATTACAAGAAAATTACAATCAATTAAAACAAGAGAGGCCCTCTAGGCTTCTGGATGTGAGGCCTTTGGCTGGTGGTGTTTTGGCTTCTGCTGTGCCTCTTTCATTTTCTTTTCACTTCTTTGTTGGTGGAGTTCATTGCTTTCTTTGTAATCACATTACTATAATTAAGATAAAAGTGACAGTACATTGTATGAATTTACGGTATTGCTACGTCACATGTAACGCCCTCGCCCATGTCACGCGTATGCGCTATTATTTTATACGCTTTGGGTTCCTATCTCCGCGACGCTGTGCAAGAGGGCAGAGCCGATGTTGGGGCATGCCTTCCGGTTCCTCGGGCTTTGGTTTTTTCCTCTTTTCTTCTTTTTGCCTGGTGGTCTCCTCCGCTTTCCCTTGTAAGGAACTTTTATGCTTCCGTGCCTTCTCTTTTCTTTTATTTTCACTTCTTTGTTGCTGGATTCCACTGCTTTATTTAGTGTAAACAAATTATTATAATTAAGATAAAAGTGACTACGACGGCGGTAAATTGTATGAATGTACGGTACTGCTACGCGTTACAGGGAACGCCCTCGGTTGATTCTTCCCCGCATGCCGTACGTATTTTATATACGGGGAAACGCCCACCGACCACGGAACGGTAGGGTACAGCGTCGTCGACGGTGTGCACTCCCACTCCCGAGCCTCCCCCACCACCCTTCCCCCACACTCGAGCCCTTCCTTTCGCTCTTTGCACGCCCTGCCAGTTCACTATTCAACACTACTGAACACCGGCCAGCGCCTGGAGGCCGCCCCCTCTGGAACATCCTTCGACCTGTAACGCCCCGCCGCGCCGCCGTCTTAAACGATCAACAATAATACTCGTGTCGCCGGCAAGTAGTCCAACCCACCGCCCGCCATGGTCGCAGACGCCGAGTCAGAGTGGGCCACCCGTCCAAACTTCCACCGCACGCTCATGACTGTGCATCGACGGCTTTCCCCTCGGCGAAGTCAAACGGAATCCGACTTGGGAAACTGCAACCGCTTACAGAACACTCTCCCGGTGTTGCTGCCGCTGTCATCAGCGAAGAAGACTGCGTATGGTACGGGTACCAGCACTGCCTGTATCAGTACCAGCAGCACCCGGGCGTTCCTCCTCAACAAGGCTGCACCGGAAAAGCCTCCAGGACCGCAAGGCTTGAACCCTTTCGCCGTGGAAACACAAAGGCGTCATAATTCCTGTCACAGTAGGTCGGCCTGGCCTAAGGCTGAGAGGACCCCAGTGGTGAAGTCCACTGTGTCGGCGCCACAGCCTGTGGTCAAGGGTACATCGGCTCGGGACTCAAACGGCAGTCGAGTCATCCGTCGAGCCACGACCTTCACAGCACAAACAACCCCGGCCAGCTGTCAGCCATCATCTATCAACGAAGAAGACAATGTATCGCAAGGACGGCGCGTTGCATCGCGGCCTTCTCACAGTAGTATTAACGCACTCGTAACTCCAGGTACGGCGCGAATGGCTTTGAGTTATTTCCCGCCAACAGGCCTCAATAAGGCAAATTCAGCAGCGGTTGCTGCCACGACTGTCACGGAGGATGACGAAGCCGCGACCATACAAGCTTCAAACAGTCGCGATGCGATGCGATGGGTTCATATACACAATGTGTTCCTATCGGGTACCGACTTTTGGCGGTACTTGGATAAGGCGTACACCTCCGTTCCGGGAAGCGGCGGTTCTATCCCCCCTCATGCCATTCCGTGTGTACATGGATTAAGGGGTTATGGGCCCTCCGCGTTTACGTGGGGTTTACTAGGGCACCGGCCGGAGTTTGTCCATTAAGGGGGAGTGTTTACATATCCCTCCGTAGGACTACTAATGGACACATGTGCACGCTAGACTCCGGGGGAGTCTTGGCCCTCCACCTATAGGTGTTCGCTATAGGTGTTCGCCGCTCAGTCGCGATGCGATGCGATGGGTTCATATACACAATGTGTTCCTATCGGGTACCGACTTTTGGCGGTACTTGGATAAAGCGTACACCTCCGTTCCGGGAAGCGGCGGTTCTATCCCCCTTCATGCCATTCCGTGTGTACATGGATTAACACGCACCCCTCACCAAAACTCGCTACATGGGTGGTTGGCCGAAGCCAGCGACGTAGTCACCGGCAAGTACATCGACCCCACCATGAGCGAAACCCCGGCGGCTTGGGTATTCATCGGTTGGCTAGTCGCCAAACCCCCGGAATAGTAGCATGCGCAGACCTTCGGTCTATCTTAGATGGCATAGTTTGACTCCCAGTCGCTAAAATTATTATATTGGTAAAATATTGGGGTTTAACGGCTAGTTAACATACCATGTTGAGTCCGCCGATGGCAACGCCCGGAGACAAAGCGTGACAAGCGCAATAAATTGCCCGCGGCGGACGCCCAAATGCTTTACATCTAGAGCAGCTCCTCTAGCTGGTAGCAGCCACCTTCTACCTTTGCGCTCGCTCATTCGGCTCGCGCAACCCACCCACTCTTCCCTGATCAAGCGCTGAATAGAAATGACACCTCTGAATAGGTGTTTTAGTGCCTGTCTATCCAAAATGTAAGCAATATGTCATCTTTGGCAGGATCTGACTCCCAGTATCTATATCTTCCTTTTGCTTGGTGGTCTGCTGCTTTTTACTGTAAAAAAGTTTATTCGCGGAATCGAAACGCAGCGATGCAACTTATCTGTATTACATGTACCCGCTACCTGTACCTGTAACTACGGAGGGTGCCGCAGAGTAACAACGTGTACCCGTACGGCAGCGACTCATTCTTCATCACGGTGAATTATGAAGGGTCGATAACGTTTCTTTTTTTTAGATTGATCAATGCATGCCGATGATGGTTTGTGCGCAATGCAGTGCTTCGTTTTGCCGTGCATTGGATTCCGTGATCCTCTTGTCACTCTTGCCATTTTCTTTCACCTCCCTTTTTCCATGTCCGTGTGTCTGTCTCTTCACTTCATCTTTGTTGGTGGATTCCACTTCTTTCTTTGTAATTCCCCTCCCACTTTCCCTGTCCGTGCTCATCTGGTTCTTCTTGTAAACAATTTTTATTTGTAATCAAGCTAAAGTAATTACATAAAAGTGACTACGACGGTTTAAGCTGTGTTGGGGCTCACTTATGCCAAAGATGTGGATCACTTACATAATTTGGATTTGGTGGCCCTTGGGCCACCCTACACGCAATGTGAGAGGGAATCGGGTGGGTGGGTTTGCGTGAGCGATAGCTCTCGCAAAAGGCAGAAGGTGGACACACAATCGCTGCTGGTGTGTTATATAGGGTGCGGACATTTTACTGTCCGTGCGCGCTTGGGCGCTTGAACCGTTAGGGAGATGTAGCGTCGGAGGTCACGCATGTAACGGAGGTAACGCCGGTTACTTCGTAATTTAGCCCTGTAATTCAAACCTCTATATTACTAATATGACCACAAATTGGTATGAATGTAAGGTACTGCTACGCGCTATAGGTAGCGTACAGGTAGCATCCTCGGCCTGATTCTTCCCCGCATGCCGTACGTACGAGCTACTTTATACGGGGAAACAAACGCCGACCACGGCGCGGTAGGGTACAGCGTCGTCGACGGTGTGCACTCTCACACCCGAGCCTTCCCCCACCACCCCTCCCCCACACTCGAGCCCTTCCTTTCGCTCTTTGCGCGCCCTGCCAGTTCACTATCTAACACTACTTGACACCGGCTCGCGCCTGGAGGCCGCCCCCTCTGGAACACCCTTCGACCTGTAACGCCCCGCCGCGCCGCCGTCTTAAAGGATCAACGATATTACTCGTCTCGTCGGCAAGTAGTCCAACCCACCGCCCGCCATGGTCGCAGACGCCGAGTCAGAGTGGGCCACCCGTCTAAACTTCCACCGCACGCTAATGACTGTGCATCGACGGCTTTCCCCTCGGCGAAGTCAAACGGAATCCGACTTGGGAAAGTCCAACCGCTTACAGAACACTCTCCCAGTGTTGCTGCCGCTGTCATCAGCGAAGAAGACTGCGTATGGTACGGGTACAAGCACTGCCTGTATCAGTACCAGCAGCATCCCGGCGTTCCTCCTCGACAAGGCCGCACCGGAAAAGCCTCCAGGACCGCAAGGCTTGAACTCTTTCGCCGTGGAAACACACAGGCGTCATAATTCGTGTCACAGTAGGTCGGCCTGGCCTAAGGCTGAGAGGACCCCAGTGGTGAAGTCCACTGTGTCGGCGCCACAGCCTGTGGTCAAGGGTACATCGGCTCGGGACTCAAACGGCAGTCGACTCATCCGTCGAGCCACGACCTTCACAGCACAAACAACCCCGGCCAGCTGTCAACCAGGATCTGTCAACGAAGAAGACAATGTTTCGCAAGGACGGCGCGTTGCATCGCGACCTTCTCACAGTAGTAATAACGCACTAGCAACTCGAGGTACGGCTTTGAGTTATTTCTCGCCAACAGCAGGTCTCAATGACGCAAAGTCAGCAGCGGTTGTCGCCACGACTGTCACGGAGGGCGACGAAGCCGCGACCATACAAGCTTCAACTAGAGCGCCAGTGTGCATGAAAAGGGGCTCACCTTTGATACCAACCCGGCCCGTCCTTCACCAAGAGCACAACCTTGATGTGCCGCGTAGGCAGACTCTTGCCCCAATGTCCAATCCCGAAGAAGGCTTACTCCCGCCAAGGCTCTGCCGTTCTGCTTTTGCAGTGGGGTCTGCTTTTTCCCCCTCCAACTGCGACACGCAGAGTTGTTTACAGAGCTCGGACCGAGGGAGGGTGTTGCGAGGTCACGGAAAAACATCATACCGGGATGCCATGAACCATATAGCCGCCGAGTACAGACAGAGTTTTCGGCGGCGACCGTCAGCCGCGTTTGTGGATCACAGCCGAAGCAACTACGAGTACGCTGCGCTCCACGGCAACATCAAAGTTTGAAACGGCATGGTTGGTACCTGTACCCTTGGAACTCTCGCCACGATGACCATGCAGCGGTTCATCGATGTCGCGTCATTTTTCCGTTCGTCGTCTCCGACTCTCCGTAGACTCGTTCGCGCTACTCATAGTTGTCGGTAGATTATTTCCGCTGAAAGCCTGTTAATGAGCAGTTAATCTGCCAGCTACCCATTACATCGTATGTATGCGTGACACATCGCAAATCTTTCAACCACGAACAGCTCTGGGAAAGCAGGTATCACTTTGAGCTTCCGAGCTTTTTCCGAGCTGTATGTATTATTCCTTGATGCTGTAAATCGCGTCTTTCATTCGTCACTGTAATCACAAACAACGACCATTTTTAAAAACGACGATTAGCAGAAAACAGTTTTGTTTATTGACAGTGAGACCACGCAAGCACCCCCCCCGCTACGTCGGATTCATTCTTGTTGGCATTTCGTTTCAGATGACATCCGTTGAATGATAGACCCAAACTCTAAGGACTATTTCTTTTTTAAATAGCGATATAGCCAAATGGCTCTACGAAACTCAGATTGGGGGTGATCAGAGAATTATGGTGCATAATGTATCGCACTGTCTTTATCGCGCATGAGCGAATGGTCCGAGATGAATCCAGACGGGCGTTGGTCTGCGAAAAATCACACAATGCCCACCATCGAAATGAAAATGTTGCCTTGCTTCTCTGATGTACGACGCAACATATATATGGCGAACGCCTCCTTCAGCCTTTCTTCCTCCATATCGTTGTGCATCAAACAAATGAACAAGACAGCATGTCATTGTCATTACAGCCACCGACTCCAGTAGTCCCATCCTGGGGATAAATAGAAACCACTAAAAGATAAGAAAACCCACATAACAGCAGTGTGTCCCCGATTCCGGGAGCTATCGCGAGTTAATATTAAGATCGGGGATTTTTAGTCAATTAAGTTTCGTTTGTTGAAATTGGAAACTGCAATTTCCTCTAACCCACAACATGTCCCATACCCGAGGTTCGGCAACGAACACTATTACACCGGATCATATAGGCGTAAAGCCCCATCGTTTTGATGTGCTACATACATACATAGCCCCGGATTATACCACAAACACATGTTTTATCCCACCTTACTACCACGACAATTCTAAGGACAAATATGTTTCCAGACAACGAAATTGCTAATCAAGCCTTTCTTTGAATGGTCCCGGACTATCAAGGAGCGTATAGAACCGCTCACGGATAGAAAAGTTCTCGAGCGGGATTATAAGTCATGTTAAAAATACGAGCGGGGAGAGGAGCCGATGGAGGTTATTGTATAAAATTTGATAAGATTTTCGCGAAAGTAATTCAGCAAACTGACTTGAATAACACGCCGCATCGAAACTGCAGTGTTAAGGCGTATTTATATACACTCCTCCACAAAATTCCGGACATGCATTATGTTTAACATAAGCTAGTCAAGAGCACGCTCCCCTCTCACCACGTCAAGCACGACGATACCCGAGTAGAACCCAATTGTAGGAGAGCCGAAAACTAAGCATTCAGCCGCCATCCGGGGTGGTTAGACCTCAGCTTAAAGCGGGTGTGGTCGGTGGAGTTTGTCGAATTAAGCCCATGAATTCCCATGAAATTGTCTGAATTGCACACGTCATTCCGAGCGCCACGCTTGGGCATTGCTCAAGCGCTCAACCAAGCTGCATACTTCTCCGTGGTTCACATAACCGTATTTTTGGGGGCGTTTTGGAGGGGGATTGGAGGCGTGAGTGCCGTGTTCAATGCGCGAGGTTTGGTTTGCGGGTGTGTGAATAAAGCACGGAAGCTCACGCCGCTGGCACGGGTGATGCTTTTGGAAAGCAAGCGAGCAAAAACGCACATGACGCAGGTTTAGATAAACATTGCACGCTGTAAACATGCAAGGACGATTGGCTTAGGGGAGGGGCGAGGTCCAACTTGGCCGTTAGGGACGCATCACGTTAACGGTGGTGTTTGGAATGCTTGGGTATGTGCTTGTGCCAGCCACACCCGCCCCACGCGTGGCACGCGTCGGGAATTAGGCTCGGAGGTCAATAGGAATGAAGAATTGGTAAAAATATATCGACAAACCCCGCACAAATCGTCTCAAGAGGTGAGCCGACTTGGATGGGTGTTGCTTGGCACTACGGCTCAGCTGTGCCGGAATAATTTGTAAATTAAGATAATTCATAACAAATCGATTTGTGGGAGTTTTCATAATAACTCTGGAGTAGGTGCGTTCGACGCGCATTGTTCGACGCTGCAGTGTTCGAACTCGCTCGCCCCTCGCAGTTGTCGGCGCATTCCATTTTGCGCGCAAAAGCATTGCCTGGGATTTCAGGAGATTTGTCAATCAAATCGACGCATGATTACATTTTCTACTTGCCAAGGTGCGAAATCTTGTCCGGACTTTTGTGGAGGAGTGTATTACGAAAGATCCATATCTGGCTTTATCCAGTCGGTGTTCATATGTCAATTGTTTTTTAATATGGGTATTTCTCCCACAATTATCGCAATAATTATGGCATATTCAAGTGTAAGTGTACATTTTCATATACACATTGCTATGCGAGTGCGTATCACTTATTGTACCTACCTTGTCGCCGGCAACAAAAAGAGTCCGCACGCACTCATACATCGTAAACACACATCATGGCAACACGTCGTTTGCGATTGTGGCAAAGACAGCTCCTAGTCATTATTAAGCGCCCATCCTTATCTATGGCCGCATGCATGCTCCCCGCAGTGATTACTTTTCAAATGCGCGAAAGACGCGGTGACAAAATAAATACTAATAAATAGCCTTACATATTGTAAATCTATACCGCCGTTGCCTCCTCAATCCCCCGCACGGCACATGCGTAACAACATTGCGCTACTAATAGATGGGCGGCGGGCGTCTGCGGTGTCTCGTCAAGTTGGCCGGGCTCGCACTGGCGGTAGGCAACGGCATGCGCCGCCCGCTGTCTGTGTGGCCAATGTGCGGAAGAGTATCCGTCCGAGAAGATGTCGACATGGGGACGCGAAAGGAATCCTGTGAGAAGCCCGTCTGTGAAGCAAAGAAGAGGTTGGGACAGCGAAGGCACAAATTACCGCGTCAGCGACTGATTGAGATAAAAAAGGTGTGTCCTTTTTTTGAGGTTAGCATAATGTAGCGTGTCACTTTGTGTCCCTTTTCGCTAAATGTGACATGCAAAGGATCGATGACGAAGAGGAACAATCGCGATCAAACTAATCGTAAGCCAATCCTCATCGCTATCCGATGGACAGTTGGACACGCGTCATGGCGACAACAACGAGTTCGGGCAAGAAACTACAAGCGCGTAATTAAGTAAGGACATAATATGTCATCAATAAATGAGTGGAGGCGCCAGGCCTGCGAGGTTTCCTGCGAGTGTAAATGGCAATCTCTTTGTGTCCGGTGCCGTCACCTTGTGCGGCTTGATTGAGGCCATGACAACAGAGTGAAGACAATCATATCATGATACTGCTAAATCAGGCATCGCTTTCTTTCCGGGCTAACTGGTGATAGCGTCTGATCCAAGCAATAAGGATGAGCCGCACGGCGTATCGAATTGTGGAATGATGCGTGCGCTTTTTGTCTCCAGTTGCACTACAGACAGCGTTATGTCACACATCTTGCTGGTGCATGAGTGATGCGTGCCGTCTAATTTACACACCTCGAATGCATTATCGCGTATGAATGGTCAAAAATCAAATTTAGGCTCGTTAATCGGGACTTCTTGTAGGCAGTACGTAGCGACTGGGAGGATATTAGCAATCAAGCAATGTGCTATACTGCGAAGGTAAAATAACATGCAAAAAAAAAGCCATCGCCCGTTCGCTGCCTGTTCCCGTCCATGATCGCAGCTGAACATGTGGATACGAACCAACCAACCATAAAAACCTCATAATAAACCAGTTTCGAATGATGAACAGGAATTAACCTTATTAAAGGCCTAAACGGCGGAAATGATAGTAGTAGGATTTTGTTTAATAATCTAACATAAATTAAGAATATATCGCAGGGTGACCTTATTTTCAGATCATATCGCGGTAAAATTACTACGGCGACGTCATCTAAGAGCTGCCACACTAAATCGCGAACCCTGTGTAACATCAAATACGACAGAAAACAGAGATAAGTCATTCCAAAACAATTTTTCATGGTTTAGGGCTTTGACGGCCCGCTTTGACCTCAACGGTTGACAGCCCTTTGCTCCTGAGGATCATAAAACAGGGTGTTGCTAATGCTGCATTGCTGGTTGGGGTCGGCCAAACCCTTTTATTGGAGTGTATTCAAATGTAATGCTGCTAAATTAGATAGCGACTGGCGATACCCGTAACCGTATACGTTGCAATTGAATTGCACCTATATTGTTATTCAGTCGATTAGACATCACAATCAAAACTTACTCATCCAGAGACAATCAAAACATTGCGCTAAGCCAATTACACGAAGGAACTGCCATGCGAGATAAAAACAATTCACAAGCAGCGGTACCCAGGTGTGATTCATCGGCCGTGGTTCGTTGTCACTCTAAATTGTGCTGCGAGGCTTTGAGCCGTTGACTATCTCAATCGCAACCCATTGCAAAATATTCGATCGGCGCGACGCTTCCCGCGCTGGCGATAAAAGGCGCGCGTTGTTTTTTTCCATTATTTTTGGAAATGTAAATAACTTTTCTCTCTTTAAACGATTGTAAATCATAAGAAGACTTCCATTGCCTGCATGACTCCTTTTTGTTTGTTTCTTAGCGTGTCGTTATTAGGGCCACGTAATGGCTTGATACGTAAACGTGTGCAATCCAGTCCATACTCTCGAGTTCGCAAGTCCGCAGTAGGTGCTGCAGGTACATGGAATTCAGGCAATTAACTCCGCCCTTGTTCGGCAGACAACTAAAACTTAACAATTAGCAAAAACACATATCACATAAGTAAGAATAGGCTGAGAGGAGGAAGCCCACTGACCGATGGTGGCAGGGATTGCGAGTGACTGAGGCTGAGCTTGTGATCCGCCGGAGGTGGCTGCATTGTGGCCGGCGCCCAGTGCTGCACCCCGAGCTTGTCCAGCGACAACAGCTCCTCCATGAAACGCTCCTCCTGACAGCACACATACAACACATACAACACATCCTCCATGTCAAGTTGATGACCACAACAAATATGACGATTCAAAGCCACCACATTACCCCACCTTACGGCGGGAAAGGGTCGACTGTCTAAAATTATTTTACATGTTAATACGAATTATTGTCGTAAATTCGTGTTTACGAATTAGGGTTTCCGTAGTTATGGTTTTGTAAGAAGAAGGGTAAAAACGCAGCACATGCCACATGGCGCCCCAAGAGGTGTTTTTTAAGTTTTGGAGGAGATAGGGGGGGTATGAGGGGGTACCCTACCATGTTTTCTATGTACATCATCCGCATGCCGTCGAAGGGAGCCGGGCGCGGCGCAAACTTGGTCGATATCTTCCCTCGCCGGGTCGGCACCCCGCCCGACTGCTCGCGACCCTTCTTGTCCCACATCTCCGCCACCTCCAGCGTCCCGATCAGCTCCTCAAACGTGTCGCCGTTGAAATCCACCATCGAGCCCTCCATCCACGCCACAATCTGCTCCGAAAGATAGAAAGCTTCAAAACACGCTCATTATAACACCTAATATCCAAATTGATGAACTTCGGAACAGGTTCATCCTATCCTATTTTACATGAGTTTGCTATAGGCGGTGTGTGTGTGTGTGTGTGTGTGTGTGTGTGTGTGTCTGCGTGTGTGTGTGTGTGTGTGTGTGTGTGTATGTGTGTGTGTGTGTGTGTGTGTGTGCGTGTGTGTGTGTGTGTGCGTGTACTTGGGACAGGGGTCTGCGTGTGTGTGTGTGTCTGCGTGTGTGTGTGTGTCTGTGTCTCTGTCTTTGTGTCTCTCTCAGTCTGTCTCACGTCGCGACGATGGTACCCGCGGTATAGGTATTGCTTACAATACTTCAATTGAGTGGGAGGGGGGGCATTGGAGGTGTGAGCATATATCGAGTTGATAAAAAGCATAGAGGCTTTCCCGCACAGCCATATATATATGCGCCTCAAGTAAGTAAATAAACAATACTTCGCTATCCCGTGTAACCGTCGTACCCGTACCAACATTTGACTCGATTCATAAAACCGCGCATCATGCCACACAATGCGTCCCTGCCTGCCAATGGTAATCAAATGAGATGACAGGAAGTACCATCGACACGAGGGCAAAAAAAGGGAGGTCGGGGGGGGGCTAAGAGGGAAAGAGTGACAATAGGGTCATGAAAAGTGGTAAATTAAAAAAAATGAAAAATGGAAGATGGACAAAAATGTAAGTGAGAGGAAGACGCCATTCAATTTATATCAAAAAATAATTAAATCAAGCATTTACAGTCACAGGACGTCAGGCAGCTGTGCGGGCAGTCATACCTCGCATGCCTTCTCCAACATCCCACGCTCGTGGCAGGCGGCGATGAGGGTGTTGAAGGTCTCCGTGTCGGGGCGGATGGGACTGCTGCCGCCGCGCCCTTCCATCATCCACTCGAATATCTCAAGCACCTGTGTGGCGCCGAGCGGCATCACGTTTGATATGTGAGGCGTGACATCGAAAGGATTGTGCGCGAAACTCTTTGCCCATCGCCGACAATATCTAGCTGCAACATTATAGGGCCTTAAACTAGGGTTACCTATAGGTTTTCAATAGGGTATTACATGCGAAAGATACAATCGTTTCAGAATCAAATGCACATTTAACGAAAAAATTACATTTTATCCAAAAAAATAACCATTGAAAAAATAACATTCAAATTCAGTAAAATACAATAAAACAAAACTCTACCCCTAAATGCGGTGTGGACCCTCAGGCGCCCACCTTTCCGGATTCAGAGGAGCGGTAGCAGGCGTGGATGAGGGCGTTGTACGTCTCTGTGCTCGCCGTCACCCGCATCCGTTGCATGTGCTCGAACACATCCAACGCCTTCTCCCACGCGCGGTCCCGCGAGCAAGCACGGAGCAGCTCATTGAACGCCTGCGGTTTGAGGGCCAGGGTGAGTCCACCCAAGCTCCGCACTACCCCTGCACACGCTGCTGCTGCTGCCCTACGCCCCAACGCTCAAGACAGTCCGGCAAACGAGCAGGCCAATGTGGTCCACTGACATTTTGCAAGAGGAGGGAGACTCACCTGCGGAACGCGCTCCATGCCAAGTTTTTGCAGCCCAAGGAACACAGCCATTGCCTCCTGCCACCTGCTCAATTAAACAAAGCACATAACGCAAAAGCTCAACACAATGAGTACTGCACAATAATGCGCACAAGTGGACGGCATCCATAAACACACAACGCAAACTTAAGAGTTATTCTTCCTCATCCCCATGTAAACTTCAATGTTGAGAGGGAGAGAGAGAGAGAGGTAGGTGTAAAGGGGGTTGTGGGTTGAGTGTGGATGCCCACCTCTCTGCTTTTCTCATCGCTGTGGTACAAACGCCCATCAGCGCATCCACAATGCTGTCGGGCAGTTCGATGCCGCAGTCCTGCATTCGTTTCACCGCCACCATCGCCTTCTCCCATTTACCGGCGCCCTTGAAGTTGCAGGCACGGATTAGAATGTCGAAGGTGAAAGAGTTGGGCTTCAGACCCGACTCCATTGCCCTGCAGAATAACCACCCACCCACAGCCCATCACTCACTTCCAATTCACTAAACAGTCATGCGCCCTTACTACAATAGCAGAGATAATCATCGCGTACGTGTGAGTTTGAGTCGACGTGCGTGTGTGTGTGTGTGTGTGTGTGTGTGTGTGTGTGTGCTTGTGTGTGGGCGTGCGTGTATTTCTGTGTCTATGTGTGTTTGGGAGAGACGGTGTGTAGGTGTATGTGCTCGCGTACGTGTGCGTGTGCGTGTGCGTGTGTGTGTGTGTGTGTGTGTGTGTGTGTGTGTGTGTGCGTTTGTGTAAGTGTGTGTGTGTGTGTGCGTTTAAGAGAGAGAGAGATACGGAGTTTATGTTTGGGTGCACGTGTATGTGTGTGTGTGTATGTGTGTGCGTATGAGAGAGAGTGTGTGTGTGAGAGAGAGAGAGAGAGAGAGAGAGAGAGAGAGAGAGAGAGAGAGAGAGAGAGAGAGAATTACGGAGTGCGTTTTTGTGTGTGTGCGTGCGTGTGTGTGTGAAGGAGGCTGCTATCTTATGTTTCTTAGACTGGGAGCAGTGATTGTCCTGAACAGCAGTAGAGAGACGAGCCGCAGAAGAGGAGGGGCTACTGAAGATGAGACGCACCGTTCAAAGATGCTAAACGCTGCCTCCCACTGCCCAGAGTGGCTACACGCCGCGAGCACCATGTTGTATGACAGCGCCGACGGCTCCACCCCCACCGCCAGGCAGTCCTCCAGCACCTCCTTTGCCTTCCCCACGTGCTGGAAATGGCTGCCGCAGGCGGTGAGCGCGGCGTTGTAAAACTGTGGAATCACTGGCGTCTCGCAATTTCCCAGGAACCAATCGTATGCGGCGAGGCACAGATCGATCTCGCCTACACCCACCCACCCACACACACACACACATACACGAACACGCACACGCACGCATACACATAAACAACTCAGCTTTTATGTGAGATCAAAATTCTGTAACCATGCATGTAGGAGAAGACGCGTGGAAGGAGCACCTCTTCGGACCATCTCCCGCAGCACCAGCGCCTGCACAATGTCCTCCAGGTTGTCAGTGCGCTCGAGGACGTACTGCACCGCATTGGCGGGCGGGCAGGGGTTGGCGATGCGCTTGTAGCGCTCCTCTGCCCCCGCCTCCGCATCCTTCTCAGCCGCATACGCCTACATCCTCACCGTAGCAATCATCCCTCAGCACACACACATACACACACATACACACACACACACGCGCGCGCGCGCGCACACGCACACACACGCACACACACGCACTCCATCGTCGCCCCTTCTCTTTCCTTAACCCAAATGCCCTGCTGCCCCTACCTGACATGCCTCAGGCATATAACCGCACAAACAGGAGAGACACACGCAGGGGGGGGGGCACACTCACCAGTATGTCTTCCACTATCTCTTGTGCGTCCAGCACATCCTCCTTGGTATAGGGCAGGCTGCTGGGCGTGAGGTGCTTCGGTGCGGTGACCGGTGTACTCATTTCGCCCACCCGCCCACCTCACACCCACGTCACTCTAACTCCCCCACCCACCTCAGCCCTGTAACCTTAGGCTTACTCAGATGTGTCTGATGCCCCGGTGACTGGATTGAATCCCCAAAGGGGGGCTAACGGCGCCTCCACACGTCAGAGAGCCGCTCCTTCCTTTCTTCACGACCGACGGCGCCGAAAGTGACCCACCGCCGACCGAGCAGCCGGCAGCCGGACGGAGTAAAGGTCCGTGGTCGGGGTAAGTCAGTGATTCTGCGGCTGCGCCAGTATGTGCGGTGGTTCGGGTTGTCAGGCAGCAACTGCCGGGGCTATCCCGCCCGGGAGTCGTCCTTGGGCATGTGGAGTCGCGCGGAGCTGGCGGATGTTTATTATCGGGAGTACTTAAGATCAGTGTCGGTACAGGGCAGGGAGTTAGTGCAGACCGAGCGCGGTTGCGTGCGAAGGCCGCGAGCTACACGAAACGCAGGGATCGATTTGAACTGCACAGTTGGTGCTATTCTATCGGGATGGGAGTGCCTGTGGTTCTGACCTCGGCAACAAGGCGTCGCATTTCTGGCTGCTCTGTCTCCGCTCATGTTGTGGAATGCGCTCCGACGACAAATTAAAGCAGCGCCACGGCATGCGCGATCCGTGGTACTGGTACATATACGAGTTGTGGTACCTTATAATAAGTTACCAAATGTTGCTGACGACTACCCTGTAATATACACTCCTCCACAAGAGTCCGGACAAGATTTCGCACCTTCGCAGGAAAAAATGTAATCAAACGTCGATTTTATTGACAAATCTCCTGAAATCTTACGCAGTGCTTTTGCGCCCAAAATGGAATGCGCCGACAACTGCGAGGGGCGAATTCGAGCACTGCCGGGCTTGTGTACTTTGGGGTTATCGCGCCCGCACCCGTGCGGCACGCTCTTTCAAACAGTCGCCGTGCTTGTTAGACGAAAAGAGTAACGGGCGCACAACGCCGCAATACGAATGCTTATGCGACGGTCGCGCAAATGTAATGCATAGGCAACGGAGGGAGGAGGTGTTGGGCAGGCCGCTGTGGGAATTTATGGGCTTAATTCGACAAACTCCACCGACAACACCCGCTTTAAGCTGAGGCCTAACCACCCCGAATGACGGCTTACTGCTTTGCTTCTCGGCTCTCCTACAATTGGGCGGTACTCTGGTGTCGTCGTGCTTGACGCGGTGAGAGGGGAGCGTGTTCTTGACTAGCTTGTGTTTAACAAAATGCATGTCCGGACTTTTGTGAAGAAGTGTAAATTCACGGATATATACATGTACCGCCATTTATTGTACATACGAGTGGTCCGTAGTTCTTTGTGCCTGTCGTTCTTTGTATTTTTGTAATCATATACACACGAACCTTACTTCTCTCACTATTATATGTATTTTTGTAATAATTTAGATAATCCAAGGTGGCCCATGGTCGTGATACTTGTTTTTCACACACACACACACACACACACACACACACACACACACACACACACACACACACACACACACACACACACACACACACACACACACACACACACACACACACACACACACACACACACACACACACTCACTCACTTTTCTCTCTCTCATTACATTTTTTGTAATTATGTACAGACACCGTGTGTGTGTGTGTCTCATTCTGTATTTTCGTTATCACAGAAATAATGCTCCTGTACCCGTCGTAGCGATGCGCACTAGCTAAAGACGTATCCTACTTCCAGTCCCAGTAAGTGCGCTTTACACCAAGTCTATCTTTTTTCAATTAACAAACAATTGTTTATAAGAAAAAAACAGCGGAGGCCACCAAGCAAAAAGAAGAAAAGAGGAAAAAACCTAAGCCCGAGAAACAAGAAGGCAAGCCACAGCGTCAGCACTACCCTTTTGAAAAAAGTCGCGGAGATATGAACCCAGAGTGCCATGAAGAACAACATAAAGACGTTGCATGAGTTCACGTCGCACATCCCCCAAAAAACGCCGAAAAGAGCATAAGTAGTTCGACGAACGAAATGTTGCATACGGACATAATTGTCACAACGCAAGGGGCGAGAGTAAACAGCGCCCCTGCCAAGGAAGCGACGAACAGCCACCAAAATAGCCAAGCGATCAACCAACTCAGCCGCCATCGGCGCCAGCCGGCCCCCGGAAAGTCGATCTTTTTTCCAAACAAAGAATATTGTGTTTGTAGTACCCAAACCCAATCGAGGTGATGATAAGGGGATACACCGACACACACACACACACACACACACACACACACACACACACACACACACACACACACACACACACACACACACACACACACACACACACACACACACACACACACACATACATACACACACACACGAACACACACACACATACACACACACACACACACACACACACTCACACATTTTAGCAAATTAATGTAGTAGGATTGCCTCCGAATACCCTCCGTATACTACAACAAAGCCGTCACAAAACACCGTAATAAACGCTAAAGTACTGCTGAAGTACTACCGGCCAACACACACCCGAGAAGGGTCGGAGTTGCCATTGAGCATGCAATCCGACCGTCTTAGCTCCGGGGTTGGCCATCCCATGAGCGAGATATTGATCGGAACATGGCTCGCCATTGCGCGGGATCCCCTTATCTCTTCCCAAACGAGCCCAACTCATCATGTGAATGAACCCGTAGGCACGTCAAACGGTACACAATCAAAGGTGCAGCCATCATGATTTTGAGTTTCGTCGCATTGACATATTCCGAGCCACCGCATTCAGCAAACCCGATACAAAATTCACTCAGAGTACTACAACCCTCTCCGGATCAGCAATGAAGTGAAATGATTTACAACGATACAAAGTTAATGGTTATTGTCTCTGAGCGTTCCCGGATCAACGAAGATTACAAAAAATGAACACATCTAGTTTAGCGCACCATCACGCGCCCCTTCGAGTGCCGAGACGTTACCGTCTGCCGCCCCCAAAGCAAGCCCATGCTAACCATCGCATGGCCGCGAGATGCCAACTCGCATCTTCCACACGAAAGCCATATGCAAACCCCGCCCAACCTCCGACTTACCTTCTCCCTCCCATCCGACCATTATACGACATGTCCTCCCCTCCCTCTACCCCGCCTACCTCCCACAAACATGTCCTCACACGCGACCCTTCCGCTACTCCGACCGGATCAAAGGCGTCGCCACGGAGCCGCATGTCCACGGTCCGTCATGAATACCTCCGTCATGTTGCTCACACCTTGTTTTCAACTCCATCATGCACTGATCACACATGCCTCAACGCTCTCCCCCACCCTCCTACCCATATCGATTGTTGATGCCAACCATTCTTCCCAAAGTCATGAGTTGCACCGGCACCCCGTATACATTTACAGCCACAAGCATCCTATCGCTCATCATCCTTCGCGCCGACCCCCAAGATTAAAAAAAAGTAGTTGCGAAGTCACGTCTCGAAATCACATGCACCCTATCCCAACTATACATCCGCTATGTGCAAGGGTGGCACCATATATTTCTCATATACCGACTCAAGACACGCAAGGCAATTTGCAAGACGAAAAGCCTACACAAACGCACCTTCCTCTATCACCCGCCGCTCACAACACGCATATCATCCCCCCCGGGGGGGGGGGGGGGGTGGGGGGGGGTAAACAGCCTAGCATTCAACAATGAGGATGAAATAGGCGACAAAGATCTAGCCCCAACTAGTAAGTTTTCTAGATGGCTTCGTTGGGAGGGCCCATACAGAGTAGCTGGCGGCTTCCGGTACATGATGCAAATCATTTTCATTTTCGCACACCAAGTCGCCAATACGAAATGCTGCAAGTACGAGCTAATAAGTATTGAGATACTTATAAAAAAAGAAAGTAAAAAGATCGACAATGCAAACAAAGATTGTCGCTACACCCGCATGCTCTCCACCGCTACGGGGCATGACCAACCGAGGTCGGTCGGCTGTCGAGGTGAGAGGCAAGCCAACTTAAACTAGCTCCTACGTGAGGCGCCCGCCGGCGGCGCAGCGGCGGCGGCCCCGGAGGGGGTGCGTTCGCAGGCCCGTCGGCACCTACCTCGACCTCCACGCGGTGGGCGCGGGTAACCCTGTAGCCATGCCATGCTTGGCACGGTAGGGGGCTGAACGAGGTACCGACAGCTGCGATCCGCGGAATCAGGAGCTGTCGGGAAGCCCGGTACGGAGGGTTTTGGAAAAACATAATATCCGTACACCAACACAGGGATCTCCCGCTCGGCCTGTCCGATTTGTTCTTTCAGCGACTAAATACTCACAGATACTCTCCCGCCCTGACGGGTACGAGGACTGCATAGTGTTTTTTGGCAAGGAAGGGTACGGACGGATCAGCGGTGGGACGAGGGTGTTGGAGCTGGCGGCGGACAGCTGGGAAGCAACGCTAGGGCACGGCGCTCGCTAGCAGCCGCCAGCCCTGCGAAGCCTTTTGGTCTCCCTTGGAAGAGAGGCCCGAAGATACGTAGGACGGAGGTTGGTCGCAGCCGGAGGAGCGGCACGGTCTGGCGGCGGAGGTCGGGAGGATCATCCGCCGCCGAAAAAAACCGGTACGGGGGGTTTTCGGTTATGTATTCCCGTACCCATCATCTTTTGAGGATAGCCGATCCCTGGGCACTATCCGTTCCCCCTCCCCTAGTCGGTACCCGGTTATCGACAGGCTGCCTCAGGCAGTGTGCCCCGGGTTATCGCAACGGCACACTGCTCGTATAGGCGCCCCCCTAACAACGTAAATCACCGGGGGAGGCAAGTGCGGCCAGCACAGCGCGATCAGATGGGTGGTGGAAATAGACGGCAAACGGACAGGGGACAAGAGACATCTGGCTCGGAGGCAGGAGAGCCAGCCGGACACCGTCTGCAGCCTGGCTTTTTTCTCCTCCTAGCCCCCGCGGGGGGGGAGAAGGCTAGACTAGGTGGAGAGTCGCGCCGAGCAGAGCGACTACTATCTCCGATATCTCGGACGGGATCAAGCACGGATCGAGACGAGTCCGACGACGACCTGAGCGAGGGGGTTTTCCACCTGCCTTTCCCCCTACCTCCGGCACGACCGGAGTCGCACAGGAGCCGAGGTCAGGCAGGTTCGACTCGACCAACTCATGCTGACCAGCCTTGATGATCAGCGACCCCGCCGCGGCTGGAGCAGGCCGCGTATCATGGAGACTAGCGACATTTTTTATTTCATACTGTATCAAAAAAAAAAGTATAGATCAGAAAATAATAAATACCCGGATACGGTATCGTTACTGCCATTGGAGAGGTTGGGATTAGTGGTTCACGGTCTACCTCACGCTTCTAAGTCCAGCTAGGCGTAGCATAAGGGGGGGCCTAGAGACTCCAGCCGGTTTTTACTGGTATTGGGGTGTTTAATTTCATATTTCAAATTTCCTACGTGAATCCCGTCTCGCCGCAAAAAAACATTGGGAGGGGGGGAGGTAGCAGCAAACCCCCACAATAGTCGCTCGACGGATCTGGCGCCGCTCCTCCATCTGACGTTCCCAAGTCCGTACCGCTCCTCTGCCCGCGGTAATCCACTAGGACTAGGTCCTCCATCACCCCAAGGGCAAGCGGCGGCGGGGCCAACGCCACAAGTTTGTAGCCGGATGGAGCTCTTGTCCCCGTACCTCTCTATTTTTCATTTGCCCCTTGGCATGGGTTGACTGATTTCATCCCCCGCTATCGGTAGAATAAGCTCGAGGATCTCAATCCTTACAATCCCCATCTAGAATGATCTCGTGGCGGTTAATCTTAGACGACATTCATTTCCGGACATTGTCCGCTCCTCTCGTCGTTGACGTCGTTTCTCGCACTCCCGCCCCCGTGACACGTGTGTTGCAGCTGCGGAAAACTGTGGGTAATGAGCTCCATGCCATGGCATTGCTTCCGGAATCTTAGTCGCCGATTGTCACATTCCCCTTTGCCATATCCGGCAGTTGTATCACCTCGCCTTCTCATACTCAATCGATTTTGCCTGGCATCGTTACCGGGGGAAGAGGAGGATTTGTTTTCTAGACAAGCATTGGCTATCAACCGGCATTTGTCGTATGGCCACTGCTATTTACGTATAGAGTTAGAGTTAGGCCAAGAGGTCTACTTTTACTATGTATCCTCTCCATTTAAAGCGGGAGTAATAGTGCCAGTAATGTAAAGCAATGTTGCGATGTTGAGCGTGTATTATCGTGATAGGAATGCTGTCATTCAGCATTACAAGACGATAAGCTTGAATGGATTAATTGTTGAGCGTTAGATATCACATATCACCTAATGGCTCATAATAGAAGGTGGTGTTTGCTCATCACATGGTGTGTGCGTGTCTTGTGATAGGCAAGTATTAGGCACTTGTTGAAGGTGGGATGACGTTCAATGTCACCACGAGAGTGAAATAATTCCTTATGACCGGCGCCCGCCGGCGGCGCAGCGGCGGCGGCCCCGGAGGGGGGTGCGCTCGCAGGCCCGTCGGCATCCCCTCACCTCCCCGTGGTGGGCGCTGGAAACCCCGTAGCCGTGCCAGGCCTGGCACGGTAGGGGGCTAAGAGGGCCGACAGCTCGATCCGTGGGATCAGCAGCTGTCGGGAAAGCCCTGTACAGAGGGCTTTTGAATAAAATAATTTCTGTACACTACCGGCGCCAAGATCTCCCGCTCGGCCCGTCCGATATGTTTTTTCGCGCACAGATACTCCTAGATACAGCCTTACTTTTAGGAGTGGGACCTGTACTACGGCAGCGTTTGATGGCGAGGAGGGTACGGCCGGATCAGCGGTGGGAGGCGGGTGTTGGAGCTGGTGGTGGCCAGCCGGGAAGCAGCGCCAGGAAAGGGCGCTCGCTAGCTATCGACCAGCCCTGTGCCGGTCGAACCCTACCGAGGGGTGAGGCGAGACACGGCACAGGACGGTGGCTAGTCGCAGGCGGAGGAGCGGCTACAGGAGGCGGCGGCGATCCTCAGGATCAGCCGCCGCCGAAAAGCCCTGTACGGAGGGCTTTTTTGGACACTAAAATAATGTCCGTACCCGGCGTCGCGCAAGTTGGGGAGCAGCACCAGGGTAGGGCGCTCACTAGCGCGCCGCTACGTCGTCCAGCGTCATCTCCCGGGGGGAGGAGTCAGCTGGGACGGCAAGGAGGACAGTCGCGACGGGAGGAGCGACACGATCTGGCGGCGACGACCCTTTGGGTCGGCGCCGCCGGAAAACCCGGCACGGAGGGTTTTGCTTAATTCCGGGCGCCCGCGGCCCGCCGGATCCGGCTACGGTGACCTGCCCCCCCCCCCTCTTCGACACCCACTACCCCGACAGACCTTAATACTCCTATGAGTCCTTGAGCGTGGGCCCGGGTGAGCGCGGAGGCCCCCGCTCAAGAACAGGCTGCTCGGTGGACGCGCGATCAGAGGGGGGAGGGTACGGCCACAGGCCGGAAAACCGACAGGTACCCGGGTACCAGACAGAGAAAAAACCGGGGAAATGAGCGGGGAAAATTCAAGCGCGGAGGTAGGAGCGCTAGTTTTTTCTATGTCTGTGCGTCTCGGTCCCCCCCACCTGTCCTCGAGGTGATGGGGGACCTCGACACGGAGGACCGCCGCGTCGGTGGACGCGGCAAGACCTTGGGGCGGGGTCTACGGGATGGAGCGGCGGGATCGACGAGCGACCGCGCGAGGAGGGGTTTTTTGCCAGCCTTTCCCCTCCTACCTTCGGCAAGACCGAAGTCACGCGGGAGCTAGATTAGGCTGGCCCGTCGTCCCTCCCGAACGCCGACCGGCCTAGGCCGGTCGACACCCCGGTTCGGCGGGAGCGGGCCGTGCATCGTGAAGGTCGAGCAGCAGTTTAGTTTTGCATTTCTAGACAAGTGGATTTATTTTTAGATCTGTTTTTCTTGATTACAAAATTATTACGCTGTTACTGCTTAGGTGGGGGGACTGTGGCAATTACTGCGGTTGCTTACAGTTATATAACTCCCGAGGAACGTCGGCACACATTGCAGATAGGTGTGTCGATAAGAAATGTACCTGGTCGGAGAGACCCGGGCCCAACTTGCTAAATAAGTCCTGTATGGCGGAAGTAGAGTGGCCCGTGAGACAGCAGCCGGTCCAGTTTGCCGGGTCATGTTGTAAACAATTTCAATTTCAATTTCAATTTTTCCTTATGACCCCTCAACTTTCACAACTTTATTGATATGTCAAGAGGCAGAGGGTACGAGTGTGACGAGAATTATCATGTAGCAGTGCATTTCAGGGCATTGTACATGTACTCGTTACTAATTGATGCGTACATTTCCATCAAAGCCCGTACCTGCGGTAACGTCGCTACCACAGTAACTCGAAAGCTGAGTGTAGTAGTGTATTACCAACACTTCCCGGTACGTACATCACGCAAAGTTCATCTAATAAGATACGACGCTTTGGACTCATTTCACGAGGCACAAAGTCTACGTCGCTAGCATGTTCATACCGTTACGAGAGCCCTAACGCGCAAGCCATGACGAGCACACGAGACACATGGAGCTTCTGAAATTTGAATTAATGTTGTTTACAGCAAAACCGAGTTAACGGCCGATGTCCCTTGGCGGTCCTCAATCAACCATTTAGGTGTGTGGGGATTAGGGTTTATGTCGTGAACCACTTGTTCCAACCTCTCCAATACTTTACATTTTCCTAAAGAATGGCATTACAACACCGCCAATTTCATACAGTACACATGTTTGACTTTTTTTCTGCAAACGAGAATGACGAATAATGCGTCGCCACCACTCTCCAAGATGCGAGGCATGCTCCAACCGCTGCGACGGCGCTGATTAGTGAAGATGGTAAGCATGCTCTCGTCGAGACGGGCCTACCGGAGCTCTCCTCATGTGCGACTCCGGTCGTACCGTAGCTCGGGGGGGAGGCAAGCAAAAAACTCTCGCACAAGTCGTTGAAGGTCCCGTCTCGATCCACGCACACCCACGTCCAAATTAACCGTTGCTCCTCCCGGTATCGGTATAGGAGCGCTTCCCTTCTCCTCCGGGGGCTGGGAAGAAAAAAGGTCCATAGATTTAGACTGTGTCGAGCTGGCGTTCATGCCGCCGCGCCAGATTTTCTCTTGTCCCCGGTCCGTCTTCGTATGCATTCCAACACACGTTTGATCGCGTTGTGCCCGTCCGTACCCTTCCCGGTGGTCTACGATGTTAGGGAGCGCGCCTTTCTAAGCGGTGTGCCGTTGCGATAACCCTAAGCACACTACATGAGGCAACGTATCAACAAATGGGCACTGACTAGGGAAGGGGTTGGTCGAACGCATGGATCGAAGTGCCGTTGCTCAAACGGTGTCGGGTACGAAATCATTTATTCGAAAATCCACCGTACCGGGTTTTTCCGGCGGGGACCGATCCTGTGGACCTCCGCCACCACTTGACCGTGTCGCTCCTCCGGCTGTGACCCTCCTTCGGCCTGCTTAACGTCTCGCCTCACCCCAAAGAGAGGCTCGAGTCCCACGGGGCTTGTCGATGGCTAGCGAGCGCCTTGCCATGGTGTTGCTTCCCGACTGTCCGCCGCCTCCTCCGACGTTCGTAACCTACTTGCCGCCAAACAACTGATGAGATACATGTCATGTCCTTGAACATGAATGTATTCAAGGAGTATCTAGTGCTGAAAAGAAATATCGGACTAGCCGAGCGGGATATCTTGGCGCTAGTGTATATGTACTATGTTGAACTGCCCTCCGTGCAAGGCTTTCGCGACAGCTGTTGATCCCGCGGATCACCGCTGTCGGCTCACCCAACTTAGCCCATTGCCGTGCTAGGCCTGGCACGGTGATAGGGCTACTAGCGCCCACTACGGGTTGGTGGGTGTGAGTACCAACGGGCATGTGAGCGCACCCCATCCACCGGCGGGCGCCATGGAGCTAGCTAAGACAAACCTTTTAATCCTAGTGCAGTGGAGGGAGCTGATATACGCCATATAACTTTCTCTTTCAATTACGTTCTAATGTCAACTCTTAACAGTAAGACATCTTCAGTCTCTCCATCTGCATTCCCACTTGCAACATCATTGAGTTGTGTTAGCGGTATGCGAAGAGGCAAACTGCCACAAAAAAGCTTAAGTAGCAAAAGGAAAAGGGAAATTATGCTACTATGTAAATGCGTTCATCAAGAAGGGAGAGAAGTTACTGTGCGTTGATTATGTAGATCCTACAGCAGACCGCTCATACAAACGGGGCTGGGCGTGGGTAATTTGGCTGTTGTGCTCGAATTGGCTGCATCATAAGACATAATGGAGAAGTAACTATGATCTTGCATTGTCTACGCCATGCATATCATGGCAGACGCTGGCCATGTTTCCATTGGTCATTTGAAGCCGCCGTGGAGATCCCATTACCTGGTTTCTCCGAGGCTGGCTAGTTGATGCCACGGCTTTCCTTGAAACCGAAGCTATTGCCTCCGGAGCAGCGGCAGTGACCCTCGCGGTCGCGCGCTTGCACGTCTCTCCGTTCGCCCGCCGTCCCATGTCGCCACCACGCATACCTCTGAGTGGGATGCGCGGGCAACATAAAGCCGTATTAAACTTGGAGTAGAGCAAGGGGCCAAGCAGGATGGTGCATGTGCTATTTACATATGGGATCCCATCGATCGCCAAATCTCAAGAAGCCTATATATAGATAAATATATTCGTGCATACCGCTCAGGGCGGACGGTGGGGTGAACTTCCACTCATATCGTATGGTACCATACTCTGTGCTTACCAATGAAAAGAGTCTAGGAATTCTGCAATATCCTGCGTATCCTGAGTAAGTAAAGACGCGAAAGGAGGTGCGCTGTCGTGTTGATACGTGGTTTGACACTTTGAGCACTTAATGATACGTTGCTGGCGTAGTAAACAACAAAGCATCTGTGGCGGTTAGCCTCTGAAAGCTAAACGCTAGCACAAATCTGTTCTAGTCTGTCTAGCTCTGTGTCGTAAGATTGCAAATGATGTTGTCGAGAGGCAATTGATGAAAGATGTTTCACTGCTTTACTTGGGCAGTAGATATTGTAAATGAACAAAGGAATTGTTAAAAGGTTCTGTCACCTCCCTCTACTGCACTGGGCTTAAATAGGTTTCAGCCCAGACTAGTTACGCCTGCAAGCTTCGCTTACGTGTCAGGCGCTAGTGCTGCTCAACCGTCGTCATGTGTCCTCGAGACGCGGCCTGCCTAGCATTGGGTTTCACGACGCGGCTCCTTCTGCATTGAAGAGCTCGTTCTGGCGCGTCATCTGGCTAGTTAGATTAATTATGCATATCTGTACGTACCGGGAGGTACTGGTCGTACTGTAGCATCAGCACCATTACAGTATTGCAGTAGCGACGTACCCACGAGTATACGTCCGTCCTGTGGAAAAGCACGAATTGGAATCCGTAACGAGTACATGTACAATGTCCTGCAATGTACTGTTGCAGGACTGTACTCGTCACACTCGTACCCTCCCCCTCTTGACAGATCAATGAGGCCGCCGCGAGGCAGACCTCCGTGGTTCTTGGCTCCTTTACTGAAGCAGTTACTGGGACTCAGGAATGCGCGCTGGGAAAGCGTGCATGAAGTCAATGTACGCCTGAGTCTTGGCGAATTTGCGCCATTGGGGCGTCTCCAAGAAATCTTGTAACGCTGTGGTCCGGTGTACTTCGTTCAACCGGTGCCAGACAGGTGGAATGTCGTCATCATCGAAGTGCGTCATGAAGAGCAAATATTTGCCTCGTCGTCCAGGTAACGACTTGATGCACACAGCAGAGATGTGAGAGACGTCGAACTCCTCGTCGTCTCCTTCAGGGACAGTCACCGGGACAGCTGGTCGTAGCAGAGCGGTAGAGCAGGGTCTTAAGTTGTTAACGTGGAACACAGGATGTAAGCGTACTGTCGCTGGTAGTTTTAATCTGTAACTGTGTTTTCCAATCTGCTCCTCCACTGAAAAAGGGCCAAGCTGTCTGTCTCTGAGTTTCCTGTTCGGTTGTCCTCGCAGAAAAAGATTTGCTGTGACGACTGACACCTTGTCTCCCTTAGCGAAGTGTGGCGCTGTAGACGGTTCTGTGCGCGCTTGCATTTCGTCCTTGTGTAGCTGTAACACTGAGCGTACCAGGGTGTGCACTTCCTGTAACAATCTCAACCGTTCTGTTGCGTCTTGCGAAAAGGGAATCGATGGTCGCATGCTGAAGAGCAGGTCAGGAGGCTCCTCAGGAGAAAAACCAAAGTTAGCCTCGAACGGCGTGTGCTCAATTCCGAGTGCACGCGAAGCGTTGTACGCAAACTCCACTTGCGGTAGAAGTGTCGACCAGTTAGAGCCATCATAGCAACAGAAGCAACGAAGAAGCTGCTGAAACGTGCTGTTTACGCGCTCTGTCAAGCCATCTGTTTCTGGGTGTCGGCTGGTAGACATGTTCAGACGAGTTCCGAGGCGTCTCCAGAGTGTCTGCCAGAAAGCGCTGACAAATTTCGGGTCGCGATCGCTAATCAGCACACGGGGAAGTCCATGTAAGCGGTAGACTCCCTGTAAAAACAAATTGGCAGTTTCTTCGGCAGTAATCGACTCTGTACATGGCAGAAAATGGGCCATTCGAGTTAGATGGTCTACTACAATCAGCACACTGTTAAAGCCGTTGCTCTCAGGCAAGTGTGTCAGGTAGTCAAGACCAACTGTGTGCCACGGTCTGGGTGGAACAGGTAATGGGTAAAGAGTCGCAGCCATCTGCGGTCGAATCTTCGCTCGTCGGCACACGACGCAGCGTTCACAAAAATCTTTCACGTCTTGGCGGATTCGTTTCCACCAGAATCTGTCGAGTGCTTTAGCAAGAGTGCTAGCAACTCCTCTGTGACCGGCTGACGAACTTTCGTGCAGCTCTGCGATCAATCTCAGTCGGAGCTCAGAGTTCTGTGGAATACAGAGGCGATTGAGACGCCAAAAGTACCCGTCTCTGGCTTCTATCCGGCTGTCTCTTGTCCACTCACCATCGTCCCCATAAAACGAATCTCGTGAGAACCCCTCGCGAATGAGATCAGCGAACTCAGGGCTCAGCTGCAACGCGTCAACAGTCAGTGAATTTAACTGTGCGTCTTCAAACAGCAGCTGGGACTTCCGTCGTAATTCTCGATCTGACGGAACCTCGCCATCCCAAAATAAGGGTACTGTGGCCTGAGGTACGAAGTCTGGACGCCGGCTTAACGGGTCAGCTTCGTTCAGAGCTCCCTTGCGATATGCAAGTGTCATCGAGCCCACAAACGGTTGCAAATCCCGCAGGTATCTTGCTTGCCGCTTGTTCAGCCTGTTGTTCGGTTGCCTGAGCAGGTGCCGCAGTGTGTCGTGGTCTGTTACGACAAGGAACTTAGAACAGCCTTCAAGATAGCACCTCCAATGCTTGACAGCTTCGCATACGGCCAAAGCTTCTAAGTCGTACGCAGAGTAAGTGTTACCACGCTCAGCTGGATTCAGCTTACGCGCCCAGTAAGAGACTGGTTGAAGACCGCCTCCTTGGTCTTGCAACAGGACTGCTGCAATCCCCACTGTTGAAGCATCTGTAGCTACGGTGAACGTCGCGTCCGAGCCGACCTCCGGAAGGATCAGGCATGGCGCGGAAATGAGCCGTAACTTGAGAGTCTCGAAGGCTTCCAAACAGGCAGGCGTCAGCGTAACCTTCTGTGGCTGGGACTTCCGCAGTAAGTCCGTCAATGGAGCCGTAAGGTCGCTAAAATGGTGTATAAATCTCGCATAGAAGTTGCAGAACTGTACGAAACTGCGAACCTCCTTCTGCGTCTTGGGCACTGGCCAGTCTGCAACGGCCTCGACTTTCTTTGTGGAAACCGAAATTTTCCCGGCTGACACAGTGTAGCCCAGATACTCCATTTCTTGCAATCCGAAGAAGCATTTCTTAAGGCGTAATTTCAGCCCTTCCTCCTTGAATCGCTGTAGCACTAGACGCAGGTGCTCCAGGTGCTCTTCCAGAGTTCGACTGTAGATACAGACGTCATCCAGGTAGACTGTCACGAACTTATGTAAAAAGTCGCGAAGTATGTCGTTCATCATCCTCTGAAATGTAGCTGGTGCGTTACACAGCCCAAACGGCATGGCGACCCATTCCATTAAGCCATCAGGGGTCTGAAAAGCCGTCTTGTGAACGTCCTGATCACGCACTCGAACTTGCCAGAATCCAGAAGCGAGGTCGAGGTGTGTGTAAAAGTTCGCGTCCTTAAGTTCGTCCAGAGTGTCGTCCACACGCGGTAGCGGGTAAGCATCTTTACGCGTAACCTCGTTAAGACCACGGTAGTCAATGCACAGACGTAGCGAGCCATCAGCTTTCCGCACAAAAAGAATTGGCGAGCCGAACTCACTGTAGCTGGGACGGACCAGACCAGCGTTCACTGCGTCTTTGAGCTGTCGATTAAGCTCAGCGCGCTCTGCGGGTGACAATCTGTTCAGACGTTGACGTCGCATCGGGCCAATTGTTTCAATGGGATGATCCCACTGTCGGCTTACAGGTGGAGAGTCGACAGGTTGCAGTAACTCCGGGAAGTCATCAAAGAGTAAAGACCGGAAGTTGTCACGTTGTTCTGCTGTTAGTTCCTCTCCAGTGTGAAAGTCTGTCGTTTGTTCAGCGACTGACGTAAGTTCAATGACGTAAAAATCAGCATGACGTCCTCTGCTGCGGCGCGTCTTGCGCATAAGCTTCTGAACTTTCGTAGACGACATGAGTAGACACTCAGGGCGTCGTTCCTCGAGTGTAGTCTCCACAGCTGTGCCGTCCATTAGTGTAAAAATTCTGGTTGTACCAAATTGTAAAGAGGCCTGTTCGTCATCAAGCCATGGTAAACCCAGGATTAAATCAGCTGTGCGTAAATCACGTAAGACATAAAAAGTCCGTTGAAACTCGTGTCGAGCCAGCTCAAAAGTGACGTCACAGACTGTCGTAGAAGTCACTCGTTGTCCATTAGCGAGTCGAACTGGGGTTTTACTGGCAGACTTCCGAGTCTGTAAAGCAAAGCGTCGTACAAAGTCCTCTGACACAAAATCAAGTGTCGCAGCACAGTCCACTAATCCAGAAATTTGTTGTCCGCCATCAGGAGTTTTCACAGTCAGCTCAGTCCGAATTAACGGGCGAGCTTCCGTGAGGTCAGTCAGTAGGGCTGTAGCTGTCGAAGAAAATTGTCGCAGCGTAGCGATGGACTGTTCCGAGTCGTCTGTTGGTACAGGTACCGAGTCGGGTTGATCAGGTGCTGTAGGTTCTGGTGAGTCGTTAAACGCACAATCTGCGTCGACTAACCACAGCTGTACAGGCCAAGGGGCTGGAGCAACCACCTCCTGTTGCGCTGGGTTCTCCAGTGACTGACGTGTAAAAAGCTGTGTCCTTGCTGGGAATTCTTGATAGAGTTTCCAGTGCTTAGTCACCTGAGTAAATTTCGCCCACTTCGGTAGTACAAATACAGCCATCGTAGATGTCGGAGATGTTCGACGACAATCCTCAAAATGCTGCGCAATCTGCTCAGCTAACTCCCAGGGTGGGTTGATGAACACCCTCTCTCCTGTTAAGTCTCTGTCTAGAATCGAGTCACTCGGCGAACAGTGAGGTAAGTCACCGTGCGAGTTAAGACCTTCATCATCAGCACATCCCTCCAACGTGAAGTTGAATCGTGCATGCAGAGGGTCAAAGACTGAGTCAACCAGTTTCCAATCAACTGAACGTCTGGTTACAGGTTTACGACTCTGTCTCTGCTTAGTCTGACGACGACGACCTGCTACTTGCGTTACAGGTGTCGCAACTGTAGTCGATGGAGATGTCGAAGGAGTTTCGACGACCTCTGTCGCTAACAGTGTCTCAGAATGAACAGTAGATGTAGCCGGCTGCTCCAGTTCATTTGTAGAACAGCCTTGCCACCATCATTGCTTCTTAGGTTGCATTGGTGCCTTGCCTTTGAACTCCGGGCATTGGAACAAACGGTGTCCCTTCTTGTGGCACTTGAAGCAGAGTCCCTCGTCCATGTGTCGCTTACGCTCCTCAGCTGTCATTGCATTTGCGATTGAATTAAAATCTTCGCGGCCGGATGTTTGACCACGTCCACCATTGTTGCCACCACGACCACCATTGTTACCACCTCCACGTCCACGTCCGCGGCCTCGTCCACGGCCACCCTTGTTACGTTTCCAGACGTTAGAGGCTTCCTCAAAAGGGTCTTCAAGGTTGCGCTTGCGAGAGGACTGGGCAGATGGTCCAGCAGCAGACCTTGCATTGCCTAGTTCCGGCGAGTCTGTCACGACGTCATTCAGAAAGTTTTGTAGCTCCACGAGCGTAATCCGGTAACCTAGTTGAGCTCGGTGTGATCTAGCCAGTCTCTGGAGGTCCACGTTTGCAAGGCCAGTAATGAAGCGTACACACTGTACCTCAGCTGTCAGGTCTTGACGAGAACGACGTAAGTAGTCGTTGTACTTCTTAGTGAAAAGCGCGTAACTCATCGTGTTGCTCTGCGTAAAACTTAGCAAAGCGTTAATTGCGTCGTCCTGAATGTTCGGAAGAAACGTCGACTTGCGTATCTCCGCAACAAGCTCGTTGTACGTAGATGGAATTGGAGGCTGATTTTTCCGGTTCAACCACCATCCACCAAGGAGTCCAGAAAACTGTGAAGTAACCCAGAACACTGCATCGTACGAGTCAGCTGCAATCCCAAGCATTACAAAACGCTGAGGCTGAGCTTCGAGCCAATCCTCTAGTACAGGTGGGTCTTGACCATTCTGGTACGGTGAAGTAATAGCAGCCTTACGCTGAGTCTCCGTAAGAGTCACAGATAGTCCTGCCAAGTTGTGGGTAGGCATCGGCATTCCCACTCGTAAATCTGTAGGCCCTACTCCAGTCAGTCGGTTGATGTGTCCGAGAATCAGTAGCCATACAGCACCAGAGTCGACCGTCGTAAACCGGGGGTACATGTGGAACTGTCTCGGGATAGACGTGTCGTCTTGCATGACTGGAACATGTTGTGTCATTGCTCGATAAAAAGATTCCCACTGAGTCACGTAACCAAAGTGAAGTAACTCACTCTTGTGCTTCTCAGCACGAAGTAACCCCTTCTGTGAGGGCGTAAGTGTCAGACCGTCAATGTTGATGGTTTCCGGGACGACGTAGGTGTCATCCGGATTAACTGTCGACTGTGCCAAAACAACCTGCTCGACCTGAGCAGGTGTACGTAAGTTGTTCGTAGCAAACAGGACAGGAATAGACGCAGAGTACACGTAGACAAGCTGTCGTCCTTGAGGTAGCGTAACGTTAACAGGTTCACCACTCAACAGCGTCAAATCATCCGGTGTCAAAACAAGACCGGTCTCCTCGTGTAACTCGCGAATAGCAGCGTCGACAGGCTCTTCGTTGGGTAAGACAGAGCCAGCCGGGAACCAAGTTTTACCAGTACGAGGCTCACGCTGAAACACCAACTTAAAGTCCGACCGTTTAGTTCCTCCAACGTGAATTACCAACACCACGTAATGACCAGCTCCAAGAGAAGCCATCTCAACTCAATCAAACAACGTCGAGCAGATCAACGAGCGAACGAAAGCGTGCGTCGACCAAAGAGCTCCGAAACCAGTGTGGCGGTTAGCCTCTGAAAGCTAAACGCTAGCACAAATCTGTTCTAGTCTGTCTAGCTCTGTGTCGTAAGATTGCAAATGATGTTGTCGAGAGGCAATTGATGAAAGATGTTTCACTGCTGTACTTGGGCAGTAGATGTTGTAAATGAACAAAGGAATTGTTAAAAGGTTCTGTCACCTCCCTCTACTGCACTGGGCTTAAATAGGTTTCAGCCCAGACTAGTTACGCCTGCAAGCTTCGCTTACGTGTCAGGCGCTAGTGCTGCTCAACCGTCGTCATCTGTCCTCGAGACGCGGCCTGCCTAGCATTGGGTTTCACGACGCGGCTCCTTCTGCATTGAAGAGCTCGTTCTGGCGCGTCATCTGGCTAGTTAGATTAATTATGCATATCTGTACGTACCGGGAGGTACTGGTCGTACTGTAGCATCAGCACCATTACAATATTGCAGTAGCGACGTACCCACGAGTATACGTCCGTCCTGTGGAAAAGCACGAATTGGAATCCGTAACGAGTACCTGTACAATGTCCTGCAATGTACTGTTGCAGGACTGTACTCGTCACACATCACAAGGGGGTGTCAAATCAGCGAACAGTGGTATGGGCCATCCATGGCAATTCTGAAGGAAACGAAGGCAGCCATGAGCAGATACAAGCTTCCCCGAGAAGTGCTGGGTGGGGAAGGTAACTCAGTTGGACAGTCACGTCGGGAGGAGCGCTACGAATGTCGATGCGGTGCAGCAATTATAATTTACGCGGTCTGTCATTTTAGTACCCCTGTTAAGGAACAACACGACTATCGGTACGGTGTCGGTAAATAGTAATCAAGCTTGAGCTGAAACGGCACGAACGCTAGCATGTAAGTGGACGAAAACTTGAAGTGGTAAGACTTGAGTGCCATGACGCGTCAAAATACTGAGTCAAAAGCACAAAAAGACAGTTACAACAAACACTTCATTGTGCAAATTGTCGAATTGCTGAGTCCCGCTTCTAGTTTGTCGTGTGTTGGGACGCAGCAGTACGGCAACCGTCTTGGGGAACGGCGGATAGGATTACACCCACATTGCGTTAGCAAAGGAGCGCGCGCGAATAGATGCAGGCATGACCAACCCTACAGCACAACTTATTTTTCAAGTGTGCTCAAGCGCTGGAACCTATACATTCGATGTTCCGCTTACCGAAACCACTTGAAATGATTGTTGGTTAGGGCGAGTGCGGGAAATGTGGTTTTGACGACCTCATATTTGTGCGGTCCAGGCTGTATATGGCAGCCAGAAGCCAGGCGACAAAGGCAAAAAATTCTCAATCACAGCCCAATTCCTACTGTTGAGGGAACTAAATAGCATCAGAGCTGCGTTATGCGAGTGGATGTTTTGCGATCGGTCATTTGTTCGAGTTGCGACTGGCAAAGCTATTTATGCATACCATACCCTGTAAACACTTCAATTTTGTCGCGACCTCTTAATAATGCATGTATCAGTAAAGCAAACCAATATGCTGTAGTGCATGGCGAATATGATCGATAGCTTGGAAATTTGCATTACATTTTGGGGGGGTCCCTGCAAATAAAACTGCAGGCCCGTCGTCTGTACCTGCCAAGGGAGTTGCAAGCCGAGTATATCTGGTGCGGGTTGAAATATGTTGCCGCGCCTCAGTATCCGGAGCATGGGTTCAGGAAAAGGGAAGACTTCTTTGAAGCCTCAAGGGTACATCTCGGGATGCTTGTGGTAGTGATCTTTTGTCCTCTTGTCTGCAGCGCGAAGGTTTTCAATGTAGTCGGCATGAGGTTTTGGATGATGCGCCCAGCACTCCTTCTCGAAAAAGTCCTGTATATTAGAAATATGATTTCAGCAAGGAAGCGGTGACAGCAGACTGGGGATTCATATTTTGAACTGTTTAGAGCTCTGCGCAGATCAAATGATTGCTACAACTATCAAGTACCATCTGGTGCCACGATTGGATCTACCCTATAAGGCAAGCTCTGACGATTGCTTCTGAAGGCTTACCTTTACTTTCGGGACGTGGTCAGGCACAATGACCTTGCCTCGCTCCTTCGACGCTCCATTCTAAGGAAACGGCACCACACCGAGAGTAAGATCTCCTGCAGCCCTTTCGAAACAATCAGATGTATCAAATTGAAAAGCAACACCGTACAGATATCACCGGCAGCACTTACAGCCTCCAGAAAGCTCATGAAGTCCTTATTGTTGAGATAAGCCGCAGTGTGGTAAGGCCGGTCGCCTGCGTTGTTGCTGGCGTCAATCTTGGCGCCCAGGGAGAGCAATAGCTCGCCTCCTTCCACCCAGCCCTCATAGGCTGCAGCGTGCATAGGAGTATTGCCGGAAGCTTCCACCTCGTTCACGTTATTTCCATCCTCCACTGCTTGCTTTATAGCTGCAAGCATCGGGTGATGACCAAAGCATGTGTGCAACAAACGTCAATTAGCTTTGAATATGCCCCTCGACGATATATTTTGTTCCGCTGACAATCATAACATTTCCCGGAGATCAAAACTCGACGAATGCTTTTCGTCGGAATGGATTCAAACCCTCTTGGCGTTTTAAGGGCTGTTCCAAGGGCGTAGTTCGGTTTTTACAGCGGCAACCACAAGGAAAAACAGAAAACATTATATAGCACTTTTGAGTTGTCGGCATGTCGATGAGCAAGTGAAGTGCTACGTGATTTACTGCGGGACCCAGAATTATACTTTATAAACTTGTTTCGTGAGAGGACTCTGTATTTGATCACGGTGGTGCTAAGAAACACGCAGACAGGAAACACAATAAAAAATCAATGTATACTGCCACCGCGAACGACTAATCCATATATGTCGTCCGGAAAAGCAGGACAAAAGCCTAGGTGGTGCGTACGAGAGCCGAGCAAAAGAGACGCTGCCACGATTTAAATTCTAAATGATGTTATGGGCAACGGTGATAAAGCGCGCGTTTTGGTCCTGCGAAGTTCTTCCAATGGCGACACTCGACAGTTTTGAGAGACAATGCCGAGGGTCGGAGACGTACCTTCGACGTTCTTGTTGTGGACGGCGCGCCAGATAATCATGCTGCCAACCTTACCCTGCGCACGCGTACATCCACCACCATCTTCCTTGCACCCAATTGGACCCTCCCACTTCCGGAACGGCCCCTCTACGTGCTCCCACCAAGGGTCGTAGTTGATGGTGTCGAGGCGCTCCTCCATACTTGCGGGCGGGACGACGGTTGAGGACGGGTGGTAGCTCCCAGTAGAGATCAGCGACGACGCGGGTGGGATTGATACGGGTCGCTGTGCCAATAGATAGTGGACGTCGCAGATATTCTCGACAATGGGCTATAAGCGATCAGGTAGTTGCTGGTTAGACTGGCTGGGAGGGGGCGTTGTGCCTCGAGACATTCCGCCGCATCCCGGTTCCCGCTGCGCCAACCCGGGCGTTGCCACGGTTTCTCGTCGGCTCCGGGTAAATGAACCGTCATATGTACGATAAGATGTACTTGTACGCTGGATATACTCAGATATCATCTCATCTTTCGCGGATGGTGTGGCAAATTTCATCTTAGAACCGGCCTTAGACTGTGTGCAGGTAAGAGA
Source organism: Tetraselmis chui (assembly GCA_026401115.1). NCBI lineage: Eukaryota > Viridiplantae > Chlorophyta > Chlorodendrophyceae > Chlorodendrales > Chlorodendraceae > Tetraselmis > Tetraselmis chui. Next base: position 98,215 of record JAPMLY010000179.1, on the reverse strand, counting down.
CAAGCAGGGACGGAAGCCCTAACTACAGGTACCTTACCCGGCACTTACATGTAGCCCTCATCGGAATTATCACCATCGTTCATCGAATATCAGCAACTACAGGTACCATGTACAGGTACATGTGAATTACTGGCCCCTCCACAGTAATAACTACCAACTACTACTACAGCGGATGGAGTAGCCGCAAGAAATAGCTACATGCGCTATTAATTTATTAGTATGAAAAATTATTACAAAAAAGCTGTGGAAACTGGATACCACCAATCAGACACTATTATGCTGATATTTAGGCGAGTCTAATCCAATAACCTAGTTTAGGTGACCCCCCCCTCCCCCAGTCCCCCAGTCGACACCCATATATATATGGACCGTTTAGTACATGAGCATCACTTGACTATCATGCCCTGTTATTTTGCACACACCGACATGGCGCCAAGTGGTTCTAAGGGTGGGTGAAGGTGGGAGGGGGGGGGGGGGGGGGGTTGGGGGGGGAGAGGGGGGGGCTTACTTCTCCCATTCAAACTAGGTATGGTAAACCCGAAACATGCGGAGGCGGTGGGAGGAAGTCGAAATTTACGATGATAACAATGCAAGAATTATGAAATATTTGCCGACCATGTGAGGCCACACATACACGCACCGAGAAGTCGACGGATAATGCTATGAAACAACCCGAGTCACAAGAGCATGCAAAATGGGCATGCAATTGATGTTTGAATGGGCATATAGATTACAAAACGGCATCCATTTCATTGGGATGCAAAGCAGCCCATATCACGTTAACATGAAACTGCGAATTATTTACATGTACCGGCTCACCGTTTGTCGTTGGCATGCTTACGTTTTTTTTGGCTCCGTACCCCTTTCACGCAAGGCCAACATACTACATGTATGTGGTGCCACCCAATTCCAAAAATCCCCCGTTTACAAACAGGGCGCCCCATTTACAAACAAGGGGGCTGCAGCTATCGCCCCATTTACAAACTAGGGATGCGTGTTCTCTGTTTGTGAACGGGGCTGTGAAATAGATAGACTCGCACCCCCATTTACAAACGGGGGGATTTTGTTCACGTGTTTGCATACATGGTACAGCGCAATTCCCATCTATAAATGGCTAGTTTACTTGACAAGGCAAATCCCCCGTTTACAAATGCACCCCGATGTAGCATGTATGTCTTGGAAAATCAGACCAACGCGTCATGTAGCATGCTAAATTAACTGTGCATACTACACTCTTCCCATAAAGTCCGTTACTAGTGAAATAGGGCCTTTCGCGTAGGGCGGGTGTTTATCATGTAGGGTTGCAAGGGTTTAACTGTACTTTAGCTCGTTGAAAAGGCGGACCGAAACTTGTGTTGACGGTGAAGTAAAGGGGGAAGGGGGGCACAAATGGGGCCCGTCACGGCTACGAACTGACGTATTAGGGTTTGCGGGTCAACCCCGATTTCGGGGCATACCCTGATTCGGGCGCCCCGGAATTCGGATTTTCCACACTTTGGCTCGTGAAATCTCTCGAAATCGGCGACACAACACGCGGTTTTTATGATCCCAGCATGCTGTCCGCAAACATGGGAGCACGTGGGTGTGATGGCATGTGCCGTTAAGATGCTTGACGTGGGTGGGATAGGGGCCGGAGACCCACAGCGGGGGAGGCTTAAAAAAGCCTAACTTTGCCGTACGGTGTCCGATTCGAGCAAACCAAGTTGCAAATGGAAGCCCTTCACCAGGTAAAAATTAGTTTTACGCCTTCCGGCCGGTTTTCGCGTCAAATCCGCCGTCCGATGCCATCCAGCCCCGCGTACAGCCAACTAAAGTTTTTAGGGTTTCAAAATCTGCCACATTCGCGCGGGGCTAGCAACCCCTAGACAGGTGGTACCCGCACACCCGCTCCGCCAATACGCTCAACAATCAGCGCTTTACATTTCTTCTATTTACGGCGTCACCCATTTCATGCCCCATGTTGGCATGGTGCCGTGCCATTTGCCGCATGCCAAACCAAGGCCCGGGTACTTTGAAAGCTCCCCGCCATATTTCACGCCCGGCGATGCGAAAGCTTCCAAGGCCAGCGATCCGCGCGCTAGGGTGCTTACACTCCAAGTCAACCGTCCCTCAAGCCCAATAGGTCCCTAGCCCGTGCTCCTTGGCTGTATTTTCGGGCACTCGGCAAGAAAACCTAGTGCACACGATATGCCATTCCCGGTGTCGCCGCTTTGTAGGCGGCCGGGCGCAACACACTCGGCGGATACTCGTGCAATTGTGCAAACATGCTGAAAGCCCATTGTCGAGTAGTCTCCCGGCTTGTCGCGACACTACGTGCACCGAGCCACGCATAGAGGCGCGCATAACCTGCACATCCACAAATTTCGGCCTGCAAAATTTCGGCCGCAAATCCAACGTGTGTGTCCACAATAATCGGAGCGTGCCGATAGGGGTGCTCAAGTCAGTGAGCAGCGCGCCGTGGTGTGTTGTTCGAAAGTCATTACTCTACCCCCCAATCGAATTGCATGGCCATCGCGGCTGTGCGTGGCGGGTAACTAAATGCGTGCCGCTAGTAACGGACTTTATTATGGGGAGAGTGTATACTTTTGCGGTACCGTGTACTTTTACGGTACCGTATACTTTTGCGGTACCGCTATTCAACTTTTGCGAACCGCTAAATTGCAGCGGCGACGAAACCGCAGTACGTCCTTCCGATTGAAAAGTTAGAATTAAATATGTAACGAGTTAATGTACCATGTCATGTAATGTCGTGTTACATGACAATACTCGTCACATTCTTTTCATGGGCTCTTATCAACTTCTTATCCATCTTTGCCCCGCCTTTTACTGCAATCTTGAGTTCATTGTCAAGGCAAGCATAAAGCCGACAAAACATGGATGATCAATATACCGCAATTGGGAACATGCAAGTAAGCATAGCGGTAATGGTAGGTAAGTAACGGTTGACCTTCCAATTGGGGTAAACATATCTAAAGAACTGCTAGAGCTCCTTGTCACACTCGCCGCGAGCAGCTCCACAATGCACATACGCAGTCATATGAAACCAAGCAGAACCCTTCTTTTGGTGATTATAGTACTCGAACTCTATCGAGCTAGCACACTCGATATAATTGGTCATAAAGTAATAGGTCGGATAACATCTGACCCATTTCCAAGGGGTAAATGTCATTAAGGAATATAGGTTATGCACGTAGTCATGTCACGTTTGCATACCAAAACGTTGATGATCCATCAGTGCAGTTGCTCGTTTGTTTCTCGTTCGGCGGCAACATGTGATAATGATTTTGTATTGTTGTTCTCTAATGAAAGTAGTGGCACCGTCGTTGTTGGCGCCGGTAGCAGTGTGTTGTTGGGCGACTTGTCAGTGAAGATGCATGAGTTGTGACCGTTTGCTTGAGAGCATACCGCATAAAAACTAGTCAAACCTAACACATGGAGAGTAAGTGTAGCAAAGTAGCTTATGTACTTTAAAAACAACTGCGAATAAACTTTCGGTAAACCATCGGAACCATACAATATATCCTCGGAAATATGTACTTAATCTACCGTCTCAAATCTCAGCTGCGTCATTACCACGCGCCTCCTCCCGAATTCTCTCCATGCTCGGATGCGTACGGGTACGTGTCCTGCTCCAAGACATGTGTGGCAGCTTTCTTGATAAACGACTGCGTAACAATTAATCATAGCTATGAAAATGAAAATGAATTACAATTGTGGTCATCAACATTCCGGTCGTTGTCTAAGGGCTTTCTTGCATATGCCATCTAGGACTTAGTGTACTAAATTTTGACCGGGGGTCTCCTTGTCTATCTTCTGGAAAGTTGTAGTGGGGGTTTACTCCCCCCCGGGAGGTTTTGGCAAATCAAGGCTTAGTTTTGGGGAGGGTTGGAAATATTCGGAAGTAGTAGTTTATATGCAACGAAGGATTTGATACAATAAATGCGGAGCAAGTGTTGTAGCCACAAGACATAGTGTGTGTGTGAAGGCGGGAGATAATACGGTTAGTGTCTCGGGTAGGGGTTTGAGAGGATTTATCAAGTGGGTTAGTTCTAGGGTTTATGAGTGAAGTGATGCTTGAGTTGGTGAGTGTGAAAGGTGGGGGTTCATCTTGGGCCGTGACACTCCTACATGCCATGATCGGACTCACCGGGTATCGAACCCGCGACCTTCTGCGTAATGAAATTAAATTGTTTACAACAATACCAGTAAAAACCGGCTGCTGTCTCTGGCCCCCCCCTGTGTTAAGCCTAACAATGTTGGACTTAGAAGCGTGAGGTAGACCGTGAAGCACTAATCCCGACCTCTCCAATGGCAGCGACGATACCGTCTAAAACATACCCGTATCCAAGTTTTTTTTTTTTTTGATCTATACGTAATGTTTTTGGATACCGCGTGAAATATAAAATGTCGCTAGTCTCCACGATACGCGGCATGCTCCAACCGCTGCGGGGTCGCCGATCGGCAAGGTTGTTCAGCTGGAGCTGGTCGAGTCGAACCTGCCTGACCTCGGCTCCTGCGCGACTCCGGTCGTGCCGGAGCTAGGGGAGAAAGGCAGGTGAAAAACCCCCCTCGCTCAGGTCGTCGTCGGCCCCGTCTCGATCCGTGCTCAACCCCGCCCGAGGTATTAGCCGCTCCTCCCGACGCAGCGCGCCACCTAGCCGAGTCTTCTCTCCTCCTTCGGGGGCTGAGAAGAGAAAATAACTAGGCTGCAGTCGGTGTCCGGCTGGCTCTCCTGCCTCCGAGCCAGATTTTCTCATGTCCCATGTCCTTGTTCCGTATGTTTCCAACACCTATATGATCGCGCTGTGGCCGACCTTACCCTCCCCCGGTGGTTTACGTTGTTAGGGGGCCGCCTTTATGAGCAGTGTGCAGTTACGATAACCCTAGACACACTGCCTGAGGCAGCCTATCGATTACCGGGTACCGACTAGGGAGGGGTTAGTAGAACACATGGATCGAGTCGCCGGTCCTCAAAAGATGGTGGGTACGGGAATTTTTCCAAAACCCCCCCGTACCGGGCTTTTCCGGCGCGGGTGATGCTAAGGACCGCCGCCGCCAGTCCGTGCCGCTCCTCCGGCTGCGACCCACCTCCGTCATTCGTAGCATCATGCCTCGCCCCCATGGGAGACCTAAGGCTCTCGCAGGGCTGGCGACTGCTAGCGAGCGCCGTGCCCTAGCGCTGCTTCCCAGCTCTCCGCCGCCAGCTCCAACACCCTCGTCCCTCCGCTGATCCGTCCGTACCCTTCTTCGCCAAAAAATATTTCGCAAACGCCGCTCCCGCCCCATCGTCGGGAGAGTATCTGCGAGTATTTAGTCGCGGAAAAGACATATCGGACAAGCCGAGCGGGAGATCCATAGGCCGGTGTACGGATATCATGTTTTTCCAAAACCCTCCGTACCGGGCTTCCCGACAGTTCTTGATCCCGCGGATCGCAGCTGTCGGTACCTCGTTTAGCCCCCTACCGTGCCAGGCCTGGCGCGGCTACAAGGTTACCAGCGCCCACCGCGTGGAGGTAGAGGTAGGTGCCGACGGGCCTGCGAGCGCACCCCTCTCCGGGGCCGCCGCCGCTGCGCCGCCGGCGGGCGCCACCTTCTGCGTATTAGGTGTGCGCTTTATCGGCTCACCGAAAAAGCATTAGGTGACATATGTGGCCACATACCACATATGTACCAAACTACGACACTACCACGGCCCCCCGGACTCTCCCATGACCGCAGCCCGGCTCCGAAACCAATGTGGAAGGTGGGGGTTCATCTCGGACCGTGACACGCCTACAAACCATGATCGGACTCACCGGGTATCGAACCCGCGACCTTTTGCGTATTAGGCGTGCGCTTTATCGGCTCACCGGAAAAGCATGGTTGACATATGTGGCCACATACCACATATGTACCAAACTACGACACTACCACGCCCCCCCCCCCCCCCGGATTCTCCCAGGACCGCAGCCCGGCTCCGAAACCAATGCGGCGGTTAGGGGTTCATCTTGGACCGAGACACGCCTACATGCCATGATCGGACTCACCGGGTATCGAACCCGCGACCTTTTGCGTATTAGGCGTGCGCTTTATCGGCTCACCGAAAAAGTATAATTGACACATGTGGCCACATACCACGCATGTACCAAACTACGACATGAGGGTGTGGGGTGTGCATGTGCGGGTCATGACTATGAGGACTATGTCCACATGTGTGCTGGGCCAGTGTGAGCGGAGTGCGTTTGCAAGTGGGGTGAATTTTTCGATGAATAGGTGGTGGGTGTCCTTAAGGTTGTTGTCCGTGCAGTATTTCCATTATTCTCCAATCTGAATTTTGAGAATAGAGGAGTATCGGCGGCGGGAGGTGTGGCCTACAAGGTGGGGTTCAAATAATCTGATAAGATCAATAAATTTGTAGGCCGGGGGTCTAAGTTGAGTGGTAGAATATTCTCTTACATGACTGCGGGGCAACGAGTGAGAGAGGAGTGGTCGAGGCCTTCGTCCGCGTCTACACGTCTGGTGGGCATGTTACTATGGTGGTGGGAGGGTGTGTCAAGTTGATGGAGTGGGTCGCTAAATAAGTCGGCTGTGAATGTTTTAATTGGTTCATTACCGAAATCGGCGGTGGTGGTCTCCCAATGTCCCATGTGTCGTAGTTTGGTACATATGTGGTATGTGGCCACATATGTCAACTATGCTTTTTCGGTGAGCCGGTAAAGCGCACGCCGTATACGCGGAAGGTCGCGGGTTCGACGCCCGATGAGGTCGATCATTGTATGTAGGCGTGTCACGGTCCGAGAGGAACCCCCACCTTCCACATCGGTTTCGGAGCCGGGCTGCGGTCCGGGAAGAGTCCGGGGGGGGGCCGTGGTAGTGTCGTAGTTTGGTACATATGTGGTATGTGGCCACATATGTCAACTATGCTTTTTCGGTGAGCCGGTAAAGCGCACGCCGTATACGCGGAAGGTCGCGGGTTCGACGCCCGATGAGGTCGATCATTGTATGTAGGCGTGTCACGGTCCGAGAGGAACCCCCACCTTCCACACATGTTTGATTATTCTACTAGTGTGAAGGTTAGGCGAAGGGAACTATTGTGGCGGTCCTGCGGGAGGCCCGACATTGAGGGGCAATTTCCTGCCATGTGGCCATTGCTGATGAGCTGTCCGCAAATTGGGCATTTGGCAATTTTGTTCCATAAGAGGAGGCGAGTGTTGTGAGCGCGCCACAGAAATTTCATTTTGTGTATGAATTGAGTGAATGTGAGGAGGGAGGAGTGTCGGCCATGGTCGGTGAATTTCGCGCCTTTCGTTTGGTTGTAGCGAGGAGGACGCCATGGGGGGGGAGGGGGTGGCAAACATCTTCTTCTTACAGGCAATGCAATTGCAGTCCTTCCTCATCTTCAAACTTTGGACCATAAAGTCAATGCTCCATGTGCGGTTCTTCAGGTCCTTCATGTGCTCATGTTATTGAAATTGAAATTGTAATTGTACTACAACAAGTATCGCCAAACAAGACCGACTTTTGTCTAACGGCCATCAATACTTTGCCATCTAGGACACTTAAGAGAACGATTGTGCCGGGTACTCTTCGACGAGGTACACCTATCGACACACCTATCTGCAATGTGTGCCAACGTTCCTCGGAGGTTAAAACTGTAATCAAGCGCAGTAATTGCCACAGTCCCCCCCACCTAAACTCTAGCAACAGAAATAGTTTTGTAATCAAGAAAGACAGATCTAAACTAAATCCACTTGTCAAGAATGCAAAATGAAACTGCTACTCGACCTTCACGATACACAGCCCGCTCCCACCGAACCGGGGGGCCGACCGGCCTAGGTCGATCGGCGTTTGAGAGGGTCAACGGGCCGTGATAATCTAGCTCCCGCGTGACTTCGGTCTTGCCGAAGAAGGAAAGGGAAAGGCTAGCGGAAATCTCTCCTCACGCGGCTGCTCGTCGATTCCGCCGTCGCATCCCGTAAGCCCCGCCTTAAGGTCGTAGCCGCTCCTCCCGTCGCGAAATTTCCTCCTTGTCGACGTCCCCCGTCACCTCGAGGGCAGGTGGGGGGGACCGAGACAACTAGACGAAAAAAACTATCGCTCTTAGCGCCGCGCTGAAAAGATTTCCGGCCATTTCCCCGGCCATTTCAGTTCTGGTACCCGGGTACTTGTCTGGAAAACCAGCCAGCAGAAGTTTTTCTCCTCACTCCACGAGGTTCGGACATGAAATTGAAATTGAAATTGAAATTGTTTACAACATGTACCGTATGCGCCGGTTTTTCACCAAAAGCCGGATGCGTCGGATGCAGTCTCTGGGCCCTCCCAACTATGCCATACAGGGAACTTACAAGTCAGGGCTAGACCGTTAACCACCTAAATCCAACCTCTCCAATGGGGTTCGGGGGTTTTACTCCCCCCCGGGGAGGTGTGCAAGAAGAGGCGAGGGCTGCGTGCAGTTAGGGGCGTGCAGAGTGGCAATGTGCGGAGGCGCGGCGGGAGGTCGTGCGGGACTTGATGCGGTATATGAGTAGGAGGTGATGTAGCCATTGGACAGTATGCGTGTGGAGCTGTGCAAGGATGCGAGACGTGTCTAGGCGTGCTTTGGAGACGAGTTTATCATGAGGGTCGGTGCGGGCTGTGAGTAGGGAGGTGAGACTCGTGATGGTGGAGGAGTGCGGTGTACCTGTGCGGCTCATGACGATGGGAAGGATGTCAACCTCTGTGCCCGGCCAGTGGCTGCGGATGGCGTTTGCAAGGGGTGAGTATTTGGCACGTATGAGGTTGGCTGTGTGGGAGAGGTTATTGTCTGTGCAGTACTTCCATTCCCCTATCTGAATCTTTTTGATGGATGCATAACGTCGGCGACCGTTTGAGTGACCAACGAATCGAGGCTCGAGGATGCGGATGAAGTCAGGTTCGTGTGCGGGGGGTCGTAGCATGGGGGGGAGAATCTCAGGTGGGAGGACGGCGGGACACGAGGTTAAGAAGTAGGGCGAGAGACCTTCGTCAGTAGCAACTAGGCGGGTGGGCATGTGGGTGGGGTGGGGTGGGTGACAGTCGAGTGGAGGGTGGGCATGGGTGGGGGTAGCAAATGATTTTATGGGTTTGTTACCGAAGTCTGCAGTGATGGTTTCCCAGCGTCCTCCGTTGTGGCGTTCGAGTAGGGAGAGTAGGAGTTGTAGCGCGCTGTTGTGTCGGTCCTGTCTTAGGCCAGACATGGTGGGGCAGTTACCGGCCATGTGGCCGTTGCTAGTGAATTGACCACAGAGGGGGCAACGCAGGGTGGGGTTATGTGTAAGAAGGCGAGTGTTGTGAACTCCCCACATGAATTCTTGCTTGTGTGTGAACTGGATATTTGTGAGGGTGGAGTGATATTTGTGAGGGTGGAGTGTTTTTTGTGGAAGGAGAAGTCGGCCCCGTCCATCGCGGCGCGGGCGAGGAGGGCACCGTGTTTGGTTGTTTGCGAGAGGGGAATGTGTGTCTGTTTGGTGTTGTAGGTGTGTGCGTCAGCTTTGAGGTTGGTGTATCTGTAGGGTATGGGGTCCCCTAGGGATTGTGGGATGAGGGTGTATGGCCATGTCCAATGGCCTATTGGGACGTCTGAACCTATGGTGTATGTAGTGTCGGGTGGGTGACCATCCGCTACGTGGTTGGCGAGGGTGTCAGCGAGGTCGTTACCTAGGGAGTGGTTGTGTGCTTTGATTTTGCCGAGGTGTGTGCGGATGCCTGCGTCGCAGCGGGTTTTAAGGGTGTGTGTGATGGAGAGGAGGGTGTCGCGGTGGATGTTGTGTATATAGGCTGAGGGGCAGTTTAAGTATCCTTGTATGAGGCGGAGGGAGCACGCACTGTCGGTAAGGAGGTGGGTGCGTCCAAGTTGGAGGCCTATATCTATGCCAGCTAGTTCAGCGCGATTAATTGTGTGCGAGGGAGGGGTAGAGGTCACCAGGATTTTGATTTTGGTGTCCGAGGCGGGGTGGGTAGCTGCTGCTCCGAGGGGGGTTGAGCCTCCTTTTTTCGAGCCGTCAGTGTAGACAAAATCCTGCCAGTTCCAAGCGAGAGTGCCTCTGGTGGGGTGGTACGTTAGTAGCATGCGTTCTGGGAGGGGGTGCGTGATGGGGTGAGTTGGGTTTGGGGGGAGGTGGTATATGCCTGCTGAGTGGGGTGAGTAGGTGTGGAAGAGGTGGGGAGGAGGGGGTGTGATGGTGGGGATGGGGAGGTGTGTGTCGTAGATAGATTCGAGAGTGTTATGGAGTGCGGTCATGGCTGTGGGTGACGGGAGGGTGGAGAGTGCGAGGGGGTTGGCGACGAGGTAGATGTCGACCATCCAGCGTGTGCCGAATGGGGTAGGGGTGGGGTTTCCGGTGTGTTGGTCTGGGGGTAGGAAGGTGTTCGCGTCATTGGGGAGGGTGTAGAGGTGGTGGGTGTATGGGGAGTTGATGTATTTGGAGTGGCGGTAGGGTGTGTGTTCCCATCGGGGGAGGATGAGGATGGTTGCGCTGGGTGTGTGTGGGGCTGTGAGGTGTGCGCTGGTGATTGCGTGTTCCATGGCACGTCTCATGCATTCGTGGTCGTATTCGGGGTTGGCGATGTTGGTGCCTTGCCATGTGTGTGGGGCGTTGCTGCCGCTAGATGAGAAGGTTATATCTTCGGGGTAGAGGGAGTGGTAGGTGTGGGAGTGAAGGGATTTATTGAGGGGGTCGGAGTAGAGTTCTGTTTGTATGTGGAATGTGTGGCGGAGAGCTGTGAGTAGGTCTTCTCTAGTGGCCCATCTATTACGGGTGGTGGTGGCCGGTGTGGGTGAGTGGATTTCTGATCGAGAGCCTAGGCGGGTGAGGAGGTGGTAGACCTCTTCTTCGAACGTATGATGCGAGAGGTCGGGGCGGAAGAGTTGGTAGAGATGACGGACGCGAGGGCCGGTAAGGGTGGTGACCGCGCGGCCGTCGGGAGTGCATAGTATGGTGGTGTCGTGGAGTGATGGGTGCGCGTGGATGGCGAATTTACCGGTGGGGAGCATGTCGAGGTCGGGGTTAATGGGGTCGTGGTTGAATGTGATTAGGGGGTGCGACCACGGAGGGGGTCCTGGTTCTGGTAGGATGGGTGTGGTGGAGGGTACAAAACCGGAATTAAATGCGGTGAGGGCGGTGGGGCCGGAGGGGGTCTCACTGATGGTGTCGTGGAGTTGTAGGCATGGAGCCCACTGGACCTCGTGGAGGTGGGTGAGGTCGTGTTGTTGGCCGCGGTCACACCAATCGCACTGCCATGTGGCGGGTCCCTGAGCTGGGCGGCATTGGGAGTGTATGGCAAAGTGCGGGCATGTGCAGCAGGTGGAGGAGGGTTCCGTGTGCAGTGGGGCGTGACAGATGGAGCAGGCGGTGGGGGAGGGGGTGGGGAGGCATACCGATGTGGGAGTGGAGGAGATGAGGCGGAAGCCGTCGTCGAGTTGTAACTGAATGTCCCATTCCGTGAGGTGTTCCGGGGCCCATTCAACCATGTACTGCGTTTGGCCGTATTCTGTGTCTTTGTGTTTGGAAATGATGCGTGTTACGTCGCAGGGGGGGTAGTGGTGGTCTGAGGGGGTGAGGTATTCTGTGTCTAAGTGTGTGGTGGGTGCGGTGGGGGTGAGGTGAGTGGTGCGGGAGGTGTGGATGCCGGATGAGAGGGTGGGGGTGAGCGGGGGAGGTGAGGGGAGAGGAGGGGAATCCATGAGGGGTGTATAGTGGTTGGGGGGGAGGCTTGGTTGGTAGTGAGGCTTGTGATGGGGAGGCGGTTGTGGATAGTATTGAGGGGTTCGGTGAGGATTGCGGCGAGGAGGCGGATGGGAACAGAGAGTGGGGTGGTGGACCCCGTGAGTGTGGTGATGGATCTGCATGATTTGAGGATGTAGGATGATGAGGTGGCTATGAGGAGGACCTGTGGCCATGTGGTGATGTTATTTTTCCAGAGGGGGGTTAGGCGGGGGAGGAGGGAGGCGTGTGTTTTGCGGGGAGAGAGGTCACAGTAGGCTTGCTTATATGTGTGAGGGTCGGTGATGTGTGTGGCTTTGTCCCGGAGTGATGCGAGGAGGGCGTTGTCTTGAGCGGTGAAGTGGGCGTGGATTGTGGAGGCGATAGGGTTGGTGAGGGAGAGTGGAGGGATGGTGTGGAATAGGGTGCCCGCGTCGCGTTGAGCTCTGACTAGGCATTTGAGTGTGGGTGGGGTGTAACAGGTAGACATGATGGCTTCCGAGGGCCAGTGGGAGTACGTGGTGGATAAGGTGCGGATGTGAGCGCGGGCCATGTGGCCTCTATAGCCTGAGTTGTTCATGATTTTATGTAGGTGGCAAACTGTGAGTTGTGCGGCGTGGGCTTTGAGGGAGGGGAGGCCGTATCCTAGGTCAGAGGTAGGGCGGTGGAGGGCGGTGCGGGGAAGGTTGCGTACCGAGGAGACGGCGGAGCGGAGGGCGCGGCAGATTTGGCCTTCGAGAGTGTCGAGTTGGGAGTCGGTGAAGAGGCCTAGCTGGAGGGTGAAATGCTTCCCGATGAGGAGTCCACGGATGACCCTGATTCTGCGGGATTGTGTTAGTGGGGAGGTGGAAAGGGCGGTGATGAGGGATGTTGTGGTACGTTTGAGTTCGTGCCAGTGTTTGGTGAAATTGAGGGAGGTGTTCAGTTCTACCCCTAGGACTCGGTATGTGTCTTTGGGGCCGATGGAGGGAATGGGGGCCGGGGTGGAGTTGAGGGTGATGAACTGGGTTTGCAGGCGGGATGCGAGGAGGGTAGTGTTGGCGCGGGTGAGGGCGTTGCCTGAGCGCCATAGGGCGCCGGTGATACAACATTTGCGGATGTTGACGGTCATGCCCGTGTAGGCGCTGAAGAGGGAGAGTTTCCTCAGCTGGATGGTCATGTTGGGGGACGAGCCCGTGGCGAGGCTGAGGTCGTCGGCGAAGCCGTGTCCTGGGTATGTGGCTGTGGGTTCTGTGGGGTCGACGTTAGTGGCGGGGGGCCCGGGCGGTAGCCTCGGCTTCCCACCGTGAGCCAGCGAAGGAAGGGTTCAAGGAAGAGGGTGAAGAGGAAGGGGGAGAGGGTGTCGCCCTGGAGGGTCCCGCGATTAATATCGATAGAAGGGGTGGGGCCATGTGGAGTATTATAGTCTGTGGTGGAGACCCCGTAGAGGTGTTCGCATGTGTCGACGAAGGTGGGGGGGCATACCGAGTTGACGCATGTGTTTGAACATGATGCGGTGGTCCGCGGCGTTGAAGGCACCTTTGAAGTCCGCGTACATGACGTAGATGTCTTTGCTGTGGAGTTTCGCGTCCTCCATCGTCATAATGAGGGAGGAGAGGGCGTCGTGGATTGTGGAAGGGTTACACGGAAATGCCATCATCGGGAATCGAACCCGGCACCTCCGTGTCCGGAGCCGTACGCCGTAACCAAGTACCGCACCGAAAAGTCGGTACCCATTGGGGATATATCTCATATATATACCCCCGTACTGCCCGAGCAACGGGCTCCCGCAGTACATCCACTATTGGCGAGATAGTAGGGCCAAGACTCCCCCGGAGTACAACGTACGGATGTGTCCATTATCATGCCCACCACGGGGATCTCACAACAGTGGATGCTGCGGTGTTGTCGGAATCCGTCCTGTTGGTCGCTGAGAATGCCGTGGGTTTCGGCATACTTCGAGCCTGCATCTTTGATTAGTGTTGTCCATAGTTTAAGGAGGTTATTCATGAGGGCGATAGGGCGGTAGTTATCGAGGAGGGAGGGGTCGCCTTTTTTATGTAGGAGGCATGTTGTGCTGTGGCACCAGTCAGGAGGGGTGTGGGACTTGTGTGCTAGGAGGGTGAGGAGAGAGAAGAGGGCGGAGCGGGTTGCCGGTGGTAGGAATTTGATTATTTCATTGGGGATACCGTCTGGGCCAGGGGCTTTGCCGGTGCCTAGGGAGTTGAGGGTTTTATCGAAAGTGTCGCGGGTAATCATGTCGGCAAGGGTGAGAGAGGGGTCGCCGCGGGGTTCGATGGTAAAGTTATCGGGGTTGTCGGGGAGTTCCCATGGGGGGGGTGGGTAGTTCGTGTGGGGTGGCGCGGCCGAGTTCGGAGGTGAAGTGAGAGTGTAAAGCGTCAATGATGGCGGAGGGAGAGGATGCTGTAGTTTTATCGGGTCTGGTGATGCGGTGGAGGGTGGAGGCGGCGCCGGCGGGGGGTAGGAGGCCGCTTTTAATTTTCAATCTGCGGTGGGAGAGTTTGGGGCAGGCGTCGTAGGCCGCATTGGCTCGGGTTTTTATTTTCTTTATCTTATCCGTGGTGGTGGCGTGAAGGAGCTGGCGTATACGTGCCTGGCACTGTTGTTTGATGGTGTCAGGGGAGAGGTAGTCAGATGTGTTTAAGAGTTTCTGGGCGAAGGGGAGGGGGCCGTTGTTTCTGCTGCATTTACGGAGTTTGAGTATATGAGTGCGAGTTTTATTTGTGAGCCAAATAGGGTCCGTAGAACCCTGGGGTGGGCGGGGTTTTTTGGCGGGGAGGAGGGGCCAAACTGTGGCTGCGTGGTCCATGTGTTGGGAGAGGAGTGTAGTGAATTGTGAGGCGAGGGTGTCGAGTGTGTCGGGGGAGGCCGAGGTGTGCGACGTGTTAAGAATTTCTGCGTGGAGGGTAGCTGTTTGGTTGATGAGGTCGGGGGTGCTGGATTGGTACGCTTTTATTTGGTCGGGTGTTAGGGGGAGTCGAAAGTGTAGTTTGCGCGTCGTGTGATGAGTGTGGGGGTGGGTATGGGGAGGGGGGGGGGTGTGCCATGAGGGTGAAAGGGGCGGGAATGACGAGGTGGATTGCAGAGTGGTCGGTAAAGTGGGAGGGGGAAGAGAATATCGAGCAGGAGGAGGGTGGGAGGGTGATAGGTGAAGGGGCTGTGGTGAGCCAGTGGTCAAGGCAGCCCTTGCTGCGGGGGAAGGTAGGGATGGGGTCGTGTAGGGGGTGGAGGTGGGATTTGAGTAGGGAGGTGAGGGCAGGGTGTCCTGTACTTGTGGTGGTGGTCGATTGGAAGTCCCCTCCCCAGAGGGTGCAGTGGTGCGGGTGGTCGTCCGCTAGGCGGAGGCCCCAAGCAGCGACTTCTGCGTAGAGGCGGATCAGAGGGGTGGTGTGGAGCTGTGGCATATAGGTACCTATAAGGAGGTAAGGGGTGCCTGAGTGGGGGACGATTTTTAGTCCGGCGATGTGGGGGATGAGGTGGGGGGGCGGGGTTAGGACAGTGGCAGACATGAATGAGGCTCTGCGGACCGCGAAGAGAACGCCTGCGTTGGGTAGAGGCACAGTTGAGTAGCAGGGACGGGAGCTTTTGAGGTGGTATTGCGGGAGAGCTATGCGCCAGCGGGATTTGTGGGTGTCGTGGTTGGTTTCGGTGAGGATGAAGACGTCCGGTTGGTGGGAGGTGGAGAGGTGTTCAACATCCACAATGGAGGTGTGGAGGCCGCGGGTGTTGAGGGTGATGAAGTGAAGAGGTTGGGATGTGTGGTGGGGGAGGATGGGGGAGGGGGGGAGGGGGAGGTGCGGGGGTGGTCAGCGGGGGGGCGTTCGACTGGTGGAGGTTGGAAGGGGGGGGGGAAGAGGAGGGGAGGGGGGGATGAGGGGAGTGGGTGGGGGCTGAGGGGGGGGGGGGTAGTGTGGGGGGGTGGAGGGCGTTGAGAAGGTGGTGGCGGCCCTGTGGGAGGGGGGCGGAGCGGAAGGTGTGGCTCCATAGGAGAGTGTGTAGGGAGTAAACTGAGGACCGGGGGTCGAAGGGGGGGGGGGTTGTATGGCTGGTCCGGGGGGGCTGTGGTGATGAAGTAGGTGTGCAGGAGGGCGTGGGTACCGCACGACCAAGGGTGGCTTGAGTCGTTTTGGCGAGGTGGGTTGAGGGAGCGTAGGGTTCCGACAGGAGGGGGGGGAGAGGAGTTCCAGTCGGAGAGGAGTTGAAGAGAGCGGGTGAGGAGTTCGGGTGGGGGCGGGTGGTGGAGAGAGTCGACCCAGGTGGCGGAAGAGTAGGTGAGGTGGAGGAGGCCGAAATGAGAGTTTTGCCATGTGAGGACGAAGAGGGAGTGGTTAGCCGTACCCGGGCGGGGGGGGGAGCCACGGTTAGAGAGGTTGGTCCAGTGGCTGGGGTATTGGGAGGTGTGGTAATGGTTATCGACCTCGTTATTAGTGATGATTGAATAGGTGGTAGAGGGAGTGGAGTGGAGTTTAGAAATTGTGAAAGCGAGGCATTACATGTTAGAGAGGTCATGGTATCGCTCCCATTGGAAAGAGAGGACCGCAGAGGAGTCAAGGAAGCCGATGGGTGTGGGGAGGCCGTATTCGAGGTTGAGGTCAAACAGGTAGTTATGTAAAGTAGTGCAACAGGTGCGGGGGTTGAAGTGGGTCGGTAGAGATTGTCTTATCGCAGTGTTTACAGTGTGGAGTCGGATATCGGGTTGAGGGGGGAGGGGCTGGGAGAGGGGTCTAACCTCGGGGGAGTCCTGTGGGGGACTAATGATGATAGTCGGCCGGGGCGGCCGGGGGAGACCTGGGAGGGCTGTTGGTGCCGTGGGAGGCGGGAGTGGTGTTCGTGAGGGGATGGGTCTCCTCTAGGTCTTCCTCATGTAGGTCGTCGAGTTCTTCGAGTTCGTATTCTTCGCCTTCCGGGTAGGAGGTGTGAAGGGGGAGGAGGGAGGAGTCGTGGGAGCAGTGTGGGAGGGGAGGGGAGTTGTCATGATGTTGTGCGGGTTGGGGGGGGGGGGTGTGAGTAGGCGCTTGGGGGGGGGGACGGGGAGGTTCTCTTTCGTGAGGGGCGGGAGGGTTTGGAGATGCCAGCTGGGGATGCGGGTTTGAGGGAGGGGTCCGTGGGGGTGGGATTGGGGTGGGAGGTAGTACGGTGGGGAGCGGGGGAAGTGGGTGGGGGCAGCGAGGGGGAGGGTAAATGGGTGGGGAGGGGGAGGGTGTGTGTGGGGGGGGAGGGCTTGGGGGCTGCGGAGCTGGTGTGGGAGGGGGTGGGGTTGGGAGAAGGGAGGGGGGAGGAGGAGGAGTCCATGGGTTCGGTGGAGGCTTCTGGGATGATTGGGAGGAGGGCGGTGGGGGTGGTGGTGTGTGGGTTGGGGGGGGGGGGGTGCGGGGGAGGAGTGTGTGGGGGTGGAGTGGTGAGGGGGGGGAGCGGTTTGAGTGGAGTGGGGGGGTAGGGAGGAGCGTGATTGGGAAGGGGTGAGGGCATGTGTGGTGGAGGAGAGCTGAATGTCTAGGAGGGAGGTGAGGTCGAGGGGGGTGTCATCCTCTGCGTCCAGCATGGAGATGTCCGATGTTTCGGCTCGCCAACGGTTGGAGACGTCAATTGAGAGGAGGTGGTGAGCCCATTGGAGGAGGAGGGTAGGAGAGTTGCGGAAGAGGACCTTGTTTTTCGTGAGAATGAGTGGTGGGGGGGAAGCGGAAGCTGTGAAGGCGGGGTCGGAGAGGCGGGCGCGGCCGAAGGTGGAGTAGTGGTGGGGGTTGATGGTGAGGGTGCAGGAGGATTGGGTTAGAGTGCCTCTGTGGAAGTGGGTGTGGCGGAGGGGGATAGTGGCTGTGCCGTTGGTGGAGATGAGAATGCAGTACATTTATGTGGTAAGTGAAATCTGGATGCTGGTGTTGATGGAGGGCGAGGGAGAGGGGTGGGAGCGGAAGTAGGAGCCGTCCGGGAATTTTTGGAGGGAGGTGTGTTGGGTTATGTCGAGAGGGGTGTGGGGGGTGGAGGGGGGGGTGGTGTGGTGTGTTGAGAATTCTTGTGGTGTTTGGTGAAGAAGTGTGTATAGCCAGTGTGTGTGGGGAATAACACCGTCAGCGTTGGGGCAGGGCAAGGACAAGGTCTGCCGGGACTGGACGAGGACTGTGGTGTGGCAGGTGTGCGCCCAGGAGGAGCCCGGGACGTGGCGAGTAACGTGTGGGGGTGTGATAGTGATTTTGTGAAGATGGGGGCTGGGGGGTACTGGTTCGTGAAGGGAGGTAGGAAATAAGTTCAGTGGTACAGGGCCTGATTGTGAAAATATGGGGTTATTGGGCAGGTGGAGGATATTTACCCAGAGGGAAGAGTCGTCGCTTTCAACGTGGGTGGGGTCTTCAACTGGCTGGATCGCATCCGCGAATTGGAGGAGGAATTGGACCGACTCAGGTAGGTCCTCCATCTGGCGGATGGGTGTTGTCCAGGGTGAGACGCCGGCGGGGACGAGCTCGGTCGAGAGGTGTGATGTGAAGAGGTCTTGTATAGGGGCGATAGCTTCTCGGCCGGATACGTCAGTGAACAGGGGGGGCGAAGTTTGATCCGGTGAGCTGTGGTTGGGGGAGGCGAAGCAGCGCGTAGGAACTGGATTTTCTGCTGTTTTAGTGTTGCGAGGAGAGGGGAGGGGAGGGAGGTGTTGGGTGGTATCGGACCGGGCGAGGGGAGTTCACGCTGTTGTGAAGTGAGCTGAAAAAGAAACCGGTCGCGATGCATGAGGTGGGGATGTCCAGTCTGACCTCCGAGGTAAGTTCAGGTGGCAGGGGGGTGGCATCGTGACATGGGCGAGAGGAGGGGTGAGGGGTTCTGGTGTTTCGCGCCGTCCAGCGCGAGAGGTGGGCGAGTTCCCGGCCGATCGAATTCCTCGTCCGGAGAGGGAGGTCTGTGATCCGGTTGACGCACTCGAGGAGCCAGCGGCGGGCACCCGAGCACGTCGAGGTGACAGCATCGGTGGGTTGGGTCGGGTCAGGAAGGAACATACCGTGGAGCCAGAAGCTGGTTGTGTGGGGGGAGGTGTTGGAGTACTGTCCCGTGAGGAGGTAAGAGTCGATCATACGGGAGGGGAGGTCGTCGGCCGGCCCGAGGTCTTTAGTTGACCGGGGGGGCGCCAGGACCATAGGTGTCTGGAGTCCTCGACCGGGGGAGGGGTCCAAGGTAGTGCCCAAGTGATACCTGACCGGGGTGTGTTGAGGCACTGTGATGAAGGGCGCGAGAGGGTGGAGTGTCAGGCGGGTCCTGGGGTTGTAGGGGTCTCCGGAGATCGCATGCGCCGGGCGAGGCTGAAGGAGTACCTGCTTGTAAGTGGGGAGGGGATCGGGTGACGAGGACATGGTGTTCGAGTGGGGTTCGAGCAGTGAGGATGAGTTTTGTAGGTTTGTATGCGGGGTTCGAGTAGGATGCGTGTGTTGGCGGCACACGACCAGGCCAGATGGGACCTGGGTTTGGAGGATGTAGGCGGCGGACGGTAACGTCCGGACGCTCGGTGGGGCGCGGTGTGGTGCGCCGTCCCCGGGGGGGGGGAGGTTTTAGTAAACGATGGTTGTTCTTGACACGTCGTAGTACTGGAGTGGGTACATTTTCGGATTTCAAAGTGGGTGGCGCGAGAGCTGTCGAGGAAGTAAATTTCAAACTCTGGAAGCTGCGCCTTGCTGTGTGTACCGTCTGGTGTCGCTACGGATCCACTGACCTGGGTGAGCTAGGCTCGGTTGGGGAGAGGTGGACGGTGCCTGTTGTTCAACGGGCCCTATGTCCACCAGTCTGTCGCTCAACGGGAGGCCAGGCCCGGAGCGAAGACGGTCGGTATAGCTCATTCAAACTGCCGACCCATCCCCGGTATGTGGTTCAATAGTACTTTAGTAGTACTTCGGATCTTTTTGCTGTCTTTAGTGACGGTAGGATGCGTTTGGAACAGGTTCGGACATGCATTATGTTAAACATAAGCTAGTCAAGAACACGCTCCCCTCTCACCACGTCAAAACGACGATACCCGAGTACCACCCGATTGTAGGAGAGCCGAGAAGCAAGCAGTAAGCCGTCGTCCGGGGTGGTTAGACCTCAGCTTAAAGCGGGTGTTGTCGGTGAAGTTTGTCGAATTAAGCCCATAAATTCCCAGGAAATTGTATGGACTACACCCGTCGTTTGGAGCGCCACGCTTGGGCATTGCTCAAGCGCTCATACCAAGCTGTATATTACTATGTGTTCCACATAACCGTATTTTTGGGGGCGTTTTGGAGGGGGTTTTGGGCGTGGGTGCCGTATTCAAAGCGCGAGGTTTGGTTTGCGGGTGTGTGAATAAAGCACGGGAGCTCACGCCGCTTGCACGGGTGATGCTTTTGGAAAGCAAGCGAGCAAAAACGCACATGACGCAGGTTTGGACAAATACTGCACGCTGTAAACATGCAAGGACGATTGGCTTAGAGGATGGGCGAGGTCCAACTTGGCCGTTAGGGACGCATCACGTTGACTTTGGTGTTTGGAATGCTTGGGTATGTGCTTTTGCCAACCACACCCGCCCCACGCGTGGCACGCGTCGGGAATTAGGCTAGGAAGTCAGTAGGAATGAAAATGTGTAAACATGTATCGACAAACCCCGCACAAATCGCCTCATGAGGTGAGCCGAATTCGATGCGTGTTGCTTGGCATTGCGGCTCAACTTTCCCGAAATAAGTTCTAAATAAAAATAATTCATATTAAATTTATTTCTCGGTGTTTGAACTCCGGAGTAGGTGCGTGCCACGTACATTGACAAGACGCGTTCAACGGTACCTGAACGTTTATGACCATATCTGAGTAAGTTATGATCGTTTGAAGATTGTGGCCGAAAGCGGCTTGCCCTTGGGTTGTGCGCATGTCGGTGGTAACTCTACATACGCGATTTTGTGCGTTTCCCCCACAACGGCCTGCCCAACACCTCCTCCCTCCGTCGCCTATGCATTATATTTGCGCGACCGTCGCATAAGCATTCATATTGCGGCGTTGTGCGCCCGTTACTCTTTTCGTTTAACCATCACGGCGACTATTTGAAAGAGCGTGCCGGCATGCCGCACGGGTGCGGGAGCAATAACCCCAAATAGACAAGCCCGACAGTGCACGAATTCGCCCCTCAGTTGTCGGCGCA
Organism: Tetraselmis chui; assembly: GCA_026401115.1. Taxonomy (NCBI): domain Eukaryota; kingdom Viridiplantae; phylum Chlorophyta; class Chlorodendrophyceae; order Chlorodendrales; family Chlorodendraceae; genus Tetraselmis; species Tetraselmis chui. The sequence continues at coordinate 77,395 of JAPMLY010000179.1, read as the reverse complement.
TTCCATTTTGGGCGCAAAAGCACTGCGTATGATTTCAGGAGATTTGTCAATAAATTCGACGCATGGTTATATTTTCTAGTTGCGAAATATTGTCCGGATTTTTGTGGAGGAGTAGTTTGGGTTTACCATACGGTTTAGACTTACCTGCCAGTCCAATATCCCGGGGGCGCCACGAAATTGCAAATAAAATAATAAAATAAATAACGGCCTGGCTGGGCGAATCCTGCCCCGGGCTCATAAAATTACATAAGGAAATCCTTAAATATCTTACAAGAAAAACCAGTGGAGGCCACAAAATGAATAACATGGACTTGCATGCTGCTACCATGAAATACGTAGCGGTCACTGGAGGGGTCAGGGAGGGTGGTGCCGAGGTACCCGTACCTGTATTTATCATACTTATTCAACTGCAAGCAGCGCGCGATGACGCGCGCGCGATGACTGGAAAATATGAGTTGTTGCTGGTTCTGACAATGGTACAGGTACAGGTACATAGTACGCATACGGTACTGGTACTACCTTGCACATGGAGTGTCGGCATGTCTAAGTGTGCTATCAACTATCAACCATAGAGGCCCTCTCGAGCATCCCAGACCCTCCCACCATCCCCCAACGTTCAGCTGTCAATTAACGATGGCACACGCGACTCAGCAAAGTTTCCAAAAGGACCACAACGAGTGCGGAGATGTCAGAGTGGATTGGCAATGGTACCTGAATGAAGTGGATGCGAGCGGATATGGACTTAAGGTAGGCTGTCTGTGGGTCCACAGCCTGCACGGTTAGGTCCAGCTTGTCCAGCAACTTCTTGGCGCCCGCTCGTTTCAGGTCGTCCAGCCCGACCCTCGAGTTGCACATGTTCATTATCGCCCCCAGCGCCTTCTTCGCCCCCTCGAAGTCAGCCTCGCCCTTCACGTCCAGCATCGCCACCAGCACCGGAATAGCACCTATCAAAGCATCACGAGTGGGGAAGAGCGTTGATATGAGCCCTGTATCGTCTGCTTTTCACCACAATTCTTTTAGTTTCGAAACTCACACAAATTACCATACTTACCTGCTTTCCTGATTTGTTCTTTAAGAAGGGAATCTGCTGAGAGATTCTGCAAACACAGCACCGCCTGCCAGACAAAGGCGCAGCAAGTAACCATCATATTGACTAAAACCCTCGAACCATCAAAAGATATCAGCTGTGACAGAAAAGGAGGACACTGTATTTGGATTTGAGAGTTGGCCCCACATTCATCTTTGCCATGGGGACGACTTCCGCGTCTGATGCCATGATTCCAAGCAACAGGGGAATGAGCTCGCCCACCACGCTGCGCAGTCCTTCTCGCCCTGTTATCGTCTGTGCTAAGGCGGCAATAGCACCGCACGTGACGCCCGCTCGGTCGCCGCGCCCCGTTTCCCTGTCCTTCAGAAACTCCACAAGAATGCTGACCAGCGGCTGCCCTTCATGCTCCCCTACAGTACCACTTACACAGGAAATATTCGGAAGTAATAGTTTATATGCAACGAAGGATTTGATACAATAAATGCGGAGCAAGTGTTGTAGCCACTAGACATAGTGTGTGTGAAGGTGGGAGATAATACGGTTAGTGTCTCGGGTAGGGTTTTGAGAGGATTTATCAAGTGGGTTAGCTCTAGGGTTTATGAGTGAAGTGATGCTTGAGTTGGTGAGTGTGGAAGGATGGGAGTTCATCTTGGGCCGTGACACTCCTACATACCATGATCGGACTCACCGGGTATCGAACCCGCGACCTTCTGCGTATTAGGCGTGCGCTTTATCGGCTCACCGAAAAAGCATAGGTGACATATGTGGCCACATACAACAAATGTACCAAACTACGACACTACCACGCCCCCCCGGACTCTCCCTGGACCGCAGTCCGGCTCCGAAACCAATGTAGAAGGTGGGGGTTCATCTCGGACCGTGACACGCCTACAAACCATGATCGGACTCACCGGGTATCGAACCCGCGACCTTTTGCGTATTAGGCGTGCGCTTTATCGGTTCACCGAAATAGCATAGTTGACATATGTGGCCACATACCACATATGTACCAAACTACGACACTACCACGCCCCCCCGGACTCTCCCTGGACCGCAGCCCGGTACCGAAACCAATGTGGCGGAAAGGGGTTCATCTTGGACCGAAACACGCCTACATACCATGATCGGACTCACTGGGTATCGAGCCCGCGACCTTATGCGTATTAGGCGTGCGCTTCATCGGCTCACCGAAAAAGTGTGGTTGACACATGTGGCCACATACCACATATGTACCAAACTACGACATGAGGGTGTGGCGTGTGCATGTGCGGGTCATGACTATGGGGACTATGTCTACATGTGTGCCGGGCCAGTGTGAGGGGAGTGCGTTTGCAAGTGGGGTGAAGTTTTCGATGAATAGGTGGTGGGTGTACTTAAGATTGTTGTCCGTGCAGTATTTCCATTATTCTCCAATCTGAATTTTGGGAACAGAGGAGTATCGGCGGCGGGAGGTGTGGCCTACGACGCGGGGTTCAAATAATCTGACAAGATCAATAAGTTTGTAGGCCGGGGGTCTAAGTTGAGTGGCAGAATATTCTCTTACTTGACTGCAGGGCAACGAGTGAGAGAGGAGTGGTCGAGGCCTTCGTCCGCGTCTACACGTCTGATGGGCATGTTACTATGGTGGTGGGAGGGTGTGTCAAGTTGATGGAGTGGGTCGCTAAATGAGTCGGCTGTGAATGTTCTAATTGGTTCATTACCGAAGTCGGCGGTGGTGGTCTCCCAATGCCCTATGTTTGATTATTCTACTAGTGTGAAGGTTAGGCGAAGGGAACTATTGTGGCGGTCCTGCGGGAGGCACGACATTGAGGGGCAGTTTCCCGCCATGTGGCCATTGCTGATGAACTGTCCGCAAATTGGGCATTTAGCAATTTTGTTCCATAGGAGGAGGCGAGTGTTGTGAGCGCCGCACATAAATTTCATTTTGTGTGTGAATTGAGTGGATGTGAGGAGGGAGGAGTGTCGGCCATGGTCGGTGAATTTCGCGCCTTTCGTTTGGTTGTAGCGAGGAGGACGCCGTGGGGGTGGGGTGGCAAACATATTCTTCTTACATGCAATGCAATTGCAGTCCTTCCTCATCTTCAAACATTGGACCATAAAGTCAATGCTCCATGTGCGGTTCTTCAGGTCCTTCATGGGCTCATGGTATTGAAATTGAAATTGAAATATAATTACAACAAGTATCGCCAAACAAGACCGACTTATGTCTAACGGCCATCTAGGACACTTAGGAGAACGATTGTGCCGGGTACTCTTCGACGAGGTACACCTATCGACACACCTATCTGCAATGTGTCCCGACTTTCCTCGGAGGTTAAAACTGTAGTCAACCGCAGTAATTGCCACAGTCCCCCCCCCCCCCCCCCCCCCCCCCCCCCCCCCCCCCCCCCCCCCCCCCACACCTAAACTATAGCAACAGAAATAGTTTTGTAATCAAGAAAGATAAATCTAAAACTAAATCCACTTGTCAAGAATGCAAAATGAAACTGCTGCTCGACCTTCACGATGCACGGCCCGCTCCCACCGAACCGGGGTGCCGAAAGGCCTAGGTCGTTCGGCGTTTGAGAGGGTCGACGGGCCAGGATAACCTAGCTCCCGCGTGACTTCGGTCTTGCCGGAGAAAAAAGGGAAACGGCTAGCGAAAAACTCTCCTCACGCGGCTGCTCGTCGATTCCGCCGTCGCATTCCGTAAGCCCCGCCTCAAGGTCGTAGCCGCTCCTCCCGTCGCGACTTTTCCTCCTTGTCGACGTCCCCCGTCAACTCGATGGCAGGTGGGGGGGGGACCGAGACAAGTAGACGAAAAAAGCTAGCGCTCCTAGCGCCGCGCTGAAAAGATTCCCGGCCATTTCCCCGGCTTTTTCTATGGTGGTACCAGGGTACTTGTCTGGAAAACAAGCCAACAAAAGTTTTTCTCCTCACTCCACAAAGTTCGGATATGCATTGTGTTTAACATAAGCTAGTCAAGAACACGCTCCCCTCTCACCACGTCAAAAACAACGATACCCGAGTAGCACCCAATTGTAGGAGAGCCGAGAAGCAAGCAGTAAGCCGTCATCCGGGGTGGTTGGACCTCAGCTTAAAGCTGGTGTTGTCGGTGGAGTTTGTCGAAGTAAGCTCATAAATTCCCACGAAATTGTCTGGACTACACCCGTCGTTTGGAGCGCCACGCTTGGGCATTGCTTAAGCGCTCATATGAAGCTGCATATTACTATGTGTTCCACATAACCTTATTTTTGGGGGCTTGTTGGAGGGGGTTTTGGGCGTGGGTGCCGTGTTCAATGCGCGAGGTTTGGTTTGCGGGTGTGTGAATAGAGCACGGAAGTTCACGCCGCTTGCACGGGTGATGCTTTTGGAAAGCAAGCGAGCAAAAACGCACATGACGCAGGTTTGGACAAACATTGCACGCTGTAAACATGCAAGGACGATTGGCTTAGGGGAGGGGCGAGGTCCAACTTGGCCGTTAGGGACGCATAACGTTGACGGTGGTGTTTGGAATGCTTGGGTATGTGCTTGTGCCAACCACACCCGCCCCACGCGTGGCACGCGTCGGGAATTAGGCTCGGAAGTCAGTAGGAATGAAAATCTGTAAACATGTATCGACAAACCCCGCACAAATCGCCTCATGAGGTGAGCCGAATTCGATGGGTGTTGCTTGGCACTGCGGCTCAGCTTTCCCGAAATAAGTTGTAAATTAAAATAATTCATATTAAATTTATTTCTGGGTGTTTGAACTCCGGAGTAGCTGCGTGCCACGTATATTGACAAGACGCGTTCAACGGTACATGCTATAAAACGTTTTGACCATATATGAGTAAGTTATGATCGTTTGAACATTGTGGCCGAAAGC
>JAPMLY010000179.1:0-70000 GCA_026401115.1 Tetraselmis chui | reverse complement strand
GACCCAGCTTGTGCCACGAGATTGGACGTGACTGAAAAGCCAGACCCGCTCCGCTTCACGGAGGGCATGGGCAGGGTGGACCTGTTTGCAACAACCAAGCTGGCATACAAGCGCATGCTCCGCTTGTACCAACGTTACCTGACGGAGCACGCAGCGGACTGGTACGTTGTTCGGTTTCCTGCGCGACTAGATATTGGGACCGAGTTGATGGGATAGAGAACATGAGGCGTGATGGGTGGGCACCTGACTGGTTAGGTGTGCGCACGCCACTGTAAGTACTGCGCCGCTAGCGTGCCTAAGTGGACCGCGTATGAATACCGCAAAACGCATGCTTGGTCTATGGGGTTCAAGGAGCACCCCGACATGCAAGAGGCTATCAATGAGAGCATTGACATAGCCAGCCCTGCCATTCCCCTGGGCGCAAGCGGCAGATGTTGAAGTCAGTGTGAGGATGGCTCGTATGGGTGTCAGCGTATATCGAGTTTTGGATGTCTTCTATGACGAATATCTCGGAATTGCGTCTGATTCATCTATGTGGACTGAGCGCTTGCTCTCCAAGCTCAAGCGCCAGATTGGAGGCCTCAGCTGCATCAACTTAGGGCGTGTACAAGTATAACCTCAGCTGCATGAGGTAAAAGAACAAGAGTCTCGGACGGCCACCTTGTGATGTTGTTAACTGGAAGGGCATCATGAAGGAGCCCCGGCAGGAAACTGGAGATCGCCGCTCAACGGAAGATGCAGACGCGGTGCCTGATCACCACGGCTTCATTGCTGCCTTTGAGAAGCAGTGTGCGCAGGTAGAAAGAGCCGTATGCCAATTGTATTTTAAATTAATGGCATGATAATATCATATCTTATGTCTCACTTATGTTGTCCTCTGTTTGTTGTAGATGCGTGAGCGCCGTGCATTTAGCGAGGCTCATAGGATGCGAAGGGAGAAGCATCCGCACGAAGCAAGTGTTGCTTCCGTTGTACGGGGGGCATTGAAGGCCCGGCGTACGAGCATCTCCGCCATGTTGAAGCAGCATACAATTGCTGACGTGCGCTAGATTCTTGCGCAAATGGATGCTCTCATCGGCCGCAACAAGCGGGACAAGGAAAGGTTGAAGCGCTATCTATTCAACACCACTGAGCTCGATGAGGAGCGCATCGGACAAGCTCCGTCATTGACCTTGGCACATGAGAGCGCCGAGGACGTGAGGCACTCCCATGGTAACACGCGACGGGGAACCGTGCCACAAACTTGGTGCGGCTAGAGCAACCTCATTTGCAAACTTGGCCAATGGAGAAGCGCATCAAATGGGTCACAACGTCCGTGCGCAGCACATTGAGAAAGCCCCACCTCTCCAAGCTCGCAGCCAAGTAGTGCGCAAATGAAGTTGCTTTCCAAGTGCCTAGTAATACTGTGGCGGCGCTCGGGATTGCTCTACTTGAGCGGATTGGTGAGTGCCAAGCCAGCTGTAATGGCACGTATTTTATCAACATTGCTGAGAGTGGCATTTACACGGGAGTTGTGGAACAAGACATGTAAATTGTTGCCGGATCCACTAGAGTAGGCGGTTGCCAGAAGCCTTCCATAACTTATATCATTATATGTAGCCGAATATATCAATGGAGTAGAATGGTGACAATTATAGTTGTATGTGCCGTATTGTCTAACATCCATGCCTGCCCTTCACTTGTCCTATCATTTTACATGCAAGCCAATCCAACATTCACATATGCAGATACAATATTAGTCAAAACACAACTGCATGCATGTAACAAAAGCATGCTGCTTGTGTTGTATATGCGGTATAGATGTGGAAGATGGGAGTTCTTCTCGGACCGTGACACGCCTACATACAATGATCGGACTCACCGGGTATCGAACCCGCGACCTTCTGCGTATTAGGTATTATATATGCAAACCCAGATACAATAGTAGTCAAAACACAGCTGCATGCATGTAACAGGAGCATGCTGCTTGTGTTTTATATGCGGTATAGATGTAGAAGGTGGGGGTTCTTCTCGGACCGTGACACGCCTACATACCATGATCGACCTCACCGGGCACATTTGTTTGAATGGGATGATCCCACTGTCGGCTTACAAGTGGAGAGTCGACAGGTTGCAGTAACTCCGGGAAGTCATCAAAGAGTAACGACCGGAAGTTGTCACGTTGTTCTGCCGTTAGTTCCTCTCCAGTGTGAAAGTATGTTGGTTGTTCAGCGGCTGACGTAAGTTCAATGACGTAAAATTCAGCATGACGTCCCCTGCTGCGGCGCGTCTTGCGCATAAGTTTCTGAACTTTAGTAGCCGACAGTAGCAAACACTCAGGGCGTCGTTCCTCGAGCGTAGTTTCCACTGATGTGCCGTCCATGCTTTTTCGGCGTGCCGGTAAACGGGTAAAGCGCACGCCTAATACGCAGAAGGTCGCGGGTTCGATACCCGGTGAGTCCGATCATTGTATGTAGGCGTGTCACGGTCCGAGAAGAACCCCCACCTTCCACATTAAGCGTGCGCTTTACCGGCGCACCGAAAAAGCATAGTTGACATATGTGGCCACATACCACAGATGTATCAATTTACGACAATAGATGCAGCCCAACACAATAGCCTTAGAGCTAGCATGCGACACGTGTCATCTATCTAGCGCGCAGTAGAGCAGCAACCGTACACTACGCCGAATATTAGTCGCTCGCGCGACGGCTGAAAAAATCTTAAGCGTTGCGCGCAAACTCACCGGATTTGAACAGCATTCGCCGAGAGCTTTCGAACGAGGTGCGACGTGTCCAGTAAAACTGGCAGATGAAGAATCTGTTTTTCCACTGGTCCGGCCAAGTTGCGAGATCTGGGGGTCTGGGCTTGACCGGACCGACTACTAGGCGAATCCTGGCCCGGGCTCATAAAATTATAGCGATATGGAAATCATAATATTCATCCCATATTCGCTATATATGGAAATACTAAAATATCTTACAAGAAAAAGCAGTGGAGGCCACAAAATGAATAATATCGGCTTGCATGCTGCTACCATGAAATACGGTACAGGTACTAATGAAATACAGTCACTGGTGGGGTCAGGGCGGGTGGTGCCGAGGTACCCGTACCTGTATTTATCATACTTATTCAACCGCAAACAGCGCGCGATGGCTGGAACATATGAGTTGCTGCTGGTTCTGACAATGGTACAGGTACAGGTACATAGTACGCATACGGTACTGGTACTACATTGCACATGGAGTGTCGGCATGTCTAAGTGTGCTATCAACTATCAACCATAGGCCCTCTCGAGCATCCCAGACCCTCCCACCATCCCCCAACGTTCAGCTGCCTTGTTCCGAAACCCGGCTAGCATCTACCTTTTCAACTGACCAAGCCATCTGCTGTATCGAGGCCAACCGTCAGCGCATCGTCCCTGGTCTGCTCCTCGACCTCCGTCCGCGAGCCTCGCTCCGATGCCGACATGCGACGGAGTTATTAGGTCGAAACCCCAAATCCTCTCGCTCCTCCCGGTCGTTTCTCCACCCTCACCCCCCCCACTTCCCCATCAACAAAATAGCACGTTTAGAAAAGCTGACGGGCGCTGCCGTTCATCTAGGTCGACCTGACGCAGTTGGATGCGTTCCCGGAGCGACAGTAAAAAGGAAGACGGGCGAGGCAGCTGAGGGAAAAGAAGGCAAACGTGAGGGTGAAGGGTACTTAGAGTGAGGAGGCAGGATGGTGCTTAGGCCTGGGCCACCGCCGCCCCCACGGCCTGACTTCTCTAAGACCAGCTCCACGGAGGTGGCTACGACTAGGGCCACAGGTGCGCGCGGAAATTTGCAATTCCGAAAATAGGAAAAAAGTCACTTCGTTGTGATGTCTGTACTTCGGGAGAGGATTCAGGGGGATGAGCGTCTGATTAGAGTTCACATTGCACCTCCTAGAACCTTCAGCAGGAGCGCAGGAACTGCAGGTGACGGGGATGGGTGGGAAGCTGCCCCCTTTTGCAGTGGGGCCGGTGACTGCGCAAAGGTGCGCGTCCGTGAATGGCAAGAACCATGTCATTGCCCTTTTACCAGCATGTTGAGCGCGGGTGAGTGGGAGGTGGGCAGCAGCAGCCGTCCCCTCCCTCCTTGTCCACAAACAGGCTCTGATTTCCGCTTTCACGTGTGGCCAGGCGTCCAGCCGGGTCCGGAGGGCAGCAGGGCGGTGCTGGTTCGCGCACGGCGTTGACGTCGTCAGTCACGCGCGGACCGAGCACAGTGCTGAGCCCCTTCACCCCGCCGCCTTTCTACACTGTCAAAGGGTCATGGGAGAGGGCTCCCTCGTACGTGCCTGATCACCCCTTTTCACACTTTATGGTGTGGAGTGTGTCACCTGTGTTGGCTCAGTGCTTTATATTTTCACTGTGCGGTGCAGTGCGTCGATGCGGAGGCAGCCCGTGAGCGAAGGGACGCGGCGGTTGATGCACTCCGCGCCAGAGCCCCACAATGCGGACGGGCAGCTGCTGGTGGACTTGGCGGGCGCGTTGCCACCAAACCTGGAGGGGAAGCAGTGGTACAGTGAGCTGCACAAATTGAAGACCAAGTTCGACCCAAGGTGGTAGCCCCTCACACTTGCCATCCCAACCTGTGTCGTGCCTCGTCGCAAGCCCCTTCTCAGTGAGGGTAGGGTGGGGCTGATGGCCAATAAGTTGATTTTTTCTGATTTTTAAATTTTACTTTCCACTCTATGTGGGTATTTTTCATTTGTGGGTAGGTGGCACGCGGGTACGCGGCAGGACCCCAAGCTGAAGGGCAGCTGGACGGAAGTTAACATCAGCGATCCGGTGCAACCCACAGCGGACATGCCAAGCATCCCGGGGGCAGCGGGAGACCCTCACGCCGCAGCCACGTTGGCGCGTCGAGGTAGCGCGCGGTGAGTGCCGACGAACTGGCGTCCCGGCATCAAAGTAACAAACGATTTTATTATACCTTTTTTGCTGAATTAATTCGATTTCCGGATTAAGGTTAATCGGTGACGTGTGTTTGCTGTTTTCGATATTTTCAATTTGTCTGAATATCAAAGTACTATGATATGCTTGACATAGTTTCAGGATGATTCCGTTTTTTTTCGGTGCGACTGCACAATAAGGGGTACAATTTGATATTGTGAGTGCAAATGTCAAGAATTTTAGATTTGGTGGTTGCTGGTACGTTGAATTACATGTTGTGGGTACTATAATTTCAAATGCCGGATGTTTTACGCTTCTCACCTGCCGCGGCTTATGTATTAGTTTCATTAAGATATCAATCCGACTGAAAATGCCATTCGATTTGAATTAAAGGAATTTTACGTCATGGGTTCTATTTCTGTCCGATAAAGCCGTCCCTTTCCAACAATTTATATCCCACAGTTACAATAGATTGTACCTACAAATCTAGGGTTCCGTACCCGTACATCCACAGACACAAATATACCATCACACCCACAATTGGAATTGTGTCATCGTTTGTAAACCCGTACTAGGCATGATATTCTCATTGACGGTTCAAGTAAAAGACACAATAACTTCTGTGCTACTATTTGTTACTTTCAGCAGCAACTATTCATTTTACTAGATGATATTCCAAAAGATCAATTGACATGAACTTGGGGACTCGTATCCTGTTTGAGAAGTAAGAGTAAAGCAGATATCAACAAAACGTTTGGCATCTTTACAATTGCAGCGGATCGTGATCCATTCCACAGCCTATGATGTTTACGGTGGAGAACCCCAATGACTGCTCCATCTGTTTTGTGGGTCGTCTCGGCACCGACTGATGCGTCTTCATGTTTGATTGCAACGCCGTGCAGGGCCAACCCCAACAGAGCCTCAAATTGGGACAACGGCCAGCTGCATGCGGTGCTTCGGGAGAGGGCTGCCGAGGCTTCGGCGGTGCCTCGGTCGCCGGAGAAGATTGACCCGACGCTGCAGGCGCTACTGGTGGTGGACCAGGAGCCGAGCTTGACGTATCGCGGGTACAAGAGGACGGAGGGGCGGCTGCAGAGTCGGCTAATCACGGCCGAGTACATGCGCGATTTTTACCGGAAGCGAGACAAGACGGGGCAGAAGAAGCTGAAGGATGCGCAGGAGGTGGGGATGATTGAGTTTGAGGATGTGGGCGGCGATAAATTACAGCAGCAGTGGGCGGAGGCGCGGATCGAGACGCTGTTTCGGCGCGCTGAGGATGCGTGGGACGAAAAGTATGGGCCGGAGATGGAGGAGCGCACGGCGCAGTGGAAGGCGCACGAGGCGCGGGCGTCGCCGCGAGAGGGGTTGGAGGCTCCTTACGCGGAGCGCCGCATGACAAGCCGAGCGCGTAGCCAGAAGACGCTGGTGCAGATGATGAGTCGGAAGGACTCGGCGGGAGTGCAGGCAACGCCGGCAGATCTGCGTAAAGTACGGGAGATGATGTACAGCTCGGTCAACAGCAACGCCAAGGATTTATCAGCACCGGAGTACCTGTATTACGAGGATCCCTCCTTTGGCGCATTTGATACCCTGGTGGGCGAGGACAGCGTGACATTCACCCGGTTTAGCGACCCCGTGGAAGAGGAGACCGCCAAGAGCCGGCTCGACCGCGTTGTGTTGCGGAACCGGGCGATTACTATGTCGGCGGGGCCTGCCGCGACGGAGGTCTCCGAGTTTGTTGGCGCTCAGACGGGGTTGGGTAAGAAAGATACCCGGCAGCTGGTTCGTGACCGTATCCAGCAGCAGGTGATACCGCAGATGGACCCGAACATCGTGAAGCGGCACCAGGGGAAGCAGGTGGAGCTGGGCGGAGACCTACCGGTTCACTCGGCGCACCTGAGTAAGGGCAAAACGTACATTCAGCGTGTGAAAGACTTTGACGACATCTTCCCCGTGCCGAAGGAGACTCAGTCGAACTCACCCCGACGCGGCCAGTAGTAATTATGCTTACTTGTATAGTAAATGGGACTTTGAATCGCTTACGGCCCAATATCCTCAGCGACTGCTGACTTCGTCCTGCTTGAGTCGACCAACCCGGCGGAAGGTATCAGAGGTATCAGCTAAACGCATCTGCGAAAGATGTGGTTTGAATCCTTGTATTCATTAAGAGTATGAGAAGCTGACTCGATCACAGGGTTGACCCGCTATCCCGTACTCTGCCGTCCGGGGCGGCGAGGGAAAATGGAAAGTGAAGGGCCACTATGAGCAGGGGATGGGATACGAACCGTCACTCCGCTGCCGAATACTAGGAACATAACTGATTGCAAGTCGATAAGCATCAGTTGTTGCTGATTTGAAAAATGAAAATCAAATTAATACATTAATACAGTCATGACCAAAGTAAACATGGCATGCCCACCACCGCCACCCCCTTATGCACCGGCGAGATTGCTTGCAAGAAGCGCCATGCCCTCGACTCGCGTGTGGGTTGATGCGTCACTGGCTTGTGAATGCTTTCCGGCTGGTCCCGCCGAAGTCCGCGCATTCCGACTGTCTCGCACATCTTTGATTTGATGTCAACTGATCGAATTTGATGTAATTTAAAATCATGGCATGTGACGTCGTGTGACTCCGCATTGCAGGTTGAAGCTTCCGTATTGCGTTTCCATTCGATTTTCAATATCTTTCTTACTTCTCATCCTTGCAGTTGCTAACTTACGGTGCTTTTCCATGCCTTATTTGTAATTCACATCCGAAACGTTTTAAAATCATAGCTAAGAAAAGACGCAACATACCATAACGCTCTAGAAACAGCGAGCGCTCCTCGCCCTAAGGAGATAGTCAGTGCATGGCATGTATTGATCCTTCCTTGCCATGTGGCGATTGGAATCTATAGGCACTACATCATAGATGTTTATTCCATTCAAAGAAAAACGGTTTATTACTTTTTCAATTTTACGAATCATCGTCATTTTTTTTCCGGAGAAAACAACGGCGACGCAGTCGACAAGATTCTTTGCATTTCGCTTGTTTGTGTGTACCATCGCAAATACAAACCTGGATCATCGCCATGCCGCTGGTGTTGAAGATAAGCGACCAAAAGCGATGAGTTGCCTGCTTCAAGGCAAACACCAACGTCCGCCAGCTAGCTCAAATGTATGGTCAATGCAGCTTACGAGAACCAATAATATTATGTAGTTGCGTAACATGGTTTAATTAAACCGATTCTTGTGCCGCCCACATGAAATATGGCGACCGCAATTCACGGACCCGCTCTCAAAGGGTTCCATTTCGAACCGCCACGGAAAGACTACCAGCAAGTATGAGCAAGTGTGAGTACCGAATGATTTGAACACACTCAAGAAAGCGGCAAAATTTTGTATACATCAACGAAACACGTTATTAGCCTGGGTCAAGAGCGAAGCAAAAAGAATGACATGAATAAGGTGGTTGAGTTGAGTTTTTACTAAATGTATTCATGTAGAAAGCAGAGTGAACATGATGACAACCCCTCCTGCGTCGTGGGCCAGATGAAGAAACACGGAATACGGAAGGGGGGGTACCAATAGTAGGACCAATAGTAGGGACGTGCAATCGTGTGTGGTGATATCAACCGTCACTAGACTGCTTGAAGACAATAGGAACGGTTGAGTGAATGTCGAGATCGTGGCTACTTGAACGTACCAGTGCGGTCGAGTTTGGCGCTACCACAAGTAATCTGCATAACGCACATACTATTCCGCATACCCGTATTCCACAACAATATTGGCGCTGCTACGGGTAAAGCAGCTGCAGATGATGAGGTGGACAGAAAATATACTTGAGTGGACATGTTAAGTGCTATTGGCGATACTACCGTGGTTTGGCAAAAAAGGGAGGAGTGCTTCTCATCTTCAAGGGCAAGCTACTGCTCGGTATGAGTTGTTGACTGGTTGACGTGAAGCTCTTGGTATTGCTTGCTTGAATTGCTCGAGAGCTGACGTTGTTTACGTCCTCATGTGTTGAAGTACGTATTCCTTTGAATGCAGTTTTCATGTTAAAACAATGTGGAATGGGACTACCTGTACGGGTACTGACCGTCCATATTCACTGGTTCGTGGATGTTATATATCTTGGTTTTGTATGTACCCTGTGTTAGTTTGAGGTTGCGGACCCCCCTGCGACAGAAAGGGGTGCACATGCACAAAATCATACCAGCGCAAACTTATACTAGCATTGTTCCAAGCGCGCATTCTCAGATAGAGCGGCGGAACGCGGACCGCCGGCCCGCGATCAGACCCACATGCTGCGACGTCGACGCGGAAGACGGCCCCTCTGCTGAAGTGCTAATTTCATTGGTGATTCACAAAAAATAGTTTGCCCCACCTGCCAGAACTTTAATATCAGATAATATCGTATTTTGCGGATAGTGGCAAAGCTCACCTAATATCAGAAAATGCGTTTCTAAAACATGGAAATTTGTTTGTAATGTTTGTAATTACTTACAATTGATCATGTCAGAATTTGCTTGTATGGAACTATTTACAAAAATGAGAAGGTATATGGATTACAAGTTTCGAAATGCTAAGTGGGTATGGTTCCATGGCCTCACCCATAAGTTCGACAAGTACGGTGAAAGGCGTAAATGGTCTTAATGCAGGCACCCAATCGTTCTGTCATTGTTACATAAATTGTTACCGCATGATTTCAGCGATCTGAGCGAATAAGTGTCAAAGAGCACAACAGGTCACGGATTTCAAGGGACGTCGTGCGCTTCACAATTTGATTGAGATTGGACTGTGTATTTCCCTCACGCGTCATCCAGGCACACTTCACCCTCGCCACGTGGCTCTCCGCAGTTGAGATAGACAGCCCAACAGCTCATCAACGACGCCCATATGCGTCCCTATCAGTAATTATTAAAAAACTTTTTGTAAGCCGCGCCCCACGCTGACTCGCTGAGCTTGGACCGCCTGATCTCCTCGCCTGCCCTCTGCTTCATCACCTCCAGCTCCTTCTTCACCCCCGCAGCCACCTCTTTCCCTCTCAGCGGCGGCACCTCCATCTTCTTTTTCCTCCCTCGCCTGTCGTTGGTCTTCACTCGACCCGTCACCTCGCCAATGTTCTTCGCCACCAGAGCAGGATCCACCAGGATCATCTGTAACCCACATACACCCATTCAGGAAACCAACAACACCGCATACACTCACATCACACTCTCACCTAGCAAACGTTAGCCTCCGAACCCACCTTGGTTGCATCCTTCTCGTTCAGTGCTATGTTTGTCTGTCAGTTAGCGATGGCACACGCGACTCAGCAAAGTTTCCCAAAGGACCACAACGAGTGCGGGGATGTCAGAGGTGATTGGCAATGGTACCTGAATGAAGTGGATGCGAGCGGATATGGACTTAAGGTAGGCTGTCTGTGGGTCCACAGCCTGCACGGTTAGGTCCAGCTTGTCCAGCAACTTCTTGGCGCCCGCTCGTTTCAGGTCGTCCAGCCCGACCCTCGAGTTGCACATGTTCATTATCGCCCCCAGCGCCTTCTTCGCCCCCTCGAAGTCAGCCTCGCCCTTCACGTCCAGCATCGCCACCAGCACCGGAATAGCACCTATCAAAACATCACGAGTGGGGACGAGCGTTGATGTGAGCCCTGTATCGCCTGCTTTTCACCACAACTCTTTTGGTTTCGAAACTCACATAAATTACCATACTTACCTGCTTTCCTGATTTGTTCCTTAAGAAGGGCATCTGCTGAGAGATTCTGCAAACACAGCACCGCCTGCCAGACAAAGGCGCAGCAAGTAACCATCTTATTGGCTAAAACCTCGAACCATTAAAAGATATCAGCTGTGACAGAAGAAGAGGACACTGTGTTTGGGTTTGGGAGTTGGCCCCACATTCATCTTTGCCATGGGGACGATTTCCGCGTCTGATGTCATGATTCCAAGCAACAGGGGTATGAGCTCGCCCACCACGCTGCGCAGTCCTTCTCGCCCTGTTATCGTCTGTGCTAAGGCGGCAATAGCACCGCACGTGACGCCCGCTCGGTCGCCGCGCCCCGTTTCCCTGTCCTTCAGAAACTCCACAAGAATGCTGACCAGCGGCTGCCCTTCATGCTCCCCTACAGTACCACTTACACAGGTCAATGCGTAGCTCATTACCTCACCTATGTAGCAGCAGCTGTGGCTTTTAATTTTGTCAGCTGAGGATGGTAGACTGAGTGAGTGGAGAGACACAGCGTGTGTGTGTGTGTGGTTTACTATGGAAGGGAAGGAATTTGTGGTTGGGGTGGGTGATGGTGTGACGCATGGTTCTTCGTCCTTAACGAGCTAACAGGTTACCCACCTCGCTTGACAAACCATTCTGGGAGGTTAATGATCCAGACGGTGAGCTTCTCAAAGCCCTCCTGGTATATGCGGTCGCTCTTGGACTCCAGGTGCTGCATAACGTGGCCCACCGTCTCCGGCCCCGGCGCCGTCAACACCGTCTCCCCCAACAGCTCCCGCCCGTCCGCCATATCGCTCCCAGCCCCTCCGTCCCTATGTTCATGCAGTGCCTAGGTCTTGCCCTTCGTACCTCGCCGGCTGCCCTCCGTCGCCCCTCGCCCCGCGGAGTCGCGTTTACAGTGAGGCTCCGGACGACATGCCACGTTTCTTACACCGCGACAGCAATAAAACTGCGTAGAGGACGCGAGCCGCAGCGAAGGCTCAAGGGTACGCGCTTGAGGCTGTGGTAGAGTCAGGATGCGAACAGTGGATGGTGTTGTTGTGAAGGGATGCTGTAGCCAAGCCAAGTCGACGAGGACCGCTGCGAGTTTGGGACTTAAGGAATTGCTGTCGTTGTGCTGGTCACGAGGTCGGCAACACATGTGTGGGTCCGTCGCTATTACGCGCGCCTCTTCTATCTGTCCATATCTGCTCGTACCTCCTACGGTACTATTTGCAACGGTATAGGTACGATTTTAATACGGGTACGGTAAACTACTGCCTTACGACTCAAATAAAGCTTTACCCTAGGGCACGTTTTGCCAAAGATGTCAAATTGCTTACAATTTGGCCAAAAGACCACCACAGCCTTGGCATGGGGGAAGATTAGCGCTAATTATGGGTTGGGTGGGTGGGTTGCGCGAGCCAGATGGGCGAGCGCAAAGCAGAGAGTGCCAGTGCTCGGGGGTTGCACCGGCTTAGGGGGCTGCCGCTAGCTAGTGCTGTTGGGGGCAGGGCATGGGGCGTTGCGCTAGGCGTTTCCTCAGTCCTCGAGGGTTACCTCGAGGATTGGGTGAGAGTGTGAGACGCGCCGCTTTTACAATAACGCTTTACCGTTCAGTGTTGCGTTCTGTCACATATGTAAGTAAGTTTTGCAAACCTCTAGATTTAAAACAATCTTACTATTTACCCGAGGGCACGTTTTGTCAGTATCTAAAAAAACCGGAGGTTTTGCGCAACCTAGTCTTGATGAAGCGGTTTGGCTGGGACGAGCCAGCCGAAGTACTGCCACGCCGCTGGAGATGGGGTCATGGTGGGGTTGATGTATTTCCCTTCTGTGACATAACTGTTTTTGGCCCAACCACCCATGTATTTTACGACGTGGAGTGGGGTCCCGACGCAGCTAGCGGCGGAGGCGGCACCTTTACGTAGGCTGTGCGATGTCCATTTGAAACCACTCGGAGTTGTGGCGCCGACGGCGTCGCATGCGTCGAGGAGCCGGGCGGAGAGTGTCGCAGCCGCTTGCCAATCGCCGGAGTTTTCGTAAGGTACGAAGCTCCATAGTGCGGCTGGGGGGGGCTGTTGAAGAATTTCTTGCAATAGGCGGTCCGCTGTGTGCAATAATATTCCGATAGGTCTGCCAGAACTGGATTGGCAGTAGTCAGGATAGCGAGGATAGGTTTGTCGGCTGCGCTGCGCCTTTGATCGCCCTTAGCTTTTCAGATGAACAGCCAAATTTTCTGGGATGGTCGGTCGACTACGAGGTCTTGTGTTAAACACCTTACTCATGATTCGGCTCTGCAAAAAAACGCATAGTTAGTGCAGACTGCCAGTAGCGCTCGAAATTGCGCGATGAGGTGGCGTGTAGTAGATGTCCACTGGAGGTGTGTACGGAGTTTGGCGGCGGCGGTGAGTAGCGAGAGTGCTAGAGGGGCTGGTAACGGGAGGCGCGAGTCCGCTGCTTGTAGACGTTGTTGCTGCATCTCGAGTCCGCGTCGAGCGTCGGCCAAGAGTTCCCCGACCGCGATCGGCTGCTGTTGGTGGTCGCGGAAAATCTTGTTGATGGCTGAGTAGTACTGTTGTAGCGATGCAGCGGCGACGGTACCTTGTAGTCCCAATCAGGCCGTGTAACGAACGACTGATTGTGTAGTAGCTTGTAGCGGATGGAAGTGTTCCTCGTGGCATAAAACGGCAAATTGACGCATGCCGCTGTCGTAGTTGGAGTACGTTGTCGGGGCTAGGGAGCTGCTCAACATGTGTAGCGCAGTGGTACCGATATGGTCGGTGCCCAACAGGTTGCGAAGTCGCCCAGTCTTGGTAGTTGTCCACGGTGCGTGTGCGTCTGGCTCTCGTAATGTGTAGCGGACATGCCGCGAGGGCTTGTGCGACTGAGTGACCATAGCGCGTAGTTCCGTGAGGCTTGAGCTAGCCGTCCGTAGTGTGCGTCCTATTGCGCCTCTGCGGGTGTGTAGCCAGGCGTGCGTGGCAGTCGAAAGGCCACGATGCTCCATCATGGTCGTCCGACCCCCTCGCGTGAGCCTCGCCGCCCGGGGAAGAACAGGTCTCGCGAGGGGGGGTAGTGGATGGTCTCGGTGGCCAAGCTGTGTAAGTCATGGAACCACGGTTTGTGGGGCCAGTACGGTGCGATGACGGTAGCAGCTGCCCCTGATTGGCGTAGTTTCGCATAGAGGGCGGGAAGAGCTGACCACGGCGGATTGCAGTAATTTGTCTCGCGTTGCCACGCGGCGTCCGGGAGGTGTAGACAGTCTACGTCCTCGCACTCGGGGTCGCGCTATCGGGCGTTGAAACGCGGGAGCTGTGCGTTTTCCATCGACGCAAAACGGTCGATCGAGTGTGGCCCCCACGCTGTCTGGAGGTAGGCGAATATTCGGGGGTTCAGCTGCCAGTCGTCGCGGTCGAGCTCCCGGCTTAGGCTGTCGGCCCATATGTTCGCTGCCGAGCGGATGTAGCGGGGTCGGATGTTGATGTCGTCGACGTCGAGGAGGTGCCAGAGTCGGCGTAATTCGGTCATCATGACCGGAGAGCGCGTAGTTAACTTGGAGAGCGTAGCCATGACGGCTGTCTTGTCCTCGTGTAGTAAGACATGTCGGCCTCGGAGTTGCGGTAAAAAGGACTCGATCGCGAGACGAACGGCACGGAGCTCCTTCCATGTGATGTGTTGCCGGCGGTCGTTGTCGTACCAAAAGCCGCGGGCTTGGTAGGCAGGGTTGTCGTTTAGGACGGCTCCCCATCCGTAACCACTTGAGTCGGCGTGGAGGTACGCGGTCTCGATTGGTTTGTAGATAGAGCGGCCGTTGTGCTGGTCGGGAACCGTACGCCACCATTCGAGGTCGCGTCGTAACTGGTGTGTCATCCGGACACGTCCGCCCCATCCCTTTCGCGTAGCCAGCACGCAGTGTAGCTCGCATAGAAAGAAACGGGCTAGTGCAATGGCGAGGTAGAGGAATTGCGCCTTGCCAGCGAATGCCGCGAGTTGTCTGGCGGGCAGCCAACGAGCGGTGGTAGCCGCGCGGCCGAGTAACGCTGAAGCCTGTTTTGCGACGGCATGTAGCTTGTCGGTCGGGGCTCGAAATTCGCCTTTCAGGAGGTTGACTGTCATGCCAAGGTGGGTGCCCACCTGTGTGGGCTGCCGCGAGCCTTTGTCGGGGTTGCGCTGGAGGCCGAGCCGGTGGAGCAGGGTCTCGATGCGGTTGCGTAACAGTAGAGCTGCGTCGTACGAGCTGCCCATGAATAGGAAGTCGTCCATGTAAGGTAGCAGTCGTACGGCCCGCCATCGGACGTTGCGAAGGAAACGTCGTGACGGCTTGTATGGCGTCGCGGAGTTGGTGGTCATCGGTGCAGGCGCCCGTCGTAGGTAGTTTGTGAACACTTGAGTCAGCTTGCAAAAATAGTAAGCTGACCCCGACCAGCCCATCGGGAGGCATGCGAGGCGCCACAGCTCGCCGCGGTAGTTGACCGTGAAGAAATCTCGGTCCGCTTCTCTGATGCCGAGCGTGTAGTAGCCGTCCGCTAGGTCGAGGGAGACGAAGTAGTCGCCCGGGCGGGACAGGTGGCGTAAGTGCTTGAGGGTCTCGCACGACATCTTGAATTCCGCGCAATAGTTGTTTAGCTCGCGGAGGTCGATGATAAGACGCCATTTGTTTACACCGGGTTTGGGGACGAGGAACATGCGGGAGACGTAGCGGGTGTTGGAGGCGCGCTCCCAAGCTCCGCAGACTTCGAAGCGTGGGAGTTCCGTAGCCAAGAAGTCGAGTTGAGGCTGGGTGGCGTCCTTCATGGAGACTCCGTGGTTGAAAGGTCGGGGACGTAGGCCGTTTTTGAACTTGACCCGCACGCCATGGCGGATCCAGTTCACGACTTGACCGCTCGCGCCGATATGCTCCCACTCCCGCCATTTTAGCCGCACGCGGTGACGCATGTAGTTGGATGACGGGGAGCAGGAATCGGCGCGGCTGGCCACACCATCATTTTTTGTGGTGGGTTTCGCCCCGTCGCTGGGTTTAGTTCCAGCCGCCGCCGCCGCTGCTGCTGCTGCTGCGGCCTTGCGCTTGTCGGCGGCTGCCTTCTTGGCCTTGGCGTCTTGTCCGGGTGGCTTGTCCGGCGTGACTCTCGCGAACGCCGCTCCAGCAGCTGCTTTGCTGGCGGCATGTAGGTTGACTTCGAGCGTCCGATCGACGAACGCTTGGCGTAGCTCGTCCAGTGCGCTCGAGACCGCGGTAGGGCGTGGGCGGTAGAAACGCTCGTGGGCGAGTTCGGCGAACACTCGGTCCGAATCCGACCTCGTTTGTCCGCCCTTGGTGAGGCGGAGGAAGCCCAGTCGAGTACGGGCGGCCTCCTCCGTCGCTGTGTGGGTGCAATGACCCGCTCGGATGAGGGCAACGGCCGCCGCCTGCTCCGCTGGTAGAGGAGGTCCGGTTGACAGCGTGTCCAAAGCCTCGCTGATTGCCGCGTTGGCGCAGCTGTCGAAGAAGGCATAGCACCCGATGTGGAGGTACTCGTCGTACCCCGCTTGGGATTTTCTGTCGTTGAGGAAGCGGGCCGTGTCGTCCGTTAGCGTCCAAAGGCGAGGTTCGTCGATGTCGCGAGGAGGTTGCTCCAAACCGGAAGGAATGATTTTACCGTAGGCGGCAAAATCGACGAACTCGGGCTCGTGGAGCTCGGGGTCGTCGTTCAACATGTTGATAGGCGGCTCAGGGGCTGCCTTACCACCCTCAGTCGCAATGGTCGCGTCATGGGGAATGGACTGCTGTTGATTCGGAAGCACGGGTGGGCCGGTCAATCGTTCGAGCTGGGCTAGTAAGGCGGCGTTAGACGCCTGAATCTGCTCAGCTAATCGGAGTTCGAGGGCCGACACCGCGCTTTGAATCTGATCGGATGTACGTTGTTCGATTACAGAGGGGAGAGTGTCGACTCCGGGGGCGGAGGACGACGGCTCAGGCTGCATGTTGTTAGACGGCGACCTTGAACGTGGGGAAGTGTCTCGTGACGCTCGAGTGCGCATGAGACGATGTAAACTGACACCCTGATCGACTACGAGAGTCGAGACTGCAATTGCGCGAGCCAAATGGGCGAGCGCAAAGCAGAGAGTGCCAGTGCTCGGGGGTTGCACCGGCTTAAGGGGCTGCCGCTAGCTAGTGCTGCTGGGGGCATGGCATGGGGCGTTGCGCTAGGCGTTTCCTCAGTCCTCGAGGGTTACCTCGAGGACTGGGTGAGACGCGCCGCTTTTACAGTAACGCTTTACCGTTCAGTGTTGCGTTCTGTCACATATGTAAGTAAGTTTTGCAAACCTCTAGATTTAAAACAATCTGACTAGATAAATAAATTATATATACACTCTTCCCATAAAGTCCGTTACTAGCGGCACGTATTTGATTACCCGCCATGCACTGCCGCGACGGCCATGCAACTCGATTGGGGGGTAGAATAATGGTTTTCGAACAGCACACCACGGCGCGTTGATCATTGACGTGAGCACCTTTACCGGCACGCCCCAATTATTGTGGGCACCCACGTTGGATTTTCGGCCCATATTTTGCGGGCCGAAATTCGTGCATGTGAAGGATATGCACGCCTCTATGCGTGGCTCGGCACACGTAGTGTCGCGACAAGCCGGGAGACTACTCGAAACTGGGTTCTCAGCGTGTTTGCACAATTGCACGAGTATCCGCCGACTGTGTTGCGCCCGGCCGTCTACAAAGCGGCGACACCGATAATGGCATGTCTTGTGCACTGGTTTTCTTGCCACGTGCCCGGAAACACCACCAAGGAGCACGATCTCGGGGCCTATTGGGCTTGAGGGGCAGTTGACTTGGAGTGTAAGTACCCTGGCGCGCGGATCGTTGGCCTTAGAAACTTGCGCATCGCCGGGCGTGAAAAATGGCGGGGAGTTTTCAAAGGACCCTAGCACGGGCCTTCATCTGGCCGGCGGCAAAGGGCACGGCACCATGCCATCATGGGGCATGAAATGGGCAACGCCGTGAATAGAAGAAATATAGAGCGCTGATTGTTGAGCGTATTAGCGGAGCGGGTGTGCGAGTACCACCTGTCTAGGGGTTGCTAGCCCCGCGCGAATGTGGCAGATTTTGAAACCCTAGAAGCTTTATTTGGCTGTACGAGGGCTTGGATGACATCGGACGGCGGATTTGACGCGAAAATCGGCCGAAAGGCATGCAGTACGTTGAAAACTTATATTTACTAGGGAGAAGGGCTTCCATTTGCAACTTAGTTTGCTCGAATCGGACACTGTACGGCGAAGTTAGGCTTTTTTAAGCCTCCCAAGCTGTGGTTTTCCGGCCCCGAGCCCACCCACGTCAAGCATATTAACGGCGCATGCCACCACACCCACGTGCTCCCATGTTTGCGGACAACATGCTGGGATCATAAAAACCGCATGTTGTGTCGCCCATTTCGGGATTCTTCACGAGCCAAAGTGTGGCAAATCCGAATTCCGGGGCGCCCGAATAAGGGTATACCCCGAAATCGGGGTTGGGCCGCAAACCCTAATACGTCATATCGTAGCCGTGACGGGCCCCATTTGCGCCCCGCTTCCCCCTCAGCCTCACCATCAACACAAGGTCCGGCCCGCCTTTTCAACGAGCTAAAGTACAGTTAAACCCTAGAAACCCCACATAGTAAACACCCGCCCTACGCGAAAGGCCATATTTCACTAGTAACGGACTTAATGGGAAGAGTGTAGATAACCCGCCAACCATATATGGATAGTCCTCCACGTGCTGCATTATCGGCGTGGCCTAGGAGTTTCCTTAGTTGAATCTGCTAGGTTTGAGCATAATGCAGTGCTTCCTTATGCCGTGCTTTGGATTCCGTGATCCTCTTTTCACTCTTGCCCTTTTGTTTCCCCTCCCATTTTCTCTGTCCGTGCTCACCTTGTTCTTCGTGCAACCAGAACTATATATATAGACATGTATTATCGTTGTTCTTAAATACCGCATGATGATCCCCGTTCACTGCTAAAAAGCGGGTAAGTGCTCCACAACTGCAATGCGTATGGACTACCCCCCGTTGCCCATGCTATTGGTACGTCATTCAGCTCCACGATGGGATTGTCCACGTGCTTGAAGAGTTCATGCATGAACTATTGGAGCAGGGGCTACTAATGAGGGGCGGGACTTGCGGTTGGAGGTCCGCCGTATCCGGTCGGGAGCTTCTCGAGATCGACCTCGGGATGTGGTTTGGTTAGACTTAATGGCTTCACACCGTCATATTGTTGCTGATGCCACGGTCACAAGTGCTCGCACGAACATCAATGTTCCTCATATAGGTGCTCGTCTCCCACAGTCCCACTCCCGGGCAGTCTTGCATTGGGAGCTTAGCATGGCAAACGCGATGCGGACCTCCGCACTTCCACTTTGCTTGGCGCGCCTTCGGTTCACTCGGTCCATGACTACTATCCCTTCGCTTTGAAGGATGAGGGCCGGTTGACGCCTGTGGCGGTTGAGTTGGTTTATCGCCTAGTTGCTTTGGTGGCAATTCGTCGCTTCCCTAGCATGATTGTCGCGGACTCTCGTTCATTGCGTTCTAACAATTATGTCCTCATGCAACATTTCGTTCGTTGATATGCTTTCGTTTCTTATCGGGTTTTTTTTTTTTTTTTGGGGGGGGGGGGGGGTGCGGCGAGAATTTATGCAACGTATTTTTGCTTCTCTTCGTGGTAATTTGGGTTCCTATCTACGCGACGCTTTGCAAGAGGGATGTGCTGATGCAGTGGCATGCCTTTTTGTTCCTCGGACTTAAGTTTTTTCCTCCTTTCTATTTTTTTATGCTTGGTGGTGTCCACCGACTTTTCTTGTAAGATTTTTCGTTTTAATAAACAGCGGCCACGAATGGCATACGCAAGAAATGATATTATGTTCATTATAAAAGACCAATTGAAAGAAATCAAAATTCTTACAAGAAAAGAAGTGTAGGCCACCAAGCAAAACGAAGAAAAGAGAAAAAAACCGAAGCCCGAGGAAAAGGAAGGCATGCCACAGCATCAAGTATTACCCTCTTGCAAAGCGTCGCGGAGATAGGAACCCAAAGTACCATCTCATCTTTCGCGGATGGTGGCAAAGTTCACCTAAGAACCGGTCTCAAACTGTGTACATGTAAGAGACAAGCAGGGAGGGGAGCCCTAACTACCCGGCACTTACCTATAGCCCTCAACCCTCACGCTACCCCCAAGTACAATCGACTAATTACTTGTAAAATAAAAAAGACACAAAATGAAACTATCGCTACGCCTTCGGCGCCTCCACGTGTCGCGTTTGCAGCGTTGTGTAGGAGTAACTTGGTGGTCTCTCGTGTTTATCTGCTGGGTTTGTGCTCATTGTAGTGCTTCCCCTCTACCGCGCATGGATTCCGTGACCCTCTTGTCACTCTTGCCCTCTTGGTTCTCCCCCCTTTTTCCCCTGTCCGTGCTCATGTTGTTCTTCTTGTAATCCTTTTTCCCCTTTTCCGCGCATGGATTCCGTGACCCCCTTGTCACTCTTGCCCTCTTGGTTCTCCCCCTTTTTTTCCATGTCCGTGCTCATGTTGTTCTTCTTGTTATCCTTTTTCCCCTTTGTCGCGCATGGATTCCGTGACCCCCTTGTCACTCTTGCCCTCTTGGTTCTCGATCCTATCCCCCTTTGTTCGTTGTCCCCGTTCCTATAGATGTATTTAATTATAAAGATTGATTTGTTAACAAAATCGGCTTTGACGAGACGACCGTAAGCAGGGTACTGGTACGAGAAACAATGTACTAGATATACGACGACGATATGATCGCGCGAGGTACCTGTACGGGTACCATCAGCGGCGATTATATCAGCGAGTGAGAGAACGACACCGACGATGAGCTCTGCCGCAGCAGTGCGATGCGAAGTGACAGTTCAGCACCAGCCCGACGTCATGTCCACCTCGCTGTCGACTACACGTACTCCTTACTAAGCAACCCCCAACACGATACTTCTGCCTCGATCCCGCTCACGTCGGGATGCTGCGTGCTGTTAGGGCGTCCGTCCTCGCCACGGCTGTCGAGGCGCGACCTGTCTCTGCCGCCATCCGAAGGTGTTTCCTTCTGACCTCCTCCGCCTCCTCTTGCCGTCTTCACCTTTCGCAATAGGACGAGCTCCTGTCAGCTCAGTGTACACAGCATAGTCTGTCATCCACATCACTGCCACCCGCGCGTGTCGGCCACAATGACAGGAAACTCACGGAGGAGTTGGAACCGACGCTACTAGAAGTGGATGACGACTCCGCCAGGCATACTGGCCGCTCCGGCCGCCCCTCGGACGAATCTGACGCGGAGACGCATTTCAGGCAAGCCCCCATTACATTCGAAACCTGTTGCTGTGCGTGGTTTTGGTGAGCGCTCGGTCCTGCGTAAATTTGTAAGTGGGTGGATGGGCGCCGTGATGGGTTTGTTTAATTAAGAGCTTTGGTCCGTGTGTACTTAATTACAGGATAAAGGTGGTGTCTAAAGCGTTTGGGAAGGACACGTTGGTGAAGCGGCACCAAAAGATATACAACATTCTGGATGACGAGCTTAACGGAGGCGTGCAGGCAATGGCCCTGCAGACGAGAACACCGCAGGAGTATGCCAAGCTAGGTTGGGACTGGAGAGCCAAATGAAAGGCAACTCAAAATCACAATCATCGCTGTGCGTCGTCGTTGAGGGGGTGGATGAATGGAAGCATGGAAGCACAGACAACGATACTTGCTGTTTATGTGCGCAGTGAACACAGCTCATGCATGAAGTGTTACGGTCAGGTGTGATTCTCCCCCCCGCAGGGGGTCATCTTGTCTGGGCCGTTGGACGATATCGCCGTACGGCAGCAGATGAGGATAGTGTCCTGCTTCGCATGGTCATGTCCTTGGCACACACACCCGTCACATGCACTCTCGCACACTGGCACACAGCTGCATACACACACTGAGACAAACACATGTGTAAGCGCATATTTGAGCAAACACATATATATACACGTATACGAGCACAAAAACAAGGCACACAACACATGCGTTCATCCACAGCCAAATAACTGCAAGCATACGCGCACGCACACATACACACACTGCCGTATCCACACGCACACACATACTCACGTGCATACACACAACCACACCCACTCTCTCGTTCTCGTTCCATCTGTCCCAAGGAGGAGGAAGAAAATGGTGTTTGTGTTAGCCACGTTTCTGCTCCTCCCATGTATAGCGAGCACTAGAGAGAAGTTTCTTTTGGTTGTGCGTGATGCGTGGGTGTGCTGTATTGTCAATACTCCTTCACTCGGGTGGCTCTTGGATTGCCTATTT
The DNA here is from genome assembly GCA_026401115.1 of Tetraselmis chui. Taxonomy (NCBI): domain Eukaryota; kingdom Viridiplantae; phylum Chlorophyta; class Chlorodendrophyceae; order Chlorodendrales; family Chlorodendraceae; genus Tetraselmis; species Tetraselmis chui. The sequence continues at coordinate 48,098 of JAPMLY010000179.1, read as the reverse complement.
CTATGTCAAGAAACATCCGTAGTTTATGATTGTGTCAGCTATCAACCCAGTGCCTCAATCCATCCAGCCATGCACTCGAAAATAAGACACATACTACCGTCTCAACTTGTGGCAGCACGATTAACTGATGATTTGTCTAGTTGTAAGGTATGTTCAAATATATGTTTTCTTAAATCTAATGACTAATAAAATGAGTTTTGGAATAAATATCAAAGGATGCAACTCAGCTAACTCATCGTTCCACACAATCTTGCGGCAATGAAAAGCTAGCAAACTCCCAATATCGCAGTCCGAATTTTGGTGTAATGTCTTCCGCTACGTTACTACAATTTCGATTCGAAATAGATAAAAAGAAATGACATTATGTTGTCCTTGAGTGAGTGGATCGAGTATCCATGTTGCACTCATTTTCCCTCCTACTTGAGGCAACCGTGTTTCGGAGGTATGACTATCTCGGGTAACGATGAAGAGGGCCCATAACCTACTCGACGTGAAGTCGACGGTTACACGAGTAGTCCAGCCGACCTCGCGAGGGGGTCGGTTGTGGGACAAAGGGAGTGAGAGGAGAAAGATTATATTGGCGGCCGGCAAAGGCACCAGCAGGGCCGGCGGATAGCCACTAAAGTGGAAATTGAGTACCGCTTTCAAAACAACCCTAAGCACCAAGATGATAAGTAGCCACCTTGTACATAAGCACTATATAATGGGATGCTAATGCTAACAAATTCCGTAGCCGTGCTATGCTTGGTACAATAGGGGGCATGGAGAGGTTCCGGCACTAAGATCGCGCAATCAACACCAACCGTCGGTAAGCCCCGGACGTGAAAAAATTGCATATGTGGTACACGAATGCCAAGATATCCCGCTCGTCTCGTCCAATGTTTCCTGATAAGACCATATACCCCTCGAATACTCTCCTCTTATAAGGCAGTGGGACCCCTATCTCGGGAGTTTTTGTGGCAAAGAAGGTACGGGCGGATCTATGGCGGAAGGCGGGCGTTGGATGGGAGTTATCTACGCATGGGGAGGGCGCTCGGTGGACGACGACTAGCCATGTGGAATTCGAATCTCGCTTGGGGGCGAGGAACGACGCAAAGGAGACCGGAGGAGAGTCGCAGCCGGATTAGCGGCATTGTCTAGCGTCGGAGGTCTTCGTGATCGATCGCGGCCGAAAAACCCCGTTACATATAGCTTCAATTTCCGTACTCATCATCTTTTGAAGACGGCGACTCGATCCATGAATTCGACCATCCCCTCCCCCATTCGGTACCCAATCATCGACTTTAGTGCCTTAGGCGGTGTTCTTAGGGTTATTGCGACGGCACATTACTCGAAAAGGCAGCCCCATGGCATCGTAAACCATAAGGGGAGGCAAAGTACGAGCGAGCTCCCGCGATCATGCATGTGTTGGAAACATACGGCGACGGACCATGGACATGGGAGATCTAGCGCGGCAGCATGAGCGCCAACCGGTAACCGTATGAAGCGAGGGCTTTCCTTTCTTTCACAACCCCCGAAGAGAAAGGAAGCATGTGCCAAGAGAGCAACCTCGGCATGAGGAGCATCACATGTCTCGGACGAGGGTGTGCGTTGGTCGACTTGGGACCTTCGACGACCTAAGGGATGGGTTTTTCCGCATGCCTCCCATCCCCCCACCTTGCCTCCCCCCCCCCCCCCCAAGCTCCGGCACGACCGGACTAGCGCAGTCGCACATGAGTAGAGGCCAGGTAGGCCCGACTCGACAAAGCACATGTCGGCAAACTTTATTTTTAACGCATCGAGCAGCGGGAGCGAGCCGCGCATCATGGAGAATGGCGACATGACAAATTTTCATATTTGTATGCTTGGTATTGTAGTATTGTTATTGCCAACATGGAGGCATGAGTTGGCGCATCACGTCGCAAACCCTAAACCTAAAAGTCTTGGATGACAATACGGAACGCCGAAAGACAGTTACAACCGCTAAATCGGTATTGCTGCAAATCAATTTCAATTTCAATACCCTTAGAATTATCAACGGAATAATGAGAGCATGAGCTAATTAGAGTTGCAAGCCCGAACATGTACGGATACGGTGGAAAAGATGAAGTAAAAGACGACCGAATAAGTGGACACGAGAGCCCGTCGTGTGAAAGGCAATCGAAAAAACTTAAACATACATTTTACGAATTAAATACAACCATACTAACGGCAACATATACATAGGTACCTTAATCCAAGCCAACGAAGCGTCGACATTTCAATACCGCCAAGGTTCATTGCCGTGCGGGTACACGTAGGAGTATCCCATAGGCAAGGGTAATTGGGGTACGCACATTGCACTTATCTCATGTGACATACTACTAAGAACTATTACATACCAGCCTACCTACCCACCCAACCAGCCCACATGTCTTATTTTGAAAGTTCCTTACAACAATATCGTTTTTTAGGCTACTTTCTCAAGGCCTTCCCATGTACTACCATTATTAGATTATAGGGATAGTATTCGAGGCAGGGATCTTCTTGCCCATCCTCTTTATTTGCAACAACAACATTATTGTAAAGCACACATGACGTAATCGCTATTGTGAGAATGTGGAAGTAATATGCCGTTGATCTCCACGATGCGTGGCTTCCTCCATCCGCTCAAGGTTACTTATCAGCCCAAGATGGTTAGCGTGCATGTGGAGTCAAGCCGATTTGGCCGCTGATAGTGTGCGACTCCGGTCGTGCCGAAATTGAGGAGGGCAGGGAGTGAGGTAGGCTTGCAAAGAAGGCCCACGCTCAGGTCATCAACGGGCTAGGCTCGATCCATGCACAAACCCATCCGATACAGATGACGCTCCTTCCAACGCAGATGTCCTCCTAGCATTGGCTTATCTTCCCCTTTGGAGGAAGGCGAGGAAACCGTTGTCGCAAATTACATATACGTGTCGCTCCTCTTGACGCGTCGATAATGTCCGCCCGTTCAGTTGCTAGTTTTTTCCAACACCGATTAGTGAACCACAAATTACTATCCGTCCCTTCCCCTTGTGGTCTACGCTGCCGGGCATTCGGGTAAGGGGCCGTCCGAATGGGCGACGTGCTGCCGCGACAACCCTTCACACATCACATGGGGCATTCTTATCGATAGCTGCGGGTGCAAACGCGGGAAGGCGATGGGAGAAAAATGGGTTCGCGAACCCAAGCATAAAAGCGCCGAGTATGGACATCTTCATCGAAACCCTCCGTGTAGGGTTTATTCGGTTGCGGCCGATCCCGAAGATCGTCGCCACCGGACCGTGTTGCGCCGCTTGCCGCGTCTGTTTTTATGACCGCATGTGTCGCGCTCTTCTCCCCCGGGTCATATCGACCTCAACAACGTTGGTCGACGTCCAGCAAGCGCGCTTCCGTGGCGTTGCTATCCGGCAGTCCGCCACTAGCTCCAACGCCGCTCTCACACGCCGCCAATCCGCCCGTACTTTCCTCGCCAGATAACATTTCAAATGTACATGCCCCGCCTCATCGAGGGAGTGTATGAGAGTATTTAGTCGCGGAAAAACACATCTAACGGCCCGAGCTGGATATCATGTCGATGGAAGTGTCAACAAAAGCCCTCCATCCGCATATGTCTTTCACGATAGCTGTTGATCGCGCGCGAATCGCAGCCTACATGCCTTAATCATGCGACCGTTCGGTTTCGACCGTCCGGCGCTGATTTTACATGACTCTGCCACCGCATAATAATTCTTGCGGGATGCGTGGCGGGCGGCAACGTCATGTGCAATCGCTATAGCAACCTACACGCGAATGGGGGGCATTCCAAGTGCAATCCGTTTTGCATGCTAGGTTAAGCTCTCGTACGACGCACCCAGCCCTGCCGCCCACAAGCCCAGCCATTTGAATGCACAAAGTAGCGGAAAAATTCTCATTTTTGCTTTTGCATGCGCGATCGTTGCGTTACCCATCCATGTTTACATATCCCTCCGTAGGACTACTAATGGACACATATGTACGCTAGACTCCGGGGGAGTCTTGGCCCTCCACCTATAGGTGTTCGCTATAGGTGTTCGCAGATCAATCGCGATGCGATGAGATGGGTTCATATACACAATTTGTTCCTATCGGGTACCGACTTTTGGCGGTACTTGGATAAGGCGTACCGCTCCGTTCCGGGAAGCGGCGGTTCCATCCCCCTTCATGCCATTCCGTGTTTACATGGATTAACAGGTTATGGGCCCTGCGCGTTTACGCGGGGTTTACTAGGGTACCGGCCGGAGTTTGTCCATTAAGGGGGAGTGTTTACATATCCCTCCGTAGGACTACTAATGGACACATCTTTACGCTTGACTCCGGGGGAGTATTGGCCCTCCACCTATAGGTGTTAGCTATAGGTGTTCGCAGCTCAGTCGCGATGCGATGCGATGGGTTCATATACACAATATGTTCCTATCGGGTACCGACTTTTGGCGGTACTTGGATAAGGCGTACAGCTCCGTTCCGGGAAGCGGCGGTTCTATCCCCCTTCATGCCATTCCGTGTTTACATGGATTAACAATCCATGCATGCGCCTCATGTAAAGTGCAATTGCCGCATGCGTGTGCTGCGTCGCGCTGCCGCTCTCCTTTAAGCATCGACGAGGAGTGTACGTGCAATGCCCAACAATCGCGTGCAAGTCACAAGCTAGACGGTGCCCGCCCACCGCGCATCCCGTACCCAATTCCTCACGGTCCTCCTAATCCACAGGCTACTCACATGCCGCTCGTCTCGTTCATGTCGTTGTTAGCGTTGACTTTCGCGGAAGGTGCAGTACCCGCCGGTCGCATGATCGTTGTTGCAAGCGCATCTATAATACCATGGCCTTGCCCGCCCGCGGCGCATCTCGTAGAGTAGTAGTGATGGCCAAGGAATAAATTGACTTGATAAAGTAGCTATTGCGATAGACTGAACTATTACTAACAACTATTATTATACTAGCATGAGGTGCCTTGGGACTCCGTATTGGTTGCATTTTCTTTACCTTCTCTGTAGATTTGTGTTACATTCTCCCTGCGGCTGGTTTTATTCGCAACGTTGGCATCATTTTCTCAGTTCAAGTCATCCCTCATTCACTTTCTCGGTTCTTTTTCCATTTATGGCGTTGTGTCATTAATCCATTTTTCAGTTGAAAAAACGTACAAACGATGCATTACATAACCTCATGTAGAGATACATGGATAGAGCAGCGAAGACAAACTCATAGGGAAAGAGAGAAAGCATTGTAACAAGGTCAATGGCATGGCAGTCGGAAGGGGTGCACGGCAGACATGGCGGCCGTCAACGAAACGCATGCGGCAAAACATGAGGAAGCTCCATGCAATGGTGGGGAGGTAGGACGCCGATGCCAAGAAATGAACAAACGGCGCTTCACATGCCGCGTGGAGAAACGCGAAGATATGTTGCGGCCCATTCGCGAGGGTGAAAAAATTCGTGGCAAGTGAAGGCATCCCAACATAGAAAGCAACCATCTCCCTGCCATCCGCGGCGGCTGACAATCCGTGGACGACTTTGTCCGCGTGCGCGGCGCAGATGTATTCCTAGAGAAATCTTTTGACGCCAAGAGGCGAATATTTTGCCGAAGCCTATGCAAGAGGCAGCGATTTGCTTCGCCAACGCCTGAAAATTTTGCCGTTCCATGCCCCCCAAGCAAGCGCGCTAAATCCCCCGACCACAATAGGAACGAAGCGTATGCCGGGACACCGCACAGCCTCCAAGTTCTCATCGAACTTGATTTTATGAGCGCGCCGAAGAGTATTCGCGGGAGGTTCGGGGCTTGAATCGCCGAACAAACAGGAAATCACGGCATAGAGAGCGGGTTTCGAGCCTCTGATGTTGTGACATGTCGAGACATTTACATCCGCAATGATAGAGCCCAACGTCGCCGTTTTGGAGTCGCGCTACTAGCAAACTAGAATACGTGACAACCTCGTCGACGCTAGCCCCGACGATTCAAAACACGGCATGTACATGATGACATATTTATTCATAATAGACATATCTATTTTGGGTGCCATACGGGAAGGTTAGCATACAATATGACCGGCAAAGAATGTAGCGATATACGGCGATACGACAACAAATATTAGTAAGGGCAGCGCACTTGGGTACGCTTAAGTCGTACCTAGATACGCTTGAGCGGAAAATAAAGCAAAGCCGCCAAACTAGTCCAAGTTACCCAAATGAGCAGTTCGTAGGGTCCATTGGACCTGCATGGATCTAGAACCATAGGCTTTTGGTTATCCAAGGTCGGGTGATTAAACCCATTATTGCGCATCATCAACAATTGTCTTTTTTTCGCCGTGGCGCTGGCTATTGGGTCCCGCCTTTACATGCGCTACATCGGCCTCTCCACAAGCTTTCCAGGCCGGTGGAAAGCCACACTCCCCGGTCAAGACCCCGAGAGTGCATATGTGACGGGGGTAGTGGTGGCCACGAGCAACGCGTGCCTTAAAGCACAGTTGTTTTACTTACATCCTAAGATATCGGGAGTTCTTGGCGTCCGCCGCCACTACTAAACCCCAGTGGACGCTATAGAGTGCAACTTCGCCCCAGTCCCGGCTCTTAGCTAGATATCCGAGGGTGTTGCCCTATCCAACGCCGAAATCTCGAGGAAGTTGCTAAAGGGGGTGAGGATAAGGATTTCAGAAAGCACGATCCTGTGGCGGTTAGCCTCCTCAAGCTAAACGCTAGCACAAATCAGTTCTAATCTGCCTAGTTCTGTCGTTGCAAGATGGCAAAAAGATGTTGTCGAGAGATGATGTTGAGAGGATGTTTCACTGCTTGTACTTTAGCCGTATATGTTGTAAGTGAACAAAGTAATTGTCAAATGGTTCTGTCACCTCCCTCTTTTGCACTGGGCTTAAATAGCTTTCTGCCCAGATAGCTTACGCCTGCTTGCTTCGCTTACGTGTCATGCGTTAGGGCTTTCCAACCGTCGTCATCTGTCCAGAGACGCGGCTCGTCTAGCATGGAGAATGACGACGCGGCATGTTCTGCATCGGAGAACTCGCTTAGGCGCGTCTTCTAGCTAGTTAGATTAACTGTGCGTACATGTACGTACCAAGAGGTATCGGTCGTACAGTATGCATCAGTACCCTTGTGAATATTGCAGTAGCGACGTACCCACGTTGTACGTCCGTCCGTTGGAAAAGCACGAATTGGAATTAGTAACGAGATCATGTACAATGTCCACTGTACTGTTGCAGGACTGTACTCGTCACACTCGTACCCTCCCCCTCTTGACAGATCTGTGAGGCCGCCGCGAGGTAGACCTCTGTGGTCTAAGCTCCTTTAATGAAGCAGTTACTGTGACTCAGAAATGCGCGCTGGGTGAGCGTGCATGAAGTCGATGTACGCGTGAGTCTTGGCAAATTTTTGCCATTGGGGCGTCTCCAAGAAATCTTGTAACGCCGTAGTTCGATGCACCTCATTCAATCGGTGCCAGACAAGTGGAATGTCGTCATCACGGAAGTGCGTCATGAAGAGCAAGTATTTGCCTCGTCCTCCAGGTAACTACTTGATGCACACAACAAAAATCTGTGAGACGTCAAACTCCTCGTCGTCTCCTTCCGGAACAATCACCGGAACAGCTGGTCGTAGCGGGTCGGTAGAGCAGGGTCGTAAATTGTTCACATGGAACACATGATGTAAGCGTACTGTCGCTGGAAGTTTCAATTTGTAAATGTGTTTACCAATTTGCTCCTCCACTGAAAAAGGTCCAAGCTGTTTGTCTCTGAGTTTGCGATTCGGCTGTCCACGTAGAAAAAATGTTTGTTGTGATGACTGACACCTTGTCTCCTCTTGCAAAGTGTGGCGTTGTAGACGGTTCCGTGCGCGCTTGCATCTCGTCGTTGTGTAGCTGTAACACCGAGCGTACCATGTTGTGTACTTCTTGTAACAATCTTAACCGTCCTATTGCGTCTTGCGAAACTGGAATTGACGGTCGCATGCTAAACAACAGGTCAGGAGGCTCCTCAGGAGAGAATCCAAAATTAGCCTCGAACGGTGTGTGTTCAATCCCGAGTGCATGAGAGGCGTTGTACGCAAATTCCACTTGTGGTAGTAGAGTCGTCCAATCATAGCCATCATAGTAACAGAAGCAACGAAGAAGATGCTGAAACGTGCTGTTCACGCGCTATGTTAGTCCGTCTGTCTCTGGATGTCGACTGGAAGACATGTTCATGCGCGTTCCAAGGCATCGCCAAAGAGTTTGCCAGAAGCCAGTGACGAATGTCGGGTCTCGATCACTGATCACCACACGGGGTAGTCCATGTAAACGGTAGACTCCTTGTAAAAACAAAGTTGCAGTTTCTTCGGCAGTAACAGGCTCTGTGCATGGCAGAAAATGGGCCATTCTAGTTAGATGGTCTACTACAATCAGTACACTGTTAAAGCTATTGCTCTTAGGTAGGTGTGTCAAGTAGTCAAGACCAATTGTATGCCACGGTCTAGGTGGAACAGGTAGTGGGTAAAGAGTCGCAGCCATCTGCGGGCGAATCTTTGCTCGTCGACATACGACGCAGCGCTCACAAAAATCTTTCACATCTTGGCGAAGTCGTTTCCACCAGAATCTGTCGAGTGCTTTAGCAAGAGTGCTAGCGACTCCTCTTTGACCAGCTGACGAACTTTCGTGCACCTTTGTGATCAATCTCAGTCGGAGCTCAGAGTTCTGTGGAATACAGAGGCGATTGAGGCGCCAAAAATATCCATCTGTGGCTTCTATCCGGCTGTCTTTCGTCCACTCACTCTCGTCCCCATAAAACGAGTCTTGGGAGTACCCCTCGCGAATGAGATCAGCGAACTCGGGGCTCAGCTGCAACGCGTTAACCGTCATTAAGTTTAACTGCGCGTCTTCAAACAACAGCTGGGACTTCCGTCGTAATTCCCGATCTGACGGAACCTCGCCATCCCAAAATAATGGAACTGTGGCATGGGGTACGAAGTCTGGACGCCGGCTTAACGGGTCAGCTTCGTTCAAAGCTCCCTTGCGATATGCAAGTGTCATCGAGCCCACAAACGGTTGTAAATCCCGCAGGTATCTTGCTTGCCGCTTGTTCAGTATGTTGTTCGGTTGCCTTAGCAGATGTCGCAGTGTGTCGTGGTCTGCTACGACAAGGAACTTAGAGCATCCTTCAAGATAGCACCGCCAATGCTTGACAGCTCCGCATACGGCCAAAGCTTCTAAGTCGTACGCAGAGTAAGTGTTACCACGCTCAGCTGGATTTAGCTTACGCGCCCAGTAAGAGACTGGTTGAAGACCTCCTCCTTGGTCTTGCAACAGGACTGCTGCAATCCCCACTGTTGAAGCATCTGTAGCCACGGTGAACGTCGCGTCCGAGCCGACCTCCGGAAGGATTAGGCATGGCGCGGAAATGAGCCGTAACTTGAGAGTCTCAAAGGCTTCCAAATAGGCAGGCGTCAGCGTAACCTTTTGTGGCTGGGACTTCCGCAGTAAGTCCGTCAATGGAGCCGTAAGGTCGCTGAAATGATGAATAAATCTGGCATATAAGTTGCAGAACTGTACGAAACTGCGAACCTCCTTCTGCGTCGTGGGCACTGGCCAGTCTGCAACGGCCTCGACTTTCTTCGTGGAAACCGAAATTTAACCAGCCGACACAGTATAGCCCATGTACTCCATCTCTTGAAGGCCGAAGAAGCATTTCTCAAGGCGTAACTTTAAGCCCTCCTCCTTAAGTCGCTGTGAAACGAGACGCAGGTGTACCAGGTGTTCCTCCAGAGTTTGACTGTAGATACAAACGTCATCGAGATAAAGTGTAACGAACTTATGTAAAAAGTCGCGAGGTACGTCATTCATCATCCGCTGAAATGTCACTGGCGCATTGCACAATCCAAACGGCATGGCGACCCATTCCATTCAGCCATCATGAGTCTGAAACGCCGTCTTGTGGATGTCCTTGTCGCGCACTCGAACTTGTCAGAGGCATGATGCGAGGTCGAGGTGAGTGTAATAGTTCGCGTCCTTAATTTCGTCCAGCGTGTCGTCCACACACGGAAGCGGGTAAGCATCTTTACGCGTAACCTCATTAGGGCCACGGTAGTCAATGCACAGACGTAGCGAGCCATCAGCTTTACGCACAAAAAGAATTGGCGAGCCGAACTCACTGTAACTTGGACGGATCAGACCAGCCTCCACTGTGTCTTTGAGGTGTCGGTTTAGCTCAGCGCGCTCTTCATGTGACAATCTGTTCAGCCGTTGACGTCGCATCGGGCCAGTTGTTTCAATGGGATGATCCCACTGTCGGCTTAAAAGCGGAGAGTCGACATGTTGCAGTAACTCCGGAAAGTCATCGTAGATTAACGACCGGAAGTTGTCTCGTTGTTCTACGGTTAGTTCCTCACCAGTGTGAAAGTCAGTCGGTGGATCAACGGCTGTCGTAAGTTCAATGACGTAAAATTCAGCATTACGGCCCCTGCTGCGGCGCATGAGTTTCTGAACTTTAGTAGACGACATCAAGAGACACTCATGGCGTCGTTCTTCGAGCGCAGTCTGCACTGCTTTGCCGTCCATAAGAGGAAAAACCCTAGTTGAATCAAATTGTAAAGAGGCATGTTCGTCATCAAGCCATGGTAAATCCAGGATTAAATCAGCATCACGTAAATCACGTAAGACGTAAAAAGTCCGTTGAAATTGGTGTCGAGCCAGCTCAAAAGTAACATCGCATACTGTCGAAGAAGTCACTCGTTGTCCGTTAGCAAGTCGAACAGGTGTCTTGGTTACAAACTTTCGAGTCTGTAAAGCAAAGCGTCGTACGAAGTCTTTAGATACGAAGTCAAGAGTCGCAGCGTAATCCACTAAGCCAGAAATCTTGTGTCCGCCATCAAGAGTTTTCACAGTCAGCTCGGTTCGAATTAACGGGCGAGCTTCCGTGAGGTCAGTCAACATGGCTGTAGCTAGCGGAGAAAACTGTCGCAGCGTAGCGATGGACTCTTCCGCTTCGACAGGAGGTACAGGTACAGCAACCACCTCATGTTGCGCTGGGTTCTCCAGTGACTAACGAGTGAAAAGTTGTGTCCGCGCTGGGAATTCTTGGTAGAGTTTCTAGTGCTTAGTCAATTGAGCAAATTTTGCCCATTTCGGTAGAACAAAAAAAGCCATCGTAGATGTCGGAGATGTTCGACGACAATCCTCAAAGTGATGTGCAATATGTTTAGCCAACTCCCAGGGTGGATTAATAAACACCCGTTCTCCTGACAAGTCCCTCTCAAGAATCGAGACACTCAGCGAACAGTGAGGTAAGTCACAGTGCGAGTTCACACCCTCATCATCAGCACATCCCTCCAAAGTGAAGTTGAATCGTGCATGCCGAGGCTCCAAAACAGAGTAAACCATTTGCCAATCAATCGAACGTCTGGTTACAGGTTTACGACTATGTCTCTGCTTTGTATGACGACGACGACCTGCGACAAAAGTTGCAAGTGTCGCGACTGTAGTCGATGGAGATGTCGAAGGTAAATCGACGACCTCTGTCGCTAACAATATTTCAGGACGAACAGTAGATGCAGCCGGCTGCTCCAGTTCGCTGGTAGAACAGCCTTGCCACCATCATTGCTTCTTAGAATGCGGCACTTCCATAGGACCCTTGCCCTTCAATTCAGGGCAGTGAAACAGTCGGTGTCCTTTCTTGTGGCACTTGAATTAGAGTCCCTCCTCCATGTGCCTCTTGCGCTCCTCAGATGTCATCGCATTGGCTATGGCGTTGAAGTCAATTCGGCCAGAGTTTGAAGATGGACCATGCAAACACAGTTAGTGTGGAAGATAACTTACGCAAACGTAGTTACAGTCACAGTCCCGCAAACGGAACAGTTACTGCGACAACAAGCCTACAGGCGTGGTGTCGGGACAACAGAAGTGGGAGAGCGGTAGCCTAGCGACAGCTCTGTACCGAGTCAAACAGTTTATCGGTATGTCCGATCTAGACATGTACTAATCATATCTAGAGTTGCTTACAATAGCGATCTGCAACTAATACGTATACGGTATTACTTACAACACTCCCCCTGAAGGTAGCTACGGGATGAAGCGTTGCATTGGGTCTTGTCCTCCAAGGATCGCACTTTGGTGTCTTGCTAGTGCTGGTCCTGGGAGGGGTTTGGTGAGCATGTCAGCCACCATTTGGTCAGTGGGGAGGTACCTCAACTTGATGGTCCCCTGCTCCACGTGGTCTTTGAGGAAGTGCCACTTCAGACCGATGTGCTTAGTCTTCTCGCTGAGCAAGGCATTCTGGGAGTATGCAATGGCGCTTTGGTTGTCCTCCCAGATGGTGGTGGTTTCGGTGATGGGTGAAGATTTCCCCCCATGAGTTGTCGGAGGTGGAGTCCCTCCTTGGTGGCGTCAGCCGCAGAGTAGTACTCGGCTTCACACGTGGATTGAGCCACACAAGTCTGTTGTTTGGACTTGTAACTGATTGGCCCGCGTCCAAGGGTAAAGAGATAGCCGGAGCGAGACTTGCGGGTGCTGCTGTCGTTGGCCCAATCAGCGTCGGCAAAGCCTGTGAGTTGGAGGCTGTGGTCCAGCCCCCCCCCCAACGTCAGGCGCATGTCGATGGTGCCATGGAGGTAGCGGAGGACCTTTTTCAGAGCCTGCAAGTGTGCCTCGGTGGGTGAGGCTTGGGCAGAGCCGAGGATGCTCAACGCCGTGGAGACATCGGGGCGTGTACAAACGGCTGCGTACTGGAGGCTGCCCAAGAGGCTGGGGTAGACGTCCTTGGCCACCCCTGTGAGAGAGGGCGAATTCAAGTGTGCAAGGCCGGCGAGAAAGCCCGGGTCCATCGGAAGTGACGACGGCTTAGAGTCGGACATGCCGTACTTGGCGAGGATGTCGCGCAGGTACTTGGACTGGTCCAGCGAGATTGTGCGCGTGGAGCGATCGCGGGTAATGTGCATGCCGAGGAGTTGGGAGAGGTCGCCTAGGTCCTTGATCTTGAACCGTGCTCCGAGTTGGGCTTTAAACGATGCGAGCCAAGTGGCATCATTGCAGGCCGCGGGAATGTCATCGACGTACAAGGCGATCATGGCGAAGACGTGGCCGGTGCGATAGATGTAGATGCACGGGTCGGAGACGCATTGTTGCCATCCATGGTCGAGGAGCCATGCACGAAGTAGCATGTTGAACTCGCGGGGGGACTGCTTAAGGCCTTAGAGGCAGCACTTGAGGTGATCAACCTGGAGGGCGTGACGCGAGGGGTCGTGGTGCGCATCGGCACGCGAGGGCTCGCGGGGCGCATCGTGACGGCGCTGTGCGACTGTGGGGTCGCCAACAGGAGCTGCATGAGTAGCAGCAGCGAAGAATGTTTCTGCGTCCGGGGGGACGTATCCAGGCTGGGGATGTGCAAACATGCATGGGTGTGCTAGAACCGTCCGGAAACGGTCTCTACCTCCTTCTTCACCAGCCGGACCTCCCTTCCAGCCCATCCGCGCCGGCGGAACTTGACGCCTCACCTCAAGTTGCCCTTACTGCCCAGTGTGATCCCGTCATGTGGCACCGTCGGTTTGGCCACCTCAACATGCACAGCCTTCAGGCCCAACATAGTCACGGTGTCCCGACTAGCCTTGTGTTAGCTAGCGTTGTAACCAAAGTTTCTTGCGACTCTTGCTTACTTCACAAAGCCACAGCTGCACCACGCAACACAGCCGCTTGCGCGAAGCCATCCCACCCCCTCCTCAACCTGTCCGCTGACCTCTGGGGCCCGGTCAATGTCCCCTCCCCACATGGCCTCCGTTACTGCTTACTCGTCATCGACCACCACACCAACTACATGTGGGTGCGGTTCCTTAAGTCTAGAGACGACGCATGTTCGGAATTGGAAACCAACCTCTTGGACATCAAACACTTGCATGCCCGTCATCACTCCCAGACGGGCGCGTTCGCACCGGTCCTCAAGTTTGACTCCGACTCTGTGTTTGAAGCTGCTGTCACTCGCTGGATGTGCGCACACCTCGGCGTCGGGGTGCAGTTCTCTGCCCCATACGCCCACCACATGCTCGGCAAGGCCGAACGTCCCTGGCGCACTATCCGGGACAATGCATCGGCGATGCTCCACAACATGGCCGTTCCCAACTCCATGTGGTCGTGCGCTGTCAGCAGTGTTGTGAACCTTCGCAACCGCACGTACGGTCGCTCGGTCGGACCTAATGGGGGCGTCCCCCTTACACTCCTTACGTCGTCGGTGCCCAACGCCTCCAAGTTCCGCGTCTTCGGCTGCGCCGTTTTCGCCAAGGTCCCCGACAAATAACGTCGGAAACTCAGTGAAAAAGCATTTCGCGGCGTCATGGTGGGCTATCCCCCTGACGCACCCGGGTATCGTGTCTACAATCCGGAAACGCGTCGCATCACTACTTCCGTACATGTTGTCTTCCAGGAAGACACCCTAGGCTTCGACACACAACCCTCCGTCATATCGGCCATCACCGACTCTTCGGAAGACGTACCCGCAGACTCACCCCTATCCCACCCCATTGACCTCACACAGGGAGTGGATCCGGATCCTACCGAGCAAACATGCTCTAACTTCAAACCCCGAAATTGCAGCGAAATATGCACGAATAGCACGCGCATGGTCTCGGATCTACTCGGATTCGTGGGTTCGAACCCTAGTTTTCTTGGCCGGATCCACTCCCTGACCTCACATTACCCACACCCCTACCCCCCCCGGCAGTCCCTCGCCATGCTCGGCTCCGCTCCCACCCCATCCGCTACGGCGATATGGTTGCCCACTTGTCCGACTACCCACCGACCCTCGTAACGGCGTGTTGTGATCCTGAACAAGGCAAAGCTCAAGAGGACATATTTGAGCACCCTCACGTCCCCGACCTTGTCACGGGTCCCCCACACACACCTGCCGGTACGTCCCCTACTGCCGTCGCCCTCCTCTCCGCCCGAGAGTGTGTGGAACCAAAATCCTACCGGGCTGCGCTGGACAGCGCCCAAGCCCCCCAATGGCAAGCCGCTATGCAACATGAGTATTCCTCCCTCATCAGCAACGGCACGTGGGACCTTGTGGACCTCCCCCCAGGCCGCATGGTCGTTAACATCATGTGGATCTTCAAAGTCAAGTCGGATACAGCCGGCGACGTCTCCCGCTTCAAAGCGCGGTTCGTCGCCAAGGGGTGCAGTCAACGCGCTGGACAGGACTACACGGAGACCTTCTCCCCGGTCATCCGCATGGCCAGCCTACCACACACCTGTGTGCACCCTGTCCACACACGACGAGTGCGTCGGTGTGGGTGGCCGGCTATCGCCGTCGAGTGGCTGACGTAAGAGGGGTGGTGGCGGGTTTTAAATTGCAGTTTATACTGGCGATACCGCCGACTACAATTTGAAAGTACTAGGTGTCTAGAGAAACTTGCCTTATGCGGGAGAGCTGTCGATCGCAGCTCGCCGAACCAGGTTGTCGCGCGTGAGTGACGTGAGGCGGGGGCCCATAACCTATTGAACCATGCAAACACAGTTAGTGTGGAAGATAACTTACGCAAACGTAGTTACAGTCACAGTCCCGCAAACGGAACAGTTACGGCGACAACCAGCCTACATGCGTAGTGTCGGGACAACAGAAGTGGGAGAGCTGTAGCCTAGCGACAGCTCTGTACCGAGTCAAACAGTTTATCGGTATGTCCGATCTAGACATGTACTAATCATATCTAGAGTAGCTTACAGTAGCGATCTACAACTAATACGTATACGGTATTACTTACAACAGGTTGACCACGACCTCCACCATGATTGCCTCCACGTCCAAGGCCTCGACCACGGCCACCACCATTGCGCTTTCAGATCTTAGAAGCTCCGACAAGTGGTTTATCAGAGTTGCGCTTGTGAGTGGGTTGTCCTCCTCCAGGTGCCGTAGATGGGCCAGCTGAAGACCGCATGCCACCGAGTTCCAGCGAATATGTTACGACGTCGTTCAGGAAATTTTGTAGCTCCACCATTGTTATGTTGTAATCTTTCTGAGACCGGTGTGACTTCGCTTGATTCTTCAGTGTAAAGTTCGCCAGTCCGTTGGTAAAGCGCACGCACTGCACATCGGTTGTAAGATTCTGACGTGACCGACGTAAGAAGTCGTTGTACTGCTTGGTGTAGAGAGCGTAACTCATGCTGCCTTGCGTAAGGTTGAGCAGAGCGTTAATCGCATCATCTTGGATGTTCGGGAAAATGTAGTCTTCCGCAACTCCGCGTCAAGCAGGTCAAAAGTAGATGCAATGGCAGCTTGATTTTTCCGGTTCAGCCACCATCCATTCAAATGTGCAGAGAACTGTGAAGTAACCCAGATAACGGAGTCGTACGAATCACCCGTAATACCAAGCAAAATAAAGCGCCGAGGTTGCGCCTCGAGCCAATCCTCCAATTCACGGGCATTGCCATCGGACTGAAACGGGGAGTTAATCGCGGCCTTGCGTTGAGTCTCGGTAAGGGTCACGGGTAAACCAGCCAAGTTCCGCGTTGGCAAAGATATTCCCAAACGTAAGTCAGTCGGTGTTTCACCACACACCTGATTAATGTAACCACGAATCAGTAGCCAGACATGACCAGGATCCACCGATGAAAACCGGGGGTACACGAAGAACTGCCTTGGAACAGTCATGTCGTCATGGAAGAGTGCCTGAGACGTATAGACTGCACGACGAAAAGTCTCCCACTGAGTCACGTAACCGAAGTGAAGTAACTCGCTCTTATGCTTCACAACAGGAAATAACCCCGTCATGGCGGGCGTAAGATTCAGACCACCGATATCAAGTGTATCCGGGACGACGTAAAAACCATCCGGATTAATCGTCGATAGAGCTGTAACACCCTGCTCGAGCTAAGCAAGAGTACGCAAGTGGCTCGTAATAACGTATGGAACAGAAACAAAAGCCGAGTAAACGTAAACAAGTTGTTGTCCTTCAGGTAACGCAACTCGAATAGGTGCGTCACTCAACAACGTCAAATCATCCGGGGTCAAGATAAGGCCGGTTTCCTCGTGTAACTCACGAACGGCAACATCGACATGCTCTTCGTTAGCTGTGACTAAGCCAGCCGGGAACCAAGTTTTATCGGTGCGAGGCTCTCATTGCAACACAAGCTTGACGTCGGACAATTTAGTTCCGCCAACGTGAAGTACGACCACTACGTAACGTCCGGGTCCAACAGAAGCCATCTCGAGTCAATCAAGCAACGTCGAGCGAATCAAAGAGTAGCGAAAACGTGCGTCGACCAGTGAGCTCCGAAACCTGTGTGGCGGTTAGCCTCCTCAAGCTAAACGCTAGCACAAATCAGTTCTAATCTGCCTAGTTCTGTCGTTGCAAGATGGCAAAAAGATGTTGTCGAGAGATGATGTTGAGAGGATGTCTCACTGCTTGTACTTTAGCAGTATATGTTGTAAGTGAACAAAGAAATTGTTAAATGGTTTTGTCACCTCCCTCTTTTGCACTGGGCTTAAATAGCTTTCTGCCCAGATAGCTTACGCCTGCTTGC
Organism: Tetraselmis chui; assembly: GCA_026401115.1. Taxonomy (NCBI): domain Eukaryota; kingdom Viridiplantae; phylum Chlorophyta; class Chlorodendrophyceae; order Chlorodendrales; family Chlorodendraceae; genus Tetraselmis; species Tetraselmis chui. The sequence continues at coordinate 30,628 of JAPMLY010000179.1, read as the reverse complement.
TTCGCTTACGTGTCACGCGTTAGGGCTTTCCAACCGTCGTCATTTGTCAGAGACGCGGCTCGTCTAGCATTGAGAATGACGACGCAGCATGTTCTACATCGGAGAACTCGCTTAGGCGCGTCTTCTAGCTAGTTAGATTAATTGTGCGTACTTGTACGTACCATGAGGTATCGGTCGTAAAGTATGCATCAATACCCTTGTGAATATTGCAGTAGCGACGTACCCACGTTTGTACGTCCGTCCGTTAGAAAAGCACTAATTGGAATTAGTAACGAGATCATGTACAATGTCCTGCAATGTATTGTTGCAGGATTGTACTCGTCACAATCCCCCACCGCGGGATTATGATGGCAACTATGTGGTACAAGGCGGTTGGGCGCCGAATGTGGTCGTCCAATGACAGTGCATTAGTGCACTAGAGATAGGTAGGACACAATAAGCGCAGGACGCATGGCACTTGGCTATAACCTTGAAAGATCACCCCGCATGTCTCTTTAAAGTCGTTAATGTTGTTAGGTTTCCCTGTCTCATATCTACATGCAAGCAATGTGGTGATGGCATACAACAATTGCAAATTTTACGCCCTTATTCACTACCCGAACAATTTGCCTTCTCGAACCTGCTCATTTACGCCTCTCTGCTCCCGTTTTGCACTCACGGGGAGTTGCTGGGGTAAGAGACAAAACCCTCAGCCATCTGGTTGCATGGTCGTTCACATTCAGCGATGTCATGTCAACAACCATATTCCGGAAGTTGAAGTATTTTTTGGAATGCCGCACACTCACTCACTCACACACACACACACACACACACACACACACACACACACACACACACACACACACACACACACACACACACACACACACACACACCTCTATAGGGAAGAAGCTTGCCAACAATACTTCCCTCATGCTTACATGGCTCTTGCTATGAGTTGAGTGCGCAATGAACTATACAATTTTCACCGGCGACCACCATCACTTTGAGTGAGACGATGTTCTCGTGGGTTGGGCAAATAAACACACATGCCAAGCAAAAGCTTGCACACCTGGCGAGCCAGCAAGACCGCTCATACGTTAACGTGACTCGCGGAGCGCGCAAATGACGGTTAAAGCCATGCTAACTCCTCCTAAACGCCCGGGGGAATGCTCGGCAAGACGGCAAGCGAATAATGTAGATACAACTAGCAACACTGTGCTAACGGGACCCTAAGTACACTCCCCACAACCCAAAGCGTGGAAAGCACAAGGCGTGCATCGCATGCGGGAACCAAGCACGTGTGTATATGCTCCACATGCGGTCCACATGTGTCCTCCACCTTATATATAATCAACACAAGTTGCATGGAAAGGCACATATCAAGTGGCACCTAGAGCTCATCGACTGAAAATGTACTTACAAGTTTGTACCTATGTGACCTATGTGCGCCTTTCACCGAACTATCAAGTGCCTAACCCTGCAACTTAGATTATTATTGGTCAGCAAGCGACTTTGATGACATGTTGTTGTGCTTGCCTAAAAGTTTGAAGCGTTGTCTTGGCTGCCCCAGCGCTGCATGAAAATGAAAATGATTTACAACATGTACCGCTATCGCGATGTGCGGCTGTTGTCTAAGGGCCTTCTTGCATATGCCATAGAGGACTTAGAGCACAAAGGTAACACCGGCATCCCCGATCCTAGATACTCTTAGGGACTAAGCTTGTAATACCGTACAATCCTCCGGTAAGGCGGGGATTGGAAGACACTGCATGATATATTGCTCATCGGCAAAGTCCCGTTTTGTAACCCACATAATCCCCCTCCGCCGCGGAAAAGAAACAACATACAGTTAATGCTATCGCCTTAGCAAGGGACTACCATACTATTCCCCTTCTCCTCCCCACCCACTATTGGCTCTCCTCCGGGAAAGAACGGTTAAGGCAGTCGGAGACGTCCCACCGTTGGCATTTCCCGCCGAGGGTTAGGTCGAGGCGCAAGTGATTAGAGTATGCCCCCGGCTGAGTGGGCACTGGGCAGTCGCTTGGGTTGGCCGGGTGCGGATCGGCGGGGGATGTCGTCCGGTGATATGTCCGCTGCTACGGACCTGGGGGGAGTGGCGGGGCATGTGTTGCTGAGGGGCGGAGGTTGCGAGAAGGGGCGGGAGGAAGCGCGTGGAGCCACGTTCATGGCGTTGCACTTTTCCACCGGAGGTGGGAAGCAAGAGTAGGTTCTCAGTCAGCATAGCGGCGTATTCTGCTGCGAGATGCTGACGGGGAAGTGGGAGAGACAATACGTTGTGCGAGCTACCTCAGCTCGATCGAGTGAGAGGCGGAGGATGCAAGGAAAGTGGTAGACGTCCCCGTAGTTGCGATGTAGACATGAAGGCATGGCGCCTTTCTAGCAATAGTCTAATGTAAGAAAGAAGACGTTGGGCACTTTTTGTCTTTTGGGAGTTGCACGGGGTGGTTGTCGGGCGGGGCGTTGCATGACCCAATATCGACTTGTTTCGAGCTATTGTACTGGTATTATCGGCCGCCGATGTGCGTTGTCGATCGCTTACGCACATGCGCACAAGTGGCGTTTTCAGCCATAACGATCACTACGGCTTTCCTCTACCTCTTGGCCCGCTTTGTGACGGCTTGCAAGGGAGGATTTCTTGTATTTGTGAAGTTAGGGTAGCTCTTCGCGAGAGTGGTAGCATGTGCGTGCTGCAATTTAGGAAGTGCTAAATAAGATGGACTCGCGCGATTATACAATATTGCCGCTCATTGCTCCGAACCCGAACCTCGTATATCCAACCGCAAGAATATGGTGTTGGGTGTACTCGGTTACTAGGGTGGCGAAAAAGTCGGTTATTTGGTACGTCTCGCGGGTGGTCGACGGCTACATTACCCGGGTACGGCTTGCCGATCTACATCGCGAGCAGATGGACAACTAGTAAGGAACATAAATGTATATGTATATACACTCTTCCCGTGTAAAAGCTCGTTACCTGTGAAACATGGCTTTTCGTGGAGGGCGAATGCTTAGCATACATGATTCTCAGGGGTTAACTGTACTTTAGGTCGTTGAAAGGGCGGACCGAAACTAGTGTTGACGATGCAATTAAGGCGGGTACGGGATATAAATGGGACCCGTCGCAGCTACGATCCGATGTACTAGGGTTTGCGGACCGACCGCGATTTTGGGACATACCACGACTCGGCCGCTCCGGAGTTGGGATTTTTCAAAATTTGGCCGCTAAATACTCCCGAAATCGGCGACAAAACATGCGAGTTTCTCGATCCTGGCTTGTTGTCCGCAAACTTGGGAGCATGTGGTCGTTTCGATGCTTGGCGTAGGCTGGACAGGGACCAAAACGGCATCTTGTGAGGCCTAAAAATCCCTAACTTTGCCGTATGGTGTCCGATTGAGGCAAACTAACTTACAAATTGAAGTCATCTCCCACCGCCCAGTTTTCGCGTCAAGTCCGCCGTCTGACGTCATCCATGCCCTAGTACAACCCACTGAAGTTGTTGGTAGGGTCTTAAATTCCGCCACATTCGCGCGTGGCTAGCAAACGCCCCGCACGTGTTATTGTTGTAAGTACTACTTACCACTCACTAGTTACAGATACCTATTGTAAGCTATTCTAGATATGCTTAGTACATGTTTAGACCAGACACAAATGTACATTGTGTGATTCGATACACATTTGTCGCCATGCTACAACTCGTCACTTCCTTTGTCCCGACACAAGGCCTCTTGCTAATTGTCTATGCGACTGTCCTTTTGTGTGCATGTGACTATAACTACGTGTCTGTTAGTTACCTTCCATTGTGAACATGCATTCAAGGTTCAATATGTTATGGTCATGTTAGAAATGCCATGAGGGGGGTTAGAACCCACGCCTCCCGGAACGGAGCTATACGCCTTATCCAAGTACCGCCCCAAAAGTCGGTACCCGATTGGAACATATTGTGTATATGAATTCCGCGCATCGTGCATACACTGCGACCACCTATGTGTGGAGGGCCAAGACTCCCCCGGAGTCCAGCGTACAGATGTGTCCATTAGAAGCCCTATGGAGGGAAATTAACACTCCCCCCTAATGGACATCATCCCATGAACTCCGGCCGGTAACTTCCCAGTAAACGCGGAGGGCCCACAACCTATTAGAAATGCCATGAGGGGGTTATAACCCACGCCGCCCGGAACGGAGCTGTACGCCTTATCCAAGTACCGCCCCGAAAGTCGGTACCCGATTGGAACATATTATATATATGAATTCCGCGCATCGTGCATACAATGCGACCACCTATGTGTGGAGGTCCAAGACTCCCCCGAAGTCTAGCGTAGAGATGTGTCCATTAGCAGCCCTACGGAGGGATATTAACAGGTCCCCCGCCTCAAGTCACTCACACGCGACAACTATTTTCGGCGAGCTGCGATCTACGACTCTCCGCCCTCGGAAGGCAATTTTTTTAATGGAAAATCGTACTTAACCTATAGCCGATGTCACTGCCAATATACATTGCGTTTAGAAACATCCCCGACACACGAAGTCAGGTGCCCCAGGACATCGGCCAGCCAACCACACATGCGTACTCGCCTTGTGTGGACATGGTGCGTACATGTCCAAGCTGGAGACGGGGGCGGCGCACGGGTGGGTGAGTACTCATACACAAGGTGCACGACAACGTATATCAATATATGCTATTAACTACACATATAAAAGTAGTGCGTATATATTATGTATGTCAGCCGCCTGCGGAACACAACACATGTTATGTCCGTGGTTGCAACTTTTGCCCCATACTAGGTGGAGGACACAACAAAGGTACTTTGAGACGCCTCGGGGCTGCATCGTCATAAAAAACTACATCGTCATAAGGAAACTACGTCGTCATCAAACAAAAATACCCCCGCATGAAGATCAATCGAATTATCCGTTGTAAAACACTATCGCTTGATGTTTATGTATACAATATTCAGTGTAGCTCTAAGTAACAGACCCGTACTGACATGTTGGCAATCGATAAAGTTAACAATGTCGCGGACTCACGGTCCGGGGATCCTCCATCGTTATTGTGATGATCTAGATAAGACACTACGCCCGTACACGTCCCCGTACATGCGCGTTCGTTGGGGGAGTCTTGGTCCCATGCTCATCCGTAGCATCCACGCACAAGCGCGCAACCGCGCGCGTAAGATATACCCGCGCGAAGATTAACATAAAGCGCCCAATGGCCGGCCCGTACATAAATAGTGTACAATTACACTAAGGTTACCGACTATTGAGGAGGTACTTGGCCGCGCGCCGGGCTGCCAACGGGATGCTCCGATAAGAGGTTATGGACCCTCATACGCGAGTTCAAATCCCGGCGACAACACATGTCACAAGATGCATACATATACTAGTCCGCGTCCAGAACACCGGCGGCTATTGTAGGATTGTATGCCCCTACATGTCTCCGTACATGCGCGTTCGCTGGGGAGTCTTGGTCGTATGCTCATCCGTAGCATCTGCATACTCGCGCGTGATATAGATATACTCGCGCGTGACCGCGCGAGTAAGATGATGTACCGCGAAGATTGACACAAAGCGCCCAATAGCCGGCTCGTGCATAACTCGGCGCGCTGCCAAGTACCGCCTCAAAACTCGGTATCCTTATAATGTAAATGTTAACTATTCATGTATCGCCATGCACAGGCCGGCTGTTGGGAGCTCTTCGTGTCAATCTTCGCGGGTATATCATACGCGCGCGAGTACGTGTGTGCTACGGATGAGCATGGGACCAAGACTCCCCCAGCGAACGCGCATGTACGGGGACATGTACGGGTGCACAGTGTCCTATAATAGATATGATGACGTACCTGTATGTAAATAATTTGTATTCCGACGTGTACGTGTACCGGTACCGTACGTCACCGTAGTGCTCGTCTCATCACCGAGACGACGTAGTTTTGAATAATAAATGCGGCGATAAAAGAGGCGCAAATGCGGCTAGTGGCCACGTTCCACTGCCGTCAACAGAGCAGCTTTAGTAGCGCGCTTTGGCCAGCAGTTATTCAGCACTTCGCTACAGGAAATAGCCTGTCCCACTCGGGGCATTCCTCTGTGTGGCCTCCAATCGCACGCCGTGCTGAAGACGAGAAGGCTGAACTGCCATGTACTAAAAGGACATATCGTCGCTAGAGAGTGCTCAGCTCATCGACTATCGACCTCGCCACCTCGGTCGACTCCAAGTGGTCACCAACCTTTGCCAGCATGAGCCATCATACGGACGCACAGCCTCCTCCAACACGCATCAGGAAGCGAATGATATCCGACGAAGCAGCTTGGCTGCAGGGAAATACACCTAGAACGCCGATATGCTCGCCGAGTGGACCGCTTCCAAAATTGTCCGGGCGCTTGGGCACACCCGAACTCGCCACGAAAGAGCGCGAAATTATAAGAGCGGGACATGCGGCTCTGCGGCATCATACGGCGGGCTTATCGGAGCGACGAGGGGCTCAACCCCCGGCAGCACTGGCGATTCCCAGGGATGCAGGCGTCCCAGCACGGTCACAAACAGCCGTTCCTGGGGCGAAGGCTGCTTGCGGCCTGCTTGTCCTGGAGCGGCCGCACACCACGTCGGCACTTTCGTCGAGTACCAGCGTGACCGCCGTGCCCGCAGGCGAGCGCACACCCTGTGGCGTTTTGAATTGGTTCAGTGCACTTACCGTAAACCAAAAATATTGGGGCTATAACATGGACTATGTGTGGTTTCGCTGCTACGTCGAACCTTCGTTGGTCACGAGACAACTTATATATTACCAACCCTTGCCGTACGACGGAATGCACTTGCAAGTTGCAACTGCGGCACCTCGACCCGTCGCCTCGCGGTATGGGCAAATATACCGCTTCTGACGACATCGCGGCTCGCTTTGGCTCGCAGACCTGGATTCGTTTCCCCCTCTTTCGCTACCTTCTCAGGACCGCTTGCCCAGCTACGGGGAGCCGGCCTTGCACCCGTCGGACTACTGCCCGCCACCAAGTACGCATCCCCGGACTTACCCATACATACATACAAAGTGGACGTTTCTGGCTGTCAATAGTTAATGTCGTCCGACTAAATCTTCATTTATTTTGCTTGTATCGAATTGTTATTCCAGATAATTTGCAATGTAATCGTCACAATTCAGTTTTGCTTTTAATTAATTGATTTATCCGAGTGCTTTTTTACCTGCAGGTCGGGAAGCGCCCAGCCCGGGGGACAGCCCAGGCAACCAGCTCTTCCACACCCTGTACGCTAACCACGGCCTCCCCACCGTGTCGAGCCAGAACAGCCCGGTTTACCGGTCGTTACCCCTGAGCGGGATGGGGGGTTGGGAGGGGGTCGAAGAGCACGCGGTGGGCGCGGCGGTTAAGTCTCTCGCACTCCCCGAAATGCGCGAGCACAGCTGGTACGCCTCGCGTGCCGAAAGCCCAGAGAGGTCTCCTCCCCATGCCCACCTCGACAGAAACCACGCCGCTTTCTCCAAGTACCAGGTACTGGCTGAGCTGCACGCGGAGGAGAGGAAGACGGGCGGCGACGCGACTTCGCACCGACTCAACTCGGCACCGCTCTTGACGACTCAACGAACCGCCTCCACTGGTGACGGCCTCCAGCATACCGTGAGCACCCGGGTGGGTATCAGTCGAGGACACTCGCGAATCGTTCGCAACGACATCGTCGTAAGATGCCACCCCTTATTGCGCCCGACCACCAATGCACACACACACTGGTGGTTTTAGGTTATAGGGTTTAACTTTGAACCCCAGGAACCCTAAGCTCCCCCTCTTCGCTTCGCTTTCCTTTTTCCTGATTTCTCTTTGCACGGAAGGACTTGTGGGCGGAAGGGGGGGGGGGGGGGGGGGTATGCACTCACCCTGGGTGTGCATGGCTTCAGATCCCCAAGTCACCGGGTGAGGCGTCCAAACGCGGCGGTGGCGAAGCGGAGTCGCCAAACGCGGCGCAACTCAAACAGCGCGGGAAGGAAGGGAGCGTGGATGCGGTGGACTGGCAGGAGCTGCTGAATGAGCACCAGCAGGTTGGGAAGGGAGGCCATGAGGTGAACGTGACTAACTGACTTCGACTGTGGTTGTAGTAGCTGATGGAGGGATGGGGATGTGTTGTTGTGTGCAGCGCATTGCGCAGGCTCGGTCGCAGGGGAAGATTGTGCGGAAGCTGTCTCCGGCGGTGGAGGCGGCGCGCGTGGCGGCGGAGCGACTGCGCCTGGAGAAGAAAGAGCAGGAGAAGGCGGCGATTCTGGAGGCGCAGGAGGTCGGTGAAGCTGGCATCACCTCTCCAATGCATACTAGCGCGCGCGTATTTGTGTGTGTGTGTGTGCGCGCGCGCGTGTGTGTGTGTGTGTGTGTGTGTGTGTGTGTGTGTGTGTGTGTGTTTGTGTGTGTGTGTGTGTGTGCAGTTGCTTGAATTTTGTTAGTCTGTAATTGTGTGTGTTTTAAATGGGCGTAGGTGTATGCTTATTGAATGGGTTTTCTTAAGTATGTGTTATGTTTGTATTTGTGCTATATGTATGTGTTTGGTTGTTATGTTATACTTTGTTGTGTGGATGAATATTTTTGGTTATGTGTTGGGTGCGTTTTTCTGATCTTGTTTGTGTCTATATTTTGTTCATGTTTTGTGAATTCATATGTTTATCGTTTGTGTTGATTACACTTTTTTGGTTGTATATGTGTTTACATGCTTGTTTATTATCTACTGTCGGTGTACGTGTTACTTATCCAAAAGTGTGTTTGGCACACATTTCTGTGAATTGTCCGTGTTTTTTTTAATTTTCTCATGAATTTGTATGTATCTACATTATTCACTTACTGTGAAAAACATGGTCTTCCTATTACCGTTAGTATTTGGGTTTTTCTAAATGAATCAGTGTTTGATGGATGCGATGTAAAATTTTCGAATTCAAACATTGTGACTGTTACATATTTGTTTGGCTATGCTTTGCGGATCCGCTGACACTTTGCCTCTGCCTGGCTGCTGTGCCCTCGTAGCAACTGAAAAACAGCATGAAGGGGCCGCGGCCGAGGGTGGCTTACACGCTGGATCCCGACCTGGAGTCAGCTTGGGAGAGGAAGCGACAGGAAAAGGACAACAACCGGAAGGAGTTTTGCAAGAAGACCAACACCGACTCGCAGGTCAGACCTGTTGTACGGCAGCCGTCGCCGTCGACCTGTGCGATACTAACAATAATGGGGTGTGATAACTTTCGGCGAACCAAGATAAGTTACGGAGATAGGTTATGGGAGTACGTTAGTTTATGGTGTGAATTCGCGAGAGAGCGTCTCGTCGAGGGCTGCGTCTGACGTGTGCTCGGCCGACGGGTTGCTGCTACAGACTTTTGCCTCACGACTCGCTGATATAAAGTCGAAAGTGGCGGATTTGCGGGAGTTTACGCCGGAGGAGAAGGCGCAACGGGAGGCGCTGTTTTCGAAGCGCGAGGCCGCGAAGCGACGGGCGGAGATGAAGCTTAAGAGCGATAACGAGGACTTTATGCGGACGATCTCGGGGGCCAAGCCGAGGACGCAGGCGCGGCTGACGGAGGAGGACATGAGGACGCGGTCGCAGGTGGGGTGCTGCCGGGTTTCTTGGATGAGCCCCAGATTGTTGTGGACCCTAAGAAATGCACTGTACAGCGACGCCTGCCACTGCCGAGGATTGAGTAGCTGGCGGGGTAAAAACGCCGTTGAGTATTTTCGGCTGTTTGTTGGCAGGCGAAGCAAAACTTTGCGAACGGCAAGTACCATCAGCAGGAGCTTAAGCTGCAGTACGACGTGGCGATCGAGCTGCGGCGGAAGATGTTCCGTGGCGCGTTCAAAGTGAGCAAAGAGACGCAGGAGAAGATATATTTAAAGGGGCGCGACGCGGCGGTGGCGGCGATGAAAATGGCGGGCCGCGCCAAGTGAGACCTGCGTCCTACTTCCGCTCCGCACGTCTCGAAAGGGCTGGACGAGTCGCCTGCTTTGTCGCGACTTCATATAAGCAACGCGACTTCATCCGCCGCAACGCGATTTCATATAAGCAAATGCTATGAAAGAATCGGAAACTGATGAGAAGGGCAGAAGAGAAGAATGGTGCGAGAGCAATGTCATCGCTGGCGGCTTCTTTTCTACGCGTCGTGTTTTCCGTCCGTTGTATTTCAACCACAGAGGAATCGTTTAGAGTCACTCAATAATTCGCACAAGTGTGTATATAGCCGTTAGGGTTGCAGCCCAGTTTCAAAGGCGGTGTGCCTGTTTCGTGTTGGGCTTTCCTTGATATTAAGATGGGCAGATGGAGCAGGAAATGCTCTGCCGTCTATTTTTTCTATTTTTTGTGGCTCGCGTCGGTTTTTGATTTCCATTTCTGTGAATTACAGACATGTACCCTGTGTAATCAAATTTCCGGCGCCGCATACACCACAGAATAACAACTGCAATTGAAAGTAATTAGGCGAGGAATGGCTCGTCCTTTTGCTGTTCGCAGACGCACTGACGGCGCTCGACTCCCGATATGCATGCGATGTGTTCAATTATGCGAGTTACATCCATTTCTTCTTGTCCCAGTGAAACGATGTGTGTGAAAAAGTATGAACCCTAACTAAAACACCTAAATGGCCGCGACGGGAGGTCCCTCAGATAAATCTTGTCAATTAATTGTACGTATACGTCATTTTCATGGAAGCAATTAGAAAGGTTTGTTAATGTTTTAAGGTTTCGCAATGTTTTAGGTCATTCTAGGGCTGCCAGACTTCGTTGCCGGTCAGTCGTCATCGGCCGACAGCTCGCCTTCACCGGGAGTGGCGGCCTCCACCCCCTCAAACATTTTCAGCTCCTCCTCCAGACTGCGCCCCTTCTCCTTCTGCAGCACATAAATGAAGGTGTGGTCGCTGTGCAGTCGCCACGAGGCGGCCTCCTCTGGTGTCACTTCTTTTGACCATTCTGTTTTGATGAGCGCCCCGTCCGTGAGCTTGCCTGCCCGTGCGTCATGGAGAGAAGCCTTCGGCGCGTGAAACACCTGCGTATGGATATCGGCGCTAAGCTGCGCATAGAGCCATCGAAGGACGTGTTGTAGGCACAAAGACGGGATATCTAATCATTAGCACACACACACACACACACACACACACACACACTACACGCATTTCATTTCTCGTATAGACTGATCGCATGCACAAGTCACACACGTGCGCCCAAACACAAATTAGGTTTAAAAATATATTTTGTACAATCTGATTGGATACATACGTAACACAGATTACAAACATACACATTACATGTACATTTACACAAAAACGTGTGTGTCAAACTCATTGCATGTAAACATCAAACAAAACACAGACACACCACATTACAAAGAAATGCAGTGTTTGTGCTGTCACACCCCCCTCCAACACACACACATATGCATACACAATATACGCAAATGTGTGTAACGCAGTCACCCCATGCTTCTGTGTATGCGTTTCAGGGTCCGTTCGTACTTATTTGCGGAAGTACGTGAGTGGCACTTGTGTGTGGGAATGTGTCTGTGCGCGCGCGCGCGTGTGCGTGTGTACATGAATATGTGTGCATGCGTGTATGTTGGAACCGCGCGTGTATTATGCTTATGTATGCCCGTGTGCTCTCGCCCGCGCGTGCGCGCGCGTGTGTGTGTGTGTGTCTGAGAGAGAGAGAGAGAGAGAGAGGAGAGAGTGTGTGTGTGTGTGTGTGCGTGTTATTTTTGCATGCTTTGAGTTTTTAAATAGACACCCATTTTATATGATGTGTGTTATTTAAATTCGTTAATGTAATGTGTATAATGTGTCTAATTTGTACGAAATCAGTGTTTGTATTTGGGAAGCAGGGCACGTTGGGGGGCAACCTCCACATTGGCCCAGCTCGGCCCATTGACGAACGTGAACAGCGGAAGGCGCTCGTCTGGGGCAGCGCTGGAAATGACCACGAATTTTCCCTCAGGTCGCAGCATGTCCGCCACGTTTCGAAGCACCGCATGCGCGGCCGCCCTCGCATCATCCTTTCGACACATCACGCAGTCTAGCATACCCTGCAGCACGCCCGCGCAGTTACTTCCAAGTGGGCCCCCGTCACATACCTCGGCTGGTGAACAACGCCGCAACAGCACGACGCTACAGCACCGCTACCATAACGCATGCTTGTACCTTGTCAATGGCCACATCGAACCCAAAATGGGAGAAAGTTATCTGCGCCGTCATGTCAGTCACATGATACTGCATCCCAGCACGCGAACGTCTGCGGTGGGTCAAGTTGTGAGTGGGTACGCACAGCCACATACTGCAGGGTCATGATACACGAAAAAAGTGTAATCCAGCTTCACTGCAGAGGTTGAACATATGGGTTTAGGGTTGGGTGGGACGTAGGGTTTACGAGTTCTTGGTCGCCTTGAATTTGATGACCTCCTCCGACCAGTCGACGCAGGTGACGTCGCGGCAGTCGTTTCTGGAGCGGGGTGGGAGAGGGGTGTGCCGGAGTCGGTCGACATGGGCCAAATTTCTACGCTGTTGGCATAACTGGGTGACGCAGGAGGTTTTGTATCGCATGAACCCTAACAGCAGCCCTAAACGCACTGGTCATATATCTTCTCGGCCAGTTGAGACAGCCCACACCCCGTTATCAAGACGGTCTTGGTCGGTGTTAGCACTGTCTCCAGGAAGGGCGAAAGCTCCTCCTTGCTGCACAGCCTGCGTTAGCGCGGGGATTCGCGCGTGCAGACTTTAGCATCTGACACCAGTTTAGTGGCGTTGACGAGTGTTCTCCACGACGGGAGCAAGATTATGTAGTACATTTAAAGGTATACCAGCGGCGGGGGACAAATATAAACAGGAGTCGTAGGCACACACACATACCATTCTTCAGCATGCGCCTTCCCTTTGGCGATGGCTTCGTGGTAATACTTCTGCCAGTAATAATGCGCCCCATAGTCAAGCATAGCGACCCTGTCCGACGGAACCTATACGCTAGGTTCCGGCGAAGTTCTTCAGGCGGATGAGGAAGGCCGAAACGCAGCTGCGTGACTTGCATAAAGGAAGGAAGTCCTCTTCAACACGATACCGGCACCGGCACTTTCTCCCGCTGGATTAAAAGTGCTGTTGAACTGCCTGCACTGCGACAGGCCAGACCACGCAGGCTTTTACGCGCCTACAGAGCGGTACTGTGGATGGAGAGCTGTCGAGATGTGAGAGCGACTAGCGATAACCGCGTTGCAGTCGATCGCGGTCCTGTGGTGCTTACAGCTGGACCGAGTCCCCTGTTTTTCCCATAAAGGCTATACAGCGTTGATAATTCACAGCATATAGCCAACACGATAAGCACGCGCTCCGGGGGTAGCCTTTCTTGAAGTAGCATCATCACGCTGACCTCGGCCTCTCAGTCTTCTGTCTCCTGGACACTTCATCACGGCGATCGGGCATCAGCAAGCGGTGCTGAATATAAATTAGAGTACACGCGTCTTGCGACACCAAGCGCTAAGAATGAATTTAATCCTAAAAGGCAAAATGACCGATAACCGATCCCGGGAGCGCAAACAAAAACAATAATGGCTTTTTGTAATTAAAGATTTTTTAAAAGAAAAAGCAGAGGAGACCGCCTAGCAAAGAAAAACAATAATATAGTCGCTATTATCTTCGACGGTGGACATTACATGCACACAGTGTAAGGCCTGTCCTTGAGTGAGCTTTGCCGCCATCAGCGAAAGATATATCGCTGCCTATCAATATTGAAAAAAAATCTTACAAGAACGAGCGGTGGAAACCACCAATGAAAAAACTCCACATGCCCAAGCCCGAGGAACACGGAGGCATGCCACAACATCGGCACTGCCCTCTTGCAAAGCATCGCGAAGAAAGGAACCCAAAGTACCATGTAGAGCAATGCAAAGACGTTGCATGAATTCTCGCCGCACATCCCCCAAAAAACCGGCGAAGGGGAACATAAGTAGGTCGACAAACGAAATGTTGCATGCGGACATATTTGTCAACACGCAATGAACGAAAGTCCGTTGCACCCATGTCAAGGAGGCGACGAATTGCCACCAAAATAGCCAAGCGACCAACCAACTTAGCCGCCATATGCGCCAACCGGCACTCATCCTCCAAAGCAAAGGGATAGTAGTCATGAACCGACTCAACCGAAGGCGTGCCAAGTAAAGCGGAAGTGCGGAGGTTTGCATCAAGTTTGCCTTGCTTAGCTCCCAATGCAAGACTATCCGGGAGTGGGAGGCGAGCGCCTACTTGAGGGACATTGGTGTTCGCCCGAGCACTTGTGACCGTCATATCATCCGTGACCGTTGTATCGTCCGAGCACTTGCGACGGAGTGGAGCCTTGAAGTCTAACCACACCACATCTCTATGTCGATCCCGAGAAGCTCTCGACCGAATACGGCGGACCTCCAACCGCAAGTCCCGACCCCCGCTTCAAGCATGAACTCTTCAAGCACATACATAGCCCGATCGTGGAGCTGAATGATATACTAAGAGCACGGTGTTAATCCATGTACACACGGAATGGCATGAAGGGGGAAAGAACCGCCGCTTCCCGGAACGGAGCTATACGCCTTATCCAAGTACCGCCAAAAGTCGGTACCCGATAAGAACATATTTTGTATATGAACCCATCGCATCGCATCGCGACTGAGAGGCGAACACCTATAGCGAACACCTATAGGTGGAGGGCCAAGACTCCCCCGGAGTCTAGCGTACAGATGTGTCCATTAGTAGTCCTACGGAGGGATATGTAAACACTCCCCCTTAATGGACAAACTCCGGCCGGTGCCCTAGTAAACCCCACGTAAACGCGGAGGGCCCATAACCTGTTAATCCATGTACACACGGAATGGCATGAAGGGGGACAGAACCGCCGCTTCCCGGAACGGAGCTGTACGCCTTATCCAAGTACCGCCAAAAGTCGGTACCCGATAGGAACATATTGTGCATATGAACCCATCGCATCGCATCGCGACTGAGAGGCGAACACCTATAGCGAACACCTATAGGTGGAGGGCCAAGACTCCCCCGGAGTCTAGCGTACACATGTGTCCATTAGTAGTCCTACGGAGGGATATGTAAACACACGGGTACTAGGGCGGGATGTGGTCCATACGCATAGCAGTTGTCGAGCGCTCACCCGACATAGAGGTACCCAATCCAGTCGACAAAGATCCAAACCCAAGAGGCTGTAGGGGGGGGGGGGGGGCTCATTGCACCGTGGGAACTTCCGAACAAGAGAGTCGCGCTCCACAATAAGGCCAAGCACACGGTGCGATGCAATTGTATAGCAGTTGGACGGCACCTTGAAACTTGACTCATGTGAAGCGAAAAAGAGAGCCAAAGCACCGCGACCCGTACCCGAAACCACCCGCATATACAATCCGGTAGGGAAGGTCTGCAAACCGCCAAGAGGTCAATGTAGGCACGGGCACTAAGCATGCGCGAAATTCCCCGCTGAATGTGGCCCCCATTATCTCCCGAGCGGGTGAGACGGTCGGGAGTCGGAAGTTGTAAGAAGTCAACTGGTTAGCGGACGCCCCCGCATTGTCAACCATACCGCCCATACTAGATATCGTATGATACGAATTGCGCAAGTTGACCGACCACGGTAAAATATAAGTAGCAACATGCACTAGTTCGTGACGGATAAGACCGTACTAAGGACCTAGAGACTCGAACTCTTATTCAAAATCACATTGGTGAGGGTCGCAATGAATGAAGGGTAGTAAGCTTATTCAACATTAAGCTCGAGGGACGGTACATTAAGCCCCTTAAACTCCGCGGGCATGGAAAGTCGGCGCTTAGCGCGATTCAGTTTATTAGCAAGCTTTTGTACGTCATGAAAAGCGCTCAAGATTCTGAAAACTTCAATACAAACGGCGTTATTTGAAGTACCAAGGTGTTGTCGGCATATATGAGGTAAGAGGGTGCGAAGCAAGACCATGTAGCGGCGAACCGCACATCTGATCAACAGTGTCAGGCCAAAAGCCGAATGTCCACCTCCGAAGTCCGACTTTAGCAAAGCAAACAATAATGTCTAATGATATTGATCATGCACGGACGCGTATACCGCTAAGATTGCGAATATTTGTTATACCCTACCCACAGGTAGGATTTACTACTCATCTTTTTTTATTTTTATAGCATGTATTTGAGTTTGCAAATCAATATGAGTCGCCGTCATTCTTGGTTACAACAAAATCTCTGTTAGAACCGTTGATTGCCAGCGTTACTTTCTAATGTTCTAACAGAGATTTTATTGTAACCAAGAATGACGGCGACTTACAATGCGTAGCGAGGGATTTTGATATCCGAAGTAAATGAATGGAATTGAGCAACTATTTTTACAACATGTACCAGTAAATTGTGGCGGTTGGTGTCTCTCGGGCTTCCCTTGTAGTAAGCACCCATTTAGGATTTAAAATCTAGGGTATAGCCCGGGTCAACATCTCCGACCAACCGACACATAGCGCACCCCTTGCAATTGCCATGCCCTTGATTTCGGGACCCTCGTGTCAATCTTTCCCTCTCAAATTTCCCTCAATTTCAATTCCGCGTATTACTTTAATAATGTTGCTTCCGCCGAAACACACAACACTACCTATGACGCATCCTATAATCAATGAGCCTCCGCATCAAACATCGATGTACTTATGGGATCATTATGCAAATACCGTATCAACCGCGTCAATGCGTCCATGAATTGGAGCCCCATTTAATCAATGTGTCCACGGATTAGTGACCTATTCAATCGATGCATCCATGAATTGGTGTCCTATTTGATCAATGCTATTTAGATAAGATTACTTTTAAGTTTTTGAAATAGTAGTAGCGTTTGCTTCTCAACTTCATATGCGGGTATCATCCGGTATTTGTCTAGGTCGTCATTTCATCAATATTGTTTATGTGTGAGGAGACCGATGTTGATGCATCAATGCATTCGTCCCACATTACCCGAATCAATGCATCCATGAATTGGTGCTCTACTTCATCGATGCGTCCATGAATTAGCGCCCAATTCAATCAATGCGTCCACGAATATGTGGCCAATTTAATCGATGCATCCACGAATCAGTTACCCGTTTAATTGATGCATCCACGAATTAGTGTCGTAATTTATCGATGCGTCCATGCATTAGGAGAGTAATAAAGCGGACGATGGATCAAAGTTTGATGCATTGCAGTTGATGCTTGATCTTTACTTTTGCGGAGGCTTAATGATGAAACAACTATGACATAATAATTGCAGTGGGAGCGCCCTAAGTCACCTTTTCAATCGCTTCGCTACTAAGGCCACCACATTTCAATAGTGTGTTTTTGGTGCTGAAAACGTCCAGACATAATGGGAGGGGGGGGGGGGGGGGGTTCAAGCTTATGGCTGAAAAAGGAACTACTGCTTCAATAGTGCTTAGTTCATGTCCGTCCCTGGCCTACTCTACATAGGTGAATGAATGTTTAGGGTTAATGTTTGCTGAATTTAGGTTTTTAATTTAGGGTTTTTAAACTCATCCTCGGCAGGCTTTGTTTAACAGTCCTTTGTGGTGCATGAGAGGCCACCACTTTTCTTGGTGGGTGGCTTAAATAAGTGGGGAAGGAACTTAACATGTGATGGCCTGAGCAATGTGTCACCGGATCAAAGGCGTTTGCTCACCACATACGAAAGGTAGACCGGGGGTCAGTAGGGCGAGACTTCGAGAATCCGCTGAGAATGTGACAGACGCATTCTGATTCCGTCACATTCGCAGAAACACCCAGCAACTGTTTCAAGAAAAGGGCGCGAGGAGTCGTCTTTTCTCACCCTGTTTTGCGTTACCCACTTACTCGCACAGAGATTGGCGTTGAGAATGACCGACGCTGCGTGCAAGAAGGTGAAACTTGCAGTGAATTTGGCGTTGGCATATCATTGCCTCTTTTCTCATGTAATCAAACTTCTACTCCACCAGCACATGTTAGGGCTTAAAGGGTCAGCCATCTATGTATAAATTGGTGAATAACCCGTATATTAGACTAATATATGTAACATTGTACAATTACAAGCTCAAGTATACATTGAAAACCGAAAAAGCGAAGCAGCTCTGCCATTCTTCAGACATTGGCCATGTATCTGTCGCGACTCAAGAATCCTTCCTCACAACATGAGCGTGCTAGTGTGCTGGGGGAGAAGGACTGGCCCACAGTTGTTACCACCACCGGCGGTGGTTGCACGCCTCTGCTGGCACCCACAGAGGAATCATCGAGGTGCGGGGCAAAAGGCAACCAGGGACTCTTGGGAAATCCAAAACTGGATCAGATCAAACCCGCATACGTGCATGGCAGGGGAGCGTTGGGCGGTTACCACAACCATGTTACAAGCGTTAACGCAATACCTCCTCATATTCCTCTCCTCCCAAAGCACCGGATGGACTATTACGGTGATATAAATATAAGAGCACTTCCAAGGTGCGCGGATCGAACGTGCCATGACTCCACCTCCGCCCTCCCCTTGTGAGTGGGATAGTTGTTCCCCAGATGCCACATGGTGGCATTGGCACCGTGCTGCCAATGCTGTGCCCCGTATACAGCGCTCACGGCACCTTGACGTAGACATTCCCTTCCTCCACCTTGCACTCAAACTTTTCCAGCGGGCAGGCAGGCGACACCATTCGCTGCACTGCGTTGATGAAGTTGCCCGGCAGCCACTCCTCCACCTCCCCTGACTTCAGGTCCCAGGAAGACTTGTGCTGGGAGCATATCAGGTTGCCCTCCGGCGTGACTTGGCCACTGAACATCACACCAACGTATCAATAACAGTTCGCTTTGTCAGCAGAAAATACCCAACAGACATAAATGGCGTACAGGCGACAGACGAACAGCTCTGTCGACGGGCCGAGATGCCAGGGTTGAAAAATTCCTGATATCAAAACTAACCAGCCATGCGTGTTACGTGTGAGCGTTGTCGAGCGACTGCAAGGGTCGAGGTGCGCACCCGGCGAGTGGGATTCCGAGGTGCGGGCACTGGCCCTGCACAGCGTACGGCTCATTCTTGAACCAAAAGACCGCGACCTTGCCGATTCCGTCAATATCACCCTGGGCGCGCATGTTGGGCGCCTTCAGGAGAGCCTCTTTCGTCATACAGAACTCCCAAGCATCGGCACCTGTAGGGAACAATTGCGACATAATAGTTGAGATGACGACAATATGAAAATGTTGTACATTATCCGAGAGGTCGCAGTTCTGAGCTAAACGGCAGAGAAGCTTCCGGGGGAGGGGGTTACAGGAAGGTGACAGGACGCCAGCAATGCGATGGGCACGCACTTGTGGAGACCTCAGGGGTGGCGGAGGCCACGACCAGACGGCGAGCTGAGGTTGCCGGGCGACGAGTGCTCACGCGTGCGCTCTGTTTGATCTGGGAAATGGCACCGCTACGGAGAGATATGATGGAAGACATCCTGGCGAGCGGTGTTTCGAAACTGCCAGAAGGAACTGTCCAGGGAAACTGAAAATTAAGAGGGAGGCGAACCGAACGTGGTGGATGCAAACGCGTTGGGCTCGACGAAAGGGGCAGAGGTTGCTCTTGGTTGTTGAACGCTATCCTGACCAACTTATCGGTGGCTGCTGCTCCGCGGTGAAGGCAGTGATATATCATCGGCGCCTGTCCGCCCTGCTGGGTGATTTCTGGCCGCAGGTTGTCCTTCATCCAACATGGTACTCCCACATTTATCCGTGATTCTAACGGTATTTCTGCGGGAAGCACAAAAGGTTGTTTGTACATGGGAGACACGACGGACGTCCACGTAGCATAAATTAGTATCGTGGCCCATTAAATGCGAAACTTACTTGTAATCAAATAGAGTGCGCGAATCAGTACTTGTAGTACCAATATTATGTACTATGGTGTTACTGTGTTACATATTCTGTCTTAATATTCTATTGCCTTATTACTCCTTAATCCTTCATCAATACAATAAATACTAGCGAGGAAGTAGAAAAGTACTAGAGACACCACGAAAGGTTTCTCCCACCGTACATGTCGCTCACGCGGACAACGCCTTGCGCGGAAAGTCCGCCGCCGCGGACGGTGTGGAGGCCGCTTCTTCCTCGGCTGGGGTGCCTTCTCATGCCACGGCGTTCTTCACCCGCGCCATGGGCCGCAAGCGTTCCCGTGCTTCCTCGCGCGGGGCGTGAGGTTCCGCCGCTTGTCGCCTCCACATGTCGCGTTTTCAACGTTGCGTGGGAGTATCTTGTGTTCTCTCGTGTTTTCTCTGCTAGCTTTGTGCACATTGTAGTGCTTCCCTTTGTCGTGCGTTGGACTCTGTGACCCTCTCGTCATTCTTGCCCTATTGTTTCTCCCCATTTTTCTTAGTCCGCGTTCTTATATAGTAGTGCTTATTATTGTAAAACAAGAAGTATAGACACCAAGATATGGAAACATGGGGGAACCAAGAGGGCGAGAATGACATGAGGGTCACGGAATCCAAGACACGGCAAAGTGAAACACTACCAGGTGTACAAAGGCACAAAAACACTACATCGTGCGCACACTTAGCCGTGAAAACACAAGCGAACACGAGTAGTAACAACTCAACGCAAAAAACTCAGCAAGTGGAAGGAACAAGCGGCGCCTCATGCAACACGCGAGAAAACCCGGGGGCGCTTGCGGCCCATGGCGCGGGTGAAGAACGCCGTGACATGAGAAGGCCATCCCAACCGAGGAAGAAGCGGATTCCACACCGTCATCGGCGGCGGGCAACCCGCGCAAGACGTTGTCCGCTTGAGCGATATGGACGGCGAGAGAAACCTTTCGGCGCCATGAGGCCAACAACTTGCCTACATGCATCTATTTAGAGGCGGTTTCATGCCTTGCTAACTCTGTCAAACAAGCCGTGGCGTGGCCGCCAAGAGCACAAAATTCCGTGACCGCAAAGGGGATGAAACGTATGTCGGGACGACTCCGCACCCCTTCCGAGTACGTGTCGACCTTGGTCTTCTCAGCACGGCTTAGAGCAGCTTCGGGGGATGGGGTTAGAAACGCCGAACAAATCGGAGGCCACGACGTCAAAATCCAGTTTCGAGCCTCGGATGCCGTGATAGTGCGGAACACCCAAATCGGCAAGGAGACCGTCGTTGCCGTTGGGAGTCAAACTAACATCGTGGAGTCCATGAGAACCTCGACGCCAACCCCGAGTACGCCGCGAATCTCGGAGACGAATTCCGAAAGGGCCGTTATTAACCAAGAGTAACCGGAATGAACCGAAGCATCTCGACCGCATCCAACCAAGAGGTCGGCAAATGCAGTGGCCCAAGTTTCATCAGACATGTCAAGACCCGTTGACTCGGATGCACCCCCGATAGCTTGAACCTACATATGGCAAGAAGCACAAGCACTGGGGTGGAGAGGATTGGAGAGGATGCGGGATGATGATAGGCCAAAGTTGCGACAGACCGCGACGCGGAAGACGGTGTCGTATTGCCAAGGGAACTTCTCATGGAGCTCACCAAGCAGTTGTAGGTGTATCTGAAGCCAAAAACGTATAAGAGCACCGTGGCTGAGACGAGAAATTAAGCACCTAGACTCTCGCCAAGTGCGGTTAGAAAACGTCTGAGCGAGGTTGGTGAAACAAAGCAAGTTGACACGCTTACGGATGTCGGCTTGTAGCGCTTTGGAAAGATATCCGTAGTAAACGCGGAAAAGGGTATGGGCGAGGGGAGGCCATCCAAGGACCGAGTAGTGTGTTCATTGTTGGACTGGGCTTCGGCGACGCAACCTGCGCGAACAACAATCGGACGTTTCGGGAGAAGCATCGCCAAGACCGTGGTTATGAGGCGTTCGGACTCGGCGAGAGCATGAGCACCGCACGCGGAATCCAAGCGCGCCCACGCCTAAGCGAGTTCCAACTGCAACATGGGTTGGATGTCGCTGTTGTCTCTGTCCGGAAAAATAGTCAGCGGGACACCGCTGTGATCATTGTACTCGCTAACCGTCCGTAGATGGTCGGCTCCATTGGAACATTGTCGTGGGCATCCCCGCGTACGCGGGCGTCTTGCGCTATAAGAAATAGGATTGCTGAACACACATGCAAACCGGTCGCTCCAACATGGGTTGCATCCGCCAAGGCAACCATGTCCCCGATTCCCATGCCTCCGAAAGGTCTCGAAAGAGACATCTTGGAACGTGTGTTGCGTGTTAGGTAAACTGCTGGGAGGCCGAATATATATCCCGCCACATCAAAGGTGGCATTGTCAGTGCGCTCAAGGAAGGTCTCAGAGGTGTCACCGTAGCCATCGCCCTTGCCTAGACCACGAGACACCGTACGGGAAAATTGTTATAAGCGTCGGTAGCCACATTGATGGACACGGAGCGCAGTATGAGAGTGTTGGTGAGTTGCCAGACCCGATAGACGTTCTCACCAACGTTCTACCCGGTTGGACGAGGTTCTCTACCGAAGGGGGGACATCGTTCGAGAACGTAGTAGATGGGAAGAAAACGGGGTAGGACTCAAGGAAGGTGTCCCTACCGGCGCCCGCCACCGGCGCAGCAATGACGGCCTCGGAGGGGGGTGCGATCGCAAGCCCGTCGGCAACCTCCTCTATCTCCACGTGGTGGGTGTTGGTAACCTTTAGCCGTGCCATGCATGGCACGGTAGGGGGCGAAACGAGGTTTGGCGGCTGCAATATGCGAGGCCAACAGTTGTCGGGAGGCCATGTACAGAGGGTCTGGTAGTTTTGATATATGTACTCCATCACTAAGATCTCCCGCTCGGCCAGTCCGACATGTTTTGTCCCGAATGAATACTCTCTCATGCTCTCTTGATAAAGAGGCGGGGGCGATGCATGGATTATGTTTGGGGGAGAAGGCTACGGACGAGAAGCGGTGGGACGGAGGTGTTAGAGCTGGCGGGGGGCAGCTGGGAAGTATCGCTAGGGAAGGGCGCTCGCTCGATGTTGACCAACGCTCATGAGGTCGAGCATACCCATCCAGGGGGTGAAGCTCGACACAATTAGCGAGGAGTACAGCCGTGGCGAGAGGAGCGACACGGTCTCGCGGCGCTTATATTAGATCTGCCGCCGCCGGCAAGACCATGAACGGAGGGCTTTGGTTAACACGCATGTACCCGGCATCTTTGAGGTCGGAGCCCCGATCAGATTTTCCCACCCAACGTCTCCCCTCGTCGGTACCCACCATCGATAGGAGTGCCTAAGGTTGTGTGCTAGGGTTATCGCAAAAGCTCACCGCCCATATAGGCGGCCCCTTGGCAGCGTAAACCACAAGGGGGTACGGGCGGTATTGTACGGCTTAGCCGGTGCCGGAAACAACTTGCAGCCGACCGAGACAAGATATACGTGACAAGAGGAGCGACTTACGGCAACAAGTTGTGGATATGGTTTTCTCCTCCTTGCCCCGAAGGGAAAGCCTATGCTAGGAGGAGGGATGCGGCGGGAGGAGCGGCTATTATCTTCGACGAGGGTGTGCGTGGATCGAGTCGGGACCTTCGACGACTTGAACGATGTTTTCTTCCCGCATGCCTACCCCTAACTCCGGCATGACCGGAGTCGCACAAGAGCCTAGGTCAAACATGCCCGCCTCAACCAACACATGCTGACGAAGTAGGTTAATTAGCGCGCCCTTGAGCAGCTAGAGCGGCCCGCGCATCGTGGAGATAGCGACAAAGTATTTTTCATATTTATATCGTAGCGATAAGCCATGTTTGACAATGTATGATTGATATTATGTTTTTAGTGCCGACGGAGAAGGATGGATAAGGAGAACCCCCAGAGTAAAACCCTGTTTCTAAGACCTAGATGGTACTAGTGGGTACGTCATGAGATAACTGCCAATGTATCGGTACTTATTGTAAGACAAATATAATTTCTAATTTCTCCCTATTAGTGGACTCGTTATCAAGGAACGGCGGGGGGCAAGGAATGGGGAGGCACCGGGGACAGCCGACCGCGCGGAAGCGAAGCACTGCATGCCGGGGGTTGGGAGGGCGTACTTTTGCGGTGAGAGCAATACTGACGGTGTCTACTATGGCCACCACGCCGAAGTATCGCCCGCAATAGGTGCGAGGTGCGAGAAGATGGCGATCGGCATCCGCTACTCGGCAGTTGTCTGGGTTGAAAGTGCACCCACTCGCGGGGGAATCTAAATGGGCGCATAATGCTTGAAGGGTCGGGAACGACGCGAAGCAACCGACGCATCCCAACGGGGCAAGGGGGCGCGCTAGCGGAGTAGGTGGTAAAAACCGAGACGGGGTATTGCCGGGTCGCAAGACAAGGGAAGATGCATGGCCATTGGGTGATGATGTGGGAAGGCCACCCGAGGCAAGTGCCATCGGGCACAACCCGGCGCCACCACCGGGCAACCAGCCTAAAGGTTGCACAAAAGATCTCACGTTTCTATGTCCGGCCGGCCCGCGGCGGCGGCCGACCGGGATGGCATATCGCGCCCTAAAATAGAGTAGACGGGGACGCTAGGGGGGCTGTGGCCAAAACTATACCGGAATACACCCGAGGTGGTGTTATGGCATTCTCCGGAAGGAAGATTCGCTGCCGGCTTTTAAGGCGCCACGATGCCGGTATGTCTTGCCTCGAGTCCTCGCGTTCGTAATGGGAACTTTGAAGCACGCGATGGAGACGGTCACGAAGGCAAATCGATAATTAGTACCGGTGTACCACTCGCCTCTAGAGTCGAACGGCAACTCCACGATACACCCCCGTAGTGGTGTGCGGGAAGTCCTTGCGAAGCGGAGGCTCCGAGTAGTGATTAGAAGTGAGGAAGTCAAACTTTGAGCAGTACTTTAATTACATTACAAGAACGCGGAAAGCAATGAAGCGCGCCGATGCCTTGAGTCTGTTGGAGGGGTGTCCGACACGCGCGGGCAAATGTTATAGCGGTAGTGGCTACCCGTGGCAACATCGAGGGTACAAATAATATTGGCGGTACGGGTACATTAGGCGTACCCGATCACGAGTCGCGCGCGACGGATAAAAGATCCCGGGATGGGTCACGTCGTCACGATGACGAAGGTACAAATAAAGCGTACCGGCACCGGGGACGGCGAGTGACCACGGAAAATAAGGATACTGTGCAAAAAACAACGTAGGAGAGAGCGGCGAGACAACAACAAACGCGGGTTGATAATCCTTCCGTATCCATCATTTTTGTAAACAGATGCGTGATAAAGCTGTAGCATTGAACATCGTATTCGGATAGAGCGATGCATACTCGCGTAGTACTTGTCGTTGTGATTTATGTACTTTGTCAAGCAACCCGTCCGCGCGTCCCTCACCCTTTCATCCTTGGGGGTGCCCCAAATCCACCTTCCTTCCGTGGGGGTGCCCCCGCCCGCCAGTCCATGCGTCCTTCTCTCTTATTTCATGATGATGTGTGTGGCCTTGTGCTTCGTCCCGTGTCTACCGCCCCCTCCGCGGCCACGCTTTGAATGGTTAACGAGCCCGTAACCGGCCTCGGTCCAATACTATCGCTCCCTCCCCCTTTTCCGACCCTCCCACCGCCCCTTTATTGCACGGCATGCGTCATGTTGCAACCCCCCCCCCCGGTTGTCTGCTTTTTGGCGGGCATTATGATGTCCGCGAGTCGACTACTCGACAGCCTAGCGTCCTCCCATGTCTCCCTTGACCGCCTCTATATGGCAAGGCGTCCTTCCATTCTTTTGCACTCTCATGCTTGCTTCCGATGTCCATCATGGGCGCCACCCCTGCCCCTATGTTGCTTCACTTCGCTCAAGTCCATGCTCGCGGTTCGTGGGCTTCCGTTGTTTGTAAATGTGTGTGTCTCCTTGCTCGTCTGCCAAGCGACCCCATGAATGTGCGTCGCGGTGAGCATGGTGTTGCGCGTCTAAGTGATGCGTATGCCGTGTGTGACAGGGCTCCAACCGTTGAAATGGCCCGTGTTTATGCGTGTGCGGTTGAACCGGCGATGGGTGCGCGCCGGCTCTCTGCGTGTGTTCGGTATTTTGGTTGGCCGCGAGGAAGGACATGCGGTGCGTGGTGAGCACTCGAAAATTGTACGTGTTGATGGAGTGCTTAACCCGTCTAGGGGTAAGTGTTTCGTCTTCTTCCCCTTGGCCTTCATTCTGTGGGCCGTTACAAGCGACCAAACCGCCCGTCACTATATTTATCCACAACTGAACGGGGACCACACACCCCTCTTTATATTCCCAAGGATGCCAAGCCCTACAACTCAATGCATTTTATACCCGTATTCATTTTTCGCTCTACTCTATTGGCACCCACTTGCTATCGACTACCAATGCCCGTCCCCTCTCGGCTTAGTGCCTACACTGTGCGGCCACCGCGCATGTTTGTCTCCCTACTGCCTCTCAGCAAACCAGCGGCTCCCGCCTCTGAGGCCCTCCGTATTTTCCTTGTCCAATCGAGACGATCCTCAGTCCCAGTCCCACTTCTTCCCTGCCCCCGGTGCCTCCTCGACCCCCCTTCCACCCTCCTCCGGAATGATGACCCGTCACCGGTGTGATCAACCCCTCCCTCCGCCATGTTCTCCCTCCGGCCACGTACCCCTCTCCTCCCCGTCCACCCCGCCTGCCTCACCTTCCCTTGTCCCGGGCTGTCATGCTTTACCGTTTGCGTCAGTTGGGCAGTATTTTATGACTTGTTTTGCGGGTGGGCTCAGCAACGAGGTCGCCCTCCGTCATCCTCTCCTCCGTGTTGCTACTTCTTTGGCGAAGTGCTCCTCCTATGACGATGTCGACTACTTCCTCATCTACCGCCCGGTCACGTCTTGCCGGGGAGTATGCGTGAAAGCACATAACAATCTTAGTGCGGCTGTGGCGGAGACACTCGACAACGTTACCCGCATCCCCTCCTTTGCCCCCCGTCTTGTTGGCGCTTTTTTGGCTATTCACTTGTTTGACGGCCTCCTCCTCTGTCTTTTTCCGGCTACGTCCAATGTTTGTGTCTACTCCCTCATCCAGCGCGGGGCCAGCCTCCGGTTCTCTATTGGCGACAAGGACGGCCTCTCCGGCCTCAACACTCATATGCGTTACGTAGCATACGAAGGTGAGCTCCGTCGTGAGTGCCCTAATCCCCCCATTTCGCGATGCTCTGCCTATCGAGGTCGCGGCCGCGGTGACTCCCGTCGTCGGCGAAACCTCCAAATCAATGGCAGTAACAACCACCGACTCACCTCTACGACGTCGATCTGCATCAGCGAGGAGCGCACCGCAGAGCCCGTGCGCATTAGTCGAAGCGGGCAAGCTCTGTTGTGCCAAGATGTATGGCCCTCGACGGTGCCAAATCTGACATGGTCGATGACCCGGCTGTCGCATTGGACGCGCGCCACCGTTTGAAGTCTCCGCCCGGTAAGCCCCATCCTCACTGCGACCTCCCCCCCGTTGACCTTGTCCCCCCTATGTTGCACTAACGATGAAGACAACTTGCATGTATGTGTTAGAACTAGCATTGCAATACCTCTAGTGCCTATGTACAAGGTAGCTAATTCTTATCTTAGTACTTTGTGTTGTACTAACAGCGGTACTCTATTTCCCCTTTAGTGGCGGCCGGCCGGCCCTGCCGGTGCCTTTGCCGGCCGCCATCTCTCTCTTCTCACTTCCTTTGTCCCCACTGCTGGCCCCCTAGCGGGGCCGGCTAGACTACCCGTGTAACCATTGTACTTCCAAACTCCAACAAGTTATGGGCCCCCTACAACGTTACCCGGGATAGTAAAACCTCCGAAATACGGCAGCCCCAAGCAAGAGAAGAGCGTGCAGCCTAGATACTCGCTATGAAGTCAACACCGACGCTAGCCGCCCAAGGTCCCCCGTGGCCGACCTAGGCTAGCAGTACCGCCTCCGCCACCCAAGGAGAAGAGCGTGCAACCTGGATACTCGCTTGAACTACCACTACCGACACTAGCCGCCCATGGTCACATATGGCCACCCTAGGTTGGTTGTCTGCACCACCCTGCTCACAGCTCACCGATGCTATCGACCGGATCTTGTTTCAAATCAAATTCAAACCGATTCGCGAAAATTCGGCCCGCGCGTACTTAAAATAGTAATGTTTTTGTTTTTTCCCGAGGCAACGCCGCAACGCTCATTTGGCAAAGCGAGGTTCTAACCTTGCCCACGGCGAAGGGGGGGGAGTCGACACGAAAGCGCCCGGCTATTCTTTTCGAGTGCCTACACGCTTGTGGCAGCCCTGCTGGTTGTTCCCCGTCCTCGCCGGTCGCTCTCATGCGATAGCTAATTCGCCCGTGGACGGTTTTCCCGCGCTACATGTCAGACTAGTATATTACGCAGTATTTTTGGACCAGTTTATTGTCGGCAACTCGCCGATAGCATCCCGTTCATGTGAGCAAATGTAGCGTCACCTACCCGGCTTGAGATACCGCTACCCGAACAACGCCTACGACCAAGATTGCTCCTTCCTCGAAGACAAGCAAGGGCGACGACAAGACCTTAGCTACCTTGAGGGGGAGTGTTAGAACTAGCATTGCATTACCTCTAGTGCTTATGTACAAGGTAGCTAGTTCTTATCTTAGTACTTTGTGTTGTACTAATAGCGGTACTCTATTTCCCCTTAAGTGGCGGTCGGCCGGCCCTGCCGGTGCCTTTGCCGGCCGCCATCTCTCTCTTCTCACTTCCTTTGTCCCCACTGCTTGCCCCCTAGCGGGGCCGGCTAGACTACCCGTGTAACCATTGTACTTCCAAACTCCAACATTATGGCCCCACGCTATGCTCCTAGTCTTACGAAAAGCACACACCTGATATCTCCTCGCGTTGAACGATGGTTGGGGTTGGGAACATGTGTGCGACCTAAACGTTCTGGCCTTGTGTGGGTGGGCCAACCGCTTTTCCGCGGGGAGCTTAGGTAATTCCGCTACCGACTTGCTTGCGAGGGCTACCGGCTGGCTTCTCATAAGCATGCGGGATCGACATGGATCTCACGCGCCTTCGAGGTGACCTTCCTAAGACATCAACCCTTACGTTACGGTCAGCAATGTCTTGTCGCGGCTTGCGCATTATTATGCCATCAAACGGGTAGCGGCCGCGGCCGATGCGCACATGGGGTATGTATGGCGCTTTGTTTTCTGTACGATCGGTGTCGAAAAAAACTATTCATATTACCGAGTTAGCCTTCACACTCTCCCAAATTGTAGTGTGCTATGCTTGGACCTAGAGAACGCCTTCAACACTACTTCATACCGGAGTTTCTTTCTTTGCCGAACAATGCGGCTGCGCCCGCCCTTTATCCCGTATTCCCGCTTGTTGACATGGTATATTCATGTGAGTCTACCGTGCAATATTTCGACCCGACTGACTCGTCGGCTTTGCACGTCTAATTATAATCGCGTATACGGAACTACGGCATGCTTCTTATGTGGGACTATTAGAAATGCCATGAGAGGGGTTAGAACCCACGCCTCCCGGAACGGAGTGGTACGCCTTATCCAAGTACCGCCCGAAAGTCGGTACTCGAATGGAACATTTTGTGTATATGAATTCCGCGCATCGTGCATACACTGCGACCACATATGTGTGGAGGGCCAAGACTCCCCCGGAGTCTAGCGTACATATGTGTCCATTAGCAGCCCTACGGAGGGATATTAATACTCCCCCTAAATGGACATCATCCCATGAACCAATCTCCGTAACCATACTTGGATAAGGCGTGCAACTCCGTTCCGGGAGGCGTGGGTTCTAACCCCCCTCATGGCATTTCTAACAGGTTATGGGCCCTCCGCGTTTACTGCGAGGTTACCGACTTTTGGGGCGGTACTTGGATAAGGCGTACAACTCCGTTCCGGGACGCGTGGGTTCTAACCCCCCTCATGGCAGTTCTAACAGGTTATGTGCCCTCCGCGTTTACTGCGAGGTTACCGGCCGGAGTTCATGGGATGATGTCCATTAAAGGGGAGTGTTAATATCCCTCCGTAGGGCTGCTAATGGACACATCTGTACGCTAGACTCTAGAGGAGTCTTGGCCCTCCACACATAGGTGGTCGCAGTGTATGCACGATGCGCGGAATTCATATGCACAATATCTTCCAATCGGGAACCGACTTTTGAGGCGGTACTTGGATAAGGCGTACAACTCCGTTCCGGGAGGCGTGGGTTCTAACCCCCCTCATGGCATTTCCAACAGGGACCGCCACTTGTATTCAACTTGGCGATTATCTTCCCCCATTGGGGTGAGCGATGCCATGATTCCAGTAAGATACATGTCTTCTCACATGATGGGGGTCATTTGAACAAGACCGCAATCGTCCCGCCATAATTTTATGTTGCTACGGATGAGATAGGGAAGAATGTACGAGAGAACAACCCGATATGCCCTCGTATATCATACCCCCCATTAATGCCCCTAAGCGTGTTGAAACGACCATAGAGTTGGTTCCCGTCGTAACGGGTAGCGGCAACTTGGGTGCTCTGCTAGCGGTGGGCATATCCATGTCATAAGGACCCTGGCGTGCCAAAACGTCAACCTTGTTCATTCTTGCCTTCAAGACCCTGTCGCGGTGCAACAAGCAATGTGGATAATATTATATAAACTTTTTGAAGGCGCCCATTTAGCTTTTCACCTCGTGATCACGTGTGATGTTTGTCGCTATGGCTTTATGCTTTTTTTTCCCTCCCCGCTTCCCCAAAATACTAGACGCCCGTACCCCACCAAG